>JBBIGB010000037.1:2225717-2237007 GCA_037577075.1 Alestopetersius hilgendorfi
CACACACACACACACACACACCCACACACACCCACACACACACACACACACACACACACACACACACACACACACACAAGCCCCAGTCGCTGGCGCAGCACAGCCTGTGAGGTAATGTTGTTTGTGGCAGAGTGCAAAATTGGGCAGGCCAGCACTTCTGAAGTGTAAAGCCGGGGAACAATGAAACAAATTCTCTGGCCTGTGCTATCGCAGGCTCCATCTGACTCAGCGTTTGTTGGAAACTTGCGGGATCAAACGCAGCCACCGGGCTCAGCGCGGGACGTCCAGCCAGACAGCAGAGAAAAAGGCCCAGCAAAACTCCCTCGCATGGCTACACACACAAGCGCTCCCACGGGCCACCAGCGATATTTTTCTAATTATTTATTTGGGGTTAATTAGCCGTCAGCACACGAAGAGCTCTTCGCATTCAGCGGCTCGCTGATTGTACCAGCTCAGCAGAGCACGGACCCAGCAGGCCAGCTCGGCAGAATTAGAACACGGGCTTTGTTTCTGACCAAGGAGCATCCTGCTCCAGACATGACACTCACCGCAGCCCAACACATACACTAACACACACACGCTAAGAGGGAGGATGAGTCAGCTGAATCTGTCAAACATCCCTCACCAATGTTGGGTGGACGATTTGACATGATACTTGGGGTTTATTTATGCTCAACATTATAAAGCTAAGTTGTATTTTCTTGTAATTGTCTTTGCTTTTAAACAAATATTTGAAAATGTGAAAACAGATCAGAGTTTGTTCACTGTAAGCATGTGCTAACTTATTAACCATATCAACAAAGCATCTAATTTAATACGTAACGGAACCTTCACTTATGCATTAATATATATATACATATATATATATATATATATATATACAATTTTTCCACTTTTTCATCTATATTTCTATCTGTCTACCTATCCATCCACCCATCTACCCATTTTTTAGAAGTAGTTTTCAAGTGAGCAACTAATGTTTCCCATTCAAGAACTGAGAATGAGGAAGCAACATTGGCAGTGGATAGACATGTAGTGGATAGATGTGTCTTCAGTTTCTCTAAATATCTCTTCCGTTATAATATGGTACATAATCAAAATTTCTTCGAGTATCATGACATATTTTTTTGTGACGTCGGCAATGATACTGCAGCAGACGCATCCAGAAGAGCTATCTGCTGGGGCTCCTAACCTCCTCTTGCTCCTCCTTCTGCATCTGAATAGCCTGTAATCCAAACAGAAGAAACAGGAAGCCACTATATCTGGATATTCCTCTCCAAGCCCTTCCCACCCTCTGCAGAAGTGAGTAAATAGTCAGGCTGATTTGACAAGACAAGGAGAGATAACAAACATGAATAAATCTAAACAAGGCCATCCATTATGAGTCCACTTTCTGCTTTCTCAAGGTCCCCCAAAGTTCTGTCTGAGTGCGCACAGTATAGAGGGAATCATTCGAACCACAGCAGTGTTCATTTTCATAAAAAAAATCTCACAAGGGACAGGAGAACTCTGACTGGCTTTTACAAAACAAAACTAGGTCACAGTTTGAATGGAGCAGCACAAAGGCTCAGAAAGTCTTTTGATTGAGAGACTGCTGGCGAAGTTTCTGGTGGATAAACTCCCCGACTGTGCCCAAAGCTGCACATCAGTGTCCAGACCACATTTCTAAAATAACTTAGCAAGGCTGCAATGGACATTGCCATAACTACCAGCAAGGTCAGTGAACAGAATTGGGCCTGACCTGCATTTACTGGACACCATTATATCACTACTTGTGCATTTTTAAACCCATAACGCATGGATAGTTATGATAACTTAAAGCGACACTCCAGTCAATGTGAAAATGCTAAATCGCTAATATGTTGTAAACATGCCTACTTGCCTCCTACATTAGTCCTAATACTTCCAGAAATCATTTAAAGAGTAAGACATCGCCTAAACAAATCTCCCCTTGTACCTCCACCCCTGTCAACAAAACTAATAAGCCTGCAATTGTAGACAAAATGAATCAATCTCCCCATCACTGTTGACCAAAGAAAAAATGCAGCACAGTATATAACTAATGGTCTACATTAGAATACCAACATGACTGAGACCTAAACAGTCAGTAAACAAGCAAAGTAGTGTCTTTTATGGTCATATTCACATGTGAGGGTCATTCGCTTTATTCAAACCAACATCTGCTGCATTTAAAACATTTGCAGCTCCATCCCACAGGATCAGACACCAGCTACTGTACATATCTTCACACTTACAGCTTCCATCACAGTTTCATTTACAGCCTGTGACAGCACTACTGTGAACGTTACGGGCTGATGACTGATGGGACCAGGTGGCTGACATTTCACCTGATTACGATAGCTTGTCTGCTCTAATTAGAGGCACTTTAGAAGGGCTCAGATCAGCCTCTCTGAACAAAATGAGAATGCCTGCAACAGAGAGGTGGAGGAGAACTGTCTGATGCTTGGGGTTTGGATTTAATTAAACATTTTCAACTGAGCCTTCATCTTTAGTTCCTTTTCTTCAAACGCCGTTGCCCGCGCTGACTGTACAAGCAGAGTCTTCTCCGAGCCCATAACTGGGGCACAAATCCGCCATCACTCACCGAAGAAAAGGAGCGAAAAGACTAAAAAAACATCTATTATGTAACAGGTCGCCATAACACTTCTACATACAGCTAGAGTCAATATACAAAACTTGCCAAAAAGGAGGCAGAGTAATCCCAGGATACTCCAAACATGGGAGCTCGCTCAGAATGTTTAGGCTAAGTTTATGGCGCGGTCAGCTCATACGCAGTCGTCCACGAAAGCTTCCTATGGTCCTCGTGGAACAGGAAACTTCACAGTAAACCTCCCCAGCAGGGGAGCTTATAAAACGAGGGAGGCACTTCATAGCGGCAGATGTCAAGATTACACAATCTACTGAACTGCGTTATATTCCACATACGTTTCCCCCTACACATAAAATAGGAAACAGAGTGCATATAGCTTTGGATGTTCAGCCCAAATCCCAAATGTCATTCCTCCTGGCCAGACATGAAAAGGTGAAAGCGATTCGCTTCAAGGCGCTGATCAAAGAGCGTTCCGTGAGATGCTGTCGAGGCTCCTGGGGCCGGGAATCTGTCCTCAGACATTTCTTCAGACTTGTCTTGCACCTTCTGACCTCAGGATGGTATGTATCCATTATGGTAGCTGATGGGGGCATAAGGGCTTTCACAGAAGCAGTGCTTTTTCATGGTGTGGCTAAAGAACAGCTCCGGTTCAGTGGAGCAAATATCAACAGGATATAACAAGGCCATGCGGCTCACAGGGAGGCGCTGACTGAAACCAAAAACAGCCCTCATTGGTGTCAGGACATGAGGAAAAAACTAATGGTGGTCCAATACAGCTACAAAGCAGTCAGCAGCTAGTTCAGGGCTAAATCAGAGGTTCACAGTTAACTCTGAATTAAATGAACATACAAGGTTGGTTAATATGGATGATTTCCTATAAATCATTCAATAGAACATACAAGTCTAAACGGCAAAAATGAACATTCTTTCCACCATTTACAGGATGAATAATCATAAAAATAAGCCTTTGGGTGTAGGCCCGAGTATGGTTGAGCCCCAAAGTCTAGTTTATTTAGCAAACTAATGCAATATAACAGGCAAAGGGATGAGCCTGGTCTCTGGCAGAGGTGTTTGCTGAAATTCCAGGCAGAAGAGAGGTTGTGTATTGATGGCCTTGTGGGTAGGATACTTGCCTCTGGACCAAGAGGTCATGGGTTCAAATCCTACCTTCAGCACCACCACTGGGTTCCTGAGCAAAACCCTTAACCCTAAGTTGCTCCAGGGAGACTGTCCCCTTTAGTTATGGAATGGAAGTTGCTTGGATAAAAGCGTCTACTACTGTACTGTACTGTAAATGAAATGAAAGAAAACAGGAACAAAATAATAGAACTGGTCAAATATGCGACTATCGCTCATGGACCAAAGAACCACTGAACACTGTGGGTTCAGTATCTGAAGGTAAAAGGATGCAATCTGCAATCACCAGCTCACCAGACTAAAAGGATAGGGCAGTGAGGATGTGTTGACATAAATGCGCTCAGGTGTGGGACACAGTATGAGCACAGACTAGTGGGGAGGGAGCTCGGAAATGGTGCAAGTTGTCAAGAAAGGCTTATGTAGATGTCATGTAGCCCTATGATTAATGGCCATCAGTTCAGTCTTCCTAAGCAATCTATTTAGAGAAGAAAAGAAAGAAAACTTGCTAAACATACTTGGCCAAGGGGGTGTTATAGAGACAGTAGATCACTTTGTAGTATGGAGTCACTTCCTTTATCATATTCCCCTAGAAATATGACTTATATTACATAAAGCAGCAACAATAATAATACTGTTCTTTTGATCAAAGAATAGAAACAAGACTAATAATACATGCCACATTATTTGATGTACATTGTATGACCTCACTTAATATCTAAACATGATAGTGTATGCCATCACAAACCAAAATGTCCCATTGGTATTACAGATAAGCCTGCAGAACAGGCCAGCTGTATTCCACTACATCTGATACACCATCAGCGACTCACCCAGGGCGAGGAAAACAGCAAGACGGGGTATTTTCACAGCCAGGAAAGTCAACTGACACCTGCACACATCATCTCCAGCAATGAACTTAATGCTCCTCAGTCAGATCGCATCTCCAAAGGTTCCTCGAAAATGAATTGAGGGGGAAAAAATCCTGCCTCTGATCCTCCAGATCTAAAAGATGAGACCTTCCTGCTTATATGAAAAGGGGAATTCCTCCATCAGTAATTACAGCTGCCAGATCTGCGAGATTACAGTGCGATTCAAATATTGTCTCATGCGGTTTAGAGTCGCTTTGAGTCCCTTTTAAAAGCTTTAAAAGATTGTAGCAGATGACATTACAGAGGCTTCTCACTCTGATAATCCGTTCGGGTGGCTTGTGCTCTTCAGATGCCGCTGACAAATGTTTGTTCTGCCATAATTCTGTGAGAAGGATTGGGTGTTTTCCACAAGTTTATAAATCTAAATGGCCCTCAAAAGCGGAAAAGGCAACCTGACATGGCTTTTTAAGACTAAGGCCAATTTCTGGCTTCAAAAGTCATAAATCAAAGTTTGGAATGGATGCGTTGCAGCATTACATAATCGGAATGGGAGGATTCTTAGGAGGTAACCTCATTTATAATCCACTAGGTTTAGAACAATATAAATCATTCGTAGAAATAAAAAGAGACAAAAAAGTGTAAATACACACAATAAAAGCAAATGCAATGCAAAACTACAAAAGGAGTAAACAAAGGCAAATGCTCTCATGAGTGTAGATAAAAGAATTCACTCCTCACTGCCGAAGACCCAGGGTAGGCAAACTTGTGACAAGTGGGCCAACTACTGTCAGTGGGAGGTCTCAAAACAAACAATCCATTGATTAGAACAATGGCAGTCAGGGAGAGGTCTCAGAATAAACAACACCATGATTAGTACCAATCACAGTCAGGGGGAGGTCTCAGAATCAACAACACAGTGATTAGTACCAATCACAGTCAGGGGGAGGTCTCAGAATCAACAACACAGTGATTAGTACCAATCACAGTCAGTGAGAGGTCTCAGAATCAACAACACCATTATTAGTACCAATCACAGTCAGGGGGAGGTCTCAGAATCAACAACACAGTGATTAGTACCAATCACAGCCAGGGGGAGGTCTCAGAATCAACAACACAGTGATTAGTACCAATCACAGTCAGGGGGAGGTCTCAGAATAAACAACACAGTGATTAGTACCATTCACAGTCAGGGAGAGGTCTTCGAACAAACAACATCATGATGAAAATCAACAGCATTCAGGATGTAGGCTCAGAACAAGTGAGTCGGTGATTAGAACAAATCCCAGTAAAGAAGAGATAGTAGAACAAATACCATCATGACTTGGACCAATAAAAGAAGCAAACTATGCAGTCAGGAGGACCAATTGCAGTAAGTTTAAGAAGAGAAGATGCTGATGTTCCTCCAGGTGACCTTCAAAATGCCAGCTTGTTTTTTATCCACCATTGAGTATGACGACACATATTGTTTCCCAAAGCCGACCTGCTCCGCAAAATAGTTCAGCCGAGAGCTGCATATTTTTCTTAGAGAACACTTCCAGCGAAGTGAGGTGGGATTGATACCTATGAGATCACTGCTTTGGTCTGCTTCCACCATAGGGCCTTAGTGGATTCTCGACGCTTTATCCCAATCGTTGTCATTCGGATGGAGTCTCACCAGGCCAGGGTCGAGCTGTTATTCTAAGCTCTTTCTAGACGTTTCCATTAGAGAAAGACCATATACAGTCAAGCGGTTGGCCGGCAGCATAATCCTAATCATGCGGAATGTGTGTCATGGTAAGAAAGAGGTGGAAGGCAGAAGTGGAAATGGCTGGATTCATTAAACAAGTCTTGACAGGGTACGCTTGGCCGGCTGATACTGCAGCACGGCTATACGTTCTTGTGCTCCGTGTCAATCTTCTCCCGAAGGGGGACCGGGCCACCCAGAAGGAGTGCAGTCCACACTCTCGCACACACTCACATGCCATTCCAAGAGCAGAGTGGTTTATGTCTGAATAATAGCACTACTGTGACCAAAGCTGGTTCCATCATGCCATATCAATTATGTTCCACCCCGGCTCTCGGCCTGACAATGCTTTCCTTCACTCGCTTTAAGCCCCTCTGCTTGTAGACGCATTTCAGCTTCAGGATGGCCCCCTCTCTCATTCACACACTCTATGAGGGGCATAACCTGAACAAATATACTTCAGGCTTTTATAGCAGCGTGCTTTCAGGACAAGGGTGTTAAAACTCACACCTCCTAATCGCGCCTCCTAATCCCCCGGGAACAGCTTTGGTTAACGCGAGCAGCAACGAACGATGGCTCATTTACAGTAAGCTCAGAAGACAGGCAGGTTTCAGCACATTAGCAGTTCGCTCTATTAACAGAGTTTGGGTGAACTGGTGGGGGGGGTGGAGGGTCAAATCACCTCACTTTTCAAAGCTGGGAGTCTACAGGGTCATGAGGGGTCTCAGGGCCAAGCTGTTTTCAAATGCCCCCCCCCCCCCCCACGAAGAGGCAGCTGTTGCTGACCAGGTCAACTGGCCTTTCTTCTGGCAAGTGTATGAGGGACGTCTGGTGAAACCAGGGCAAACAGAAAGACCTGGTTTCAGTCGAAGATGGCACTGACTCAGTACCAGTTGTCAGTTTTGGTCTGATTTTAGTGGAAAGCGCTGGATCGGACATTGTGGAGGGAATCCGATCCAATCCTGTATCAAATCTATGCTGAGATATAGGCGCTTCCACTGTGTGAGGTGATACTGGGTTGTATGAGAAAAGAAAAAGTGGTACTGTGCAATCTCTGGCCTTACTACAGTATGACAGGGGTCTACAAGACATTTCAAGACCAAGATACTTAAGAACCCACTGGTGCTGTCTTTGTGTAACTGTTAAGTCTTTGGAAATGTGGCTTAATCTAATCGTTACACTGCTTGTACCTTGGTGAACACATGCCTGTCCTTTTCTCTGACCCTGCATGCATTCACTTTCCTAGAGGGGAATAATTGTACCTTTTCAAGTGGAAGAATAAACTGAAGAGTCTGAAGTGATAATGGGGGTGCAGGGAGTCTGCAGGGGAACATAGCACAACTGTGGTCCCAAACTAAAGCTACTGAAGATGCATCCTTGACAGTGAGAGCGTTTGAGCTCTGAAACGTGCAGGTTTTCTTAGAGTGTGGAATGTTTGGGTGGGACCAACCCTCCAGGACAAGATGATTAAGATCTCTTATCTTATCTTAATCTAATGGGTGAGCTAGCTAAAGCAATGTAGTTTTTAGCTTACATTAGATGATAATTACACATGATCAGGGCACTCAATGCACAACCAGGCTGATTAAACATATGAGACTAAATTCCACATTGAGCATTTATGCCTCATCAGTGTTACTATTAGAGGATACAACAGTATCCTCAGTATTATTAGAGGATGATCATGCAAAACATACACGGACGTAGGTTTGGGTTAAAGGCCCTAGCATAGTTCATTTTTACTGGATTGTTAAACACCAATGCGTGAGCGCACTGTGTCGCACTTCTGTCTTCCTCAGATAATAAAAAAGCATTGATTAATATCTATCTCCCTCGACTCAGCCAACCCTGGCACCATAATTAATCAAGAAGACAAAGCTCTGGAAGGAGCGGCGGGACTATACATAAACAAAACCACTTGTTTTTTCAAGCGTTTTGTATGCAGACTTTTGACAGCTTAATTGCAATAATTGTGCTTCTTTTTTAGGACGGCAGGAGCAGCGCCACAGTTTGAAATGTTGCAGAGCTCCGCGCTGTTGCAGCTGTAAAACAGAGGTAATCGTTTTGCATACGTGAAAATAGACAGTGAAGCCATTCAGCTGTTATTACTCACCGACTGTGTCGCAGGGCTCGTTCTTGTGGACGCAGAAGTCCGTCCTGAAAACAGAGAGGGAAGAGAGAGATAGAAAGTGTTAATATGTCCTTCAAAAAAACATATGAAAGGCTGGAATGTGTTCAGAGATTGAGGGGTGGGGGTGTGTGTGGGGGGGGTGCAACGGATGACATTTTAGCAGACAGGATCGCATTGAGAAAATGAATTGGGGTTTGATTCATAAGTGTTGTAGTAGTTTCTTTTGTTTCCAGAGTTCCGAAAAAAGAAAAACTGGAATAAATGGGGTAAAAGTGTGGTTTTGTCTCCTAACCAAACCTTCCTCAGTCAGACTCTAGGGAATGGACATTTGACAAATGGCCTATTAATCACACGTCCAGCCTGAGTTACGTTCGTTTCCTGCTCGACTCCTGAAACTATTTCATTCGCGGGACAGTCGAAAAACACAAAACAAAAACCCTGCATTCCACCAAAACACACTTTCCAAGCCTCTTCTGACAGCTGCGGGAACTGACTGACCAGCGTCCACAGACACTGAACAATTTCTGTCCAGGCCAGTACCTTCAACATCAATTTCTGTTGATTTATAGAAGATGGAAAGGGGAATCCAAAGTGACTGTTTTTTAAAATAATGCATAATTAAGTTAAGAGTGGTCTTGGAAAACCCCTACCCTTCAAACACACACATCAACTCAGAAAGGCCTTGTTAATTGCAATATGCACTTATAATAGAAATCATTTGGCGGTTTTAGAAACCTATGAATAAATGGCTTCTAAAAATACAGCCACTACACTCTACAGACTGAGAGAACACCTCAAAACCCAGAAATATTCCTATAACCCTCAGACCACGAGCAGCATAGATCTGTGCCTAAAGCACAACAAATAGTAAACCGTCGATACAAACAACTGACAAAACAACAACTTATATGGAAGTTCCCCTGGTTTGTAACCCCACAGTTTTTGTAATTTAAGAACATTTAATAATAATAACAGCGACTGGGATTTTAAAAATAGTGTCACATGTAAATGAACATAAACAACTTAAACCTTCAGGATAGCCCACAAGTGGGTGGGGAAAACCCAAAGTGGGAGGGGCCTGGAGAACGGATGAGAGGTTGGGGTGCCAAGCAAAAGAGCAGCAAATGGAGTGCACAGTTTCAGACCATTTTTATTTGTCGAAAGCAGATTTTTCTAACACGCTCTGAGTTCTAATGGTTAAACCTTTTAGAACAGATGAACCAGTTGGGTGTGAAATGGCGGAGGCTACAGAAGGCAGTTTCCCACGACCCCATCCTTTGACTGAGCAAGGCGTCAACAGAATCGCGTCATTATCTCAACCTGACCATCCTGACCATGACCTGGCCAAGGCACATACCAGAGGCCAGGGTGGCTGAGGAAGAGATCCAGACACAGAGAGAGAGAGAGAGAGAGAGAGAGAGAGAGAGAGAGAGAGAGACAGAGCGATAGACATAGACAGGCACCTCCACTGGGACCCAAGCCAAACCTCAGTAGAAGTCTGGACAGCTTCCAGCTCTGCTTGCTAAGAAGAGAAACAAGCCCTCCCTCCACCACCCCTCCAGACCCCGCTCCTCTGTTAGACAACTTTCAAACGTATCCAAATGCCGCATCACTTTGAGTTACAACATCAATACCAGACGGCGCATCTCCTCTCTCCTCCCCCGACCAAAAGAAACAAATCCGACATCCAAGCAGATCTGAGGCTGCTGTTTGCTTTCTCAGCAAGACTCGAGCTGCACCCAGGACACGCCAGTTTAACGCAGAGTATGGCCAAGTTCCCTTCAGCGTCAGTCTTCCTCTTCGCTGCCCCGGTTAGAAAAACATACTTGACGTCTCATCCCGAGAGGTCAACATCAGTTTAAAACTCCTCCCACCAGGTCACCTATCCACGCTCCGCCCATTAATGCGTGCCTTTGTAGCTACTGTTACAAAGGAAAGCTTAACAATACACTCTGTTCATCCTAATGTAAAATACAGGACTGTGCAAATGAGTCATCCCTCATTTCTTTATATTTTGCTTAAGAGAAGCCAGTCTTTCTTGAGGCACAGTTCTCCAGGCTTCCTGAAGGACTTTCAAGGTTTCTTATTTTCAGTCCAGTTTCAGAGGAATGAATGCTATTTGTTAAGCCACACAGTGATCTACGTATGAATCATTAAAGCACAACAAAGCAGATCTAATTTAAGTCCTGAACCAGTGCAGAAACAGGTGCAGATGATTCCAGATGATCAGGCGGTGATCAGTATACTGGTGGTGCTGTATGCTGAGTGGACGGTTGATCTTTATACACATTTAAACACAGTTAAACATTTGTTCCCGTTTTTTTTTTTTCATTTAATCTACTCAGTGTGCCAAAGATAAGACAGATTCACATGAATAAAATAGGATTTTTGCGCCAACAATGTGATATATAAGAAATGTGGGGCTCAAGACTTTCACGTGAATGTGGATGGTGACACTATTACGATAGGTCAGGTGAAGTTTTTGTCATTAAATAAGGACTTTAAGGGCATTTCTGCCATCTACTGATTTTTAGCCATTTGCAAATAAGCTTTTGTGGCAGAATGTTACCATCTGGCAACAGGGACTTTATCTATCTGTCTATCCATCTATTGAATATTACAATATAAAAGCCAATTATTTCAATTCTCCTTCAGAAAACTGGAGGCTTTCTGAGAAACATGGTATGCTTTTATCTGATCACATGCCTTCCTGTTCCAGTCTATGCTTCTTTTCACACACACACACACACACACACACACACACACACACACACACACACACACACACACACACACACACACCCCCACACACACACACA
>JBBIGB010000037.1:2275841-2286236 GCA_037577075.1 Alestopetersius hilgendorfi
GCAGTCTCTCAACGGAGGTGTCCGTCTGTGTTTATGATAAGAAATGGATGGTGGTAAAAACCCTACAATGTGAAAAAGCTTTTTTTTGTGTGTGTGTGTGTGTGTGTGTGTGTGTGTGTGTTTGCGACTGTGTGTGTATGTCACAGCGGACCCCACGGTGAAAGATTTCATCGGCGGTTTCACGGCGCTGCACTACGCAGCCATGCATGGACGTGCGCGCATCGCCCGCCTCATGCTGGAGTCGGAGCACCGTGGTGACATCATTAACGCCAAGAGCAACGACGGCTGGACGCCGCTGCATGTGGCCGCTCACTACGGCCGCGACTCGTTCGTGCGGCTGCTCCTGGAGTTCAAGGCTGAGGTGGACCCTCTGAGCGATAAAGGCACCACGCCGCTGCAGCTGGCCATCATCCGTGAGCGCTCCAGCTGCGTGCGCATCCTGCTGGACCACAATGCCAACATTGACATCCAGAACGGCTTCCTGCTGCGTTATGCCGTCATTAAGGGCAACCACTCGTACTGCCGCATGTTCCTGCAGAGGGGAGCCGACACCAACCTGGGCAGGCTAGAGGATGGACAGACGCCGCTGCACCTCTCGGCTCTGCGCGACGATGTGCTGTGCGCTGAGATGCTCTACACGTACGGCGCTGACACCAACACGCGGAACTACGAGGGACAGACCCCCGTGGCCGTCTCAGTCAGCATGTCCAGCATCAGCCGGCCCTGCTTGGACTTCCTGCAGGAGGTCACACGTAGGTTAACTTTGACTGCTTTCATCTCTTGATTGTAATTTTTGTGCTGAGGGCCTTTCAGGGCTGCAATTATTATTTAACAAGCTCTTTGAGGTATTTCATAAAGGTGGTGCGTTGCTTACTTGAAAGCAAAAGCCTGTTTTAATGCTCTGTAACATTGTTTCTCTATCATCATCTTGGTGGGGGCCCCTGATTACTGTACTTTTTTAAACTATTATCTGCCCCAGCACTCCTAACCAGCTCATTACCTGATTAAAACACTACAGAAGTGCAAGTTCAGTAGTCCACTTTCAAGCATGCTTGGTTTAACAGATTTATTTAATGTGCAGGCAAAGAAACTGCTGTGGTTTAATTCAGACTAAAACCTAATGCAGCTCAGTGAAGTTCATGAACACGTGAATTTTTGCATACATCTGAGCATCCTCTGACAGAGAGTTAGCTGTAAACAAAACCTCAGTGATTGGAAGGGGCAATTCAAGCAAAAAACAAAAACATCCCTAACCCTTGCCGGCAGATGATCATACGAACACACACCTGCACAAATCCATTTGCACTTTTTTTAAACGTGTGTGTGTGTGTGTGTGTGTGTGTGTGTGTGTAAAATGACCAGTGTTTAAAAACCATGACATGTTTGTAATTGGTCCAATAGTATTTATTAATGGAGTGCATTGAGAGTAAAGTCAGATCAACAATTGGGCCACATGGCAAAATGTTTAAAGCTGCTGTGCTAAAACGTCTAGCACTGATAATTGTTATATTTCTCAATAGAGAGGACATGAAAGATCATAGGTATGGACACCGAGCTCTTGTTTTGGCTTATCCCTACTACACAGAAACAGTTGCACCACTGGTGGTGTTATGAATTTGTGGTTAGTTTGTGTGTGTTGTTTTTTTCTGGGGGGGTTTTTTTGGGGGGGGGACCAATTAATTGTTTTGGTGTTTGCATTTTCAATTGTCTAACATTTCATCAGTAGCCCAATGTTAGGGCTATTTGCCATTAATAAGAAAGTTGTGGGTTTAAATTAGGGATGCACCTTTTTTTTTTTGGCCGAAAATGAGGAAACACTGAAACTGAAACGCCAAAAGAAATTATTAAAAGTATAAATCTGTTACAAAACTATGAAAATATTGATTTAGCATTCAAACAATGCACACTTTGAAATAAAATATTTTAGTTGGCCCCACTCATGAATAGTCTAAAGGCAAGATAGCTGAAATATTATACAATTAAATATCTTCTCTCATAAATCAAGTGAATTCAAGTGCATTTTAATTAGAGGTGGGCATAGATTATTTTTTTAAATCTAGATTAATCTCATTGTAATCTTGGAATTAATCTAGATTAAAATGGCTCATTTGAAGCCTGTGTGCTCAAAGGGTCTTGCCTCTTCTGTGCTTCATACTCTGCATGGTGATTGGACTGTTTTGATTTTATATTATAAATTAATCCCGACGTTGAGAGACTTTGTGGATGCACCCCCTATAGAAGTTTTGGCATTGTGCGCTTTACAAATGGCTTTCCGTTTGTCTTTCTTAGATATATCAAAATGCACCCACACACCTGACATGTTGACACTAATCCAATCCGGTGTTGATTGCGTCATCACTGTTTCGGTTCTGTAAAATATTTTGGTGTCGGAATATTCGGTGCATCCCTTGCTTAAATCCCAAGACTGCTAAGCACCTGTGAGGTATCCTTGAGCAAGGTATCGTCGCCACACACTGCTCCCTGGGTGCTGTGTTCCTGGCTGCCGCCTGCTTTACTTGGTGAACGGGTTAAATAGAGAGGAAGAATTTCGTGTTGTTCACACTGTTTCCTGTGGTGTGTTCACATATGACAGAATGGTCACTTTCACTTCTGCGCCCCTGAACAACATTGCTAATGAGCCGATCTGTTCTAAGGAACTGTATGTCCCTCTCCTGACATAAAGAAGCTGGCCAGTGAAGGCAGCAGTACAGTAGCAGTTGTATGGCAGTGTAAGTTGAGCGGTCTTAGCCTGCGCCGTCACCCAGCTATAATCAGCTCCTTTCCCTCCGCCAAACAATCCCAACGCCTGAGAAAAGCGAGCCGTGTTACCTGAAGCACTAATGATCTAGTAGACAACAATGGCCACATTCCTGCGCTTCAACTTTGATATCACCATATCAAAGCAGCCTGCCTCAGCCCCACACGCACTGTAGAGTCTGTTTCCCCCCTATTCAACCCAAAGCATCAGCGTGATCACGTTTCAGTCCGGTTATTGATTATAAAGCAATTCTTTTTTACATCTCCAAGCCATGTAAAGTCTCATAAATCGTGACTGACGCACGATTTTGGGGTTGATCTTACCCACCCCCCCTCCATAAGGCACAGGGAGTGACAGTAGACAGGGTCTGCAGATGGCCCCAGCCAAGCCTTTTGTAGTGGTTTTTCCCAGCTGGCTTTGTTTGTGCCTGTGCCACATTGTGTGGGGGCAGGATGACTTTGGCCATTAGAACTGATAAACTGCGCTCAGCGGATTCCTGGAACTCGTTTCCAACTTCCTTAACATCTTTAAGATGGCAGATAAAGGAGGACACCGGGCCAGTAACCTTGAGGACTTTTTGGCCAGAAACCCAAATCCAGCAGAGGCACCCTTTCACCTTAAAGTCTCGAGTATCTTCCCGTGTATATTAATTTATTTCTTTCTTTCTTCTTCAGAGGGGAAGAGTCATGTTCTTGCAAAATTATCTGTTTTAATATCCATGGTGCAGAACACAACAAGATCGGAATAGCATGAAAAAATGGTCAGCAGATATGTTTAAAAATGACTGGTATTTCAGACTAATATTTGCATTAATATTTTCTCATAAAAAACAGGCTGTTTAGGCAGGTGTGCCAAAATGTTTGCATTTTATTGAAGTCATCAAAACGTCATATCTCCAATAAAGTAACATCACAACAGAAGGAAAAATGTCCATAGCTCTCAATGCAGGTTGTTGTAAGAAAATGTTTTGTCATTTTACATCATGTCTTCTGGTCTAGGCAGCTCCTATATTATATAGTCAAATTATAATATAATGTGACCATAGTGGAGCTAAAGTTGTCAGTAACAGTGACGATGTTAACGTTTGTAATGTTAATCCAGCAGGATTTAATCCCAGGTCCTGTGTGTTATAAACGCACATGCCGAAATTGGCCGATGTGATAAAATATCACTGGATTTGCATTATAGATGCATCACCACTTTCAACCACCAAGCCCTTTTTCTCTCTCATTTTCCTTTATACACCAATGGGGTGTATAAAAGAAAGAATTGTGTGTCTACAAGTCAGAGGGGTTGTTTTAATAGTGAAATATTTTAAAACAGTATCGATATCTAACACAAAAATGTAAATGTATTGGAATTTAAATGTGAAGGGTTTTTTTTCCTTTTTTTAAATTTTAATGACTCCATAATGCAGAGGAATACAAAAAGGAAAAAAAAAACTACACTCGAATACCGATTGTGAACATGCAAAATGCATTCAGTTTACAGTATATTGTATTTCATATATTTATATAATAGTGAAGAATTTTTTTTGTCAGAAGGCAAACACAGGACTGCTGATCTGTTTAACATCCTTCTCTTCATTTTCTCTCCACCTCAAAATGATGAATGTAATAATAAATGTATTAGGTGTATGTAATGAAATCCTTTATTAAACCACAAACTGAATATAATTGTTAGTTAATCATCCTATTTTAGTGTAAAGACAGTCACAGATATATTCTACACTGCAGGATATTATTGTAGTATTAATCTATAAACGAAATTCCTATATGGAAAATGCTGCTTTCTGACTGAACACTTTGGGTCAGTTGGTGGCCTAGTAGGTAATGAGTTCGCCCTGCAAGTAGATAGTCATGGGTTTGAATCCCAAGACTGCTAGTAGCACCTCTGATTTTCCCTTGAGCAAGATACCGCCCTCGGACGCTGTGTTTCTGGCTGCCCACTGCTTCACTCTTTGAATGGATTAAATACAGAGGAAGACTGTGTGCTGTGGTGTGTTTACATATGACAGAATGGTCACTTTACTTTACACTTTTATCCTATAATTGTAGTCGTTTCTCCCAGGATACCAATGACAACCGGTAATATTTACCTTTACTTTTCCTGTTGTTTTGCAGGACAACCCAGGACTTTGCAGGACTTGTGCCGGATAAAGATCCGTCAGTGCATCGGACTTCAGAGCTTAAAATTTCTGGAGGATCTGCCTATCGCCAGGGTCATGAAGGACTACTTGAAACACAAGTTTGACAATGTCTGACAGAGGCCTCCCAACCTCTTGGAACTGCTCCTCTAGAAAAGATTATGCAAATTCTTGTTTTCCTTCGAATTCTCGACCTCGGCTGCAGATCGTTTTATACAACCATGTAGACATGTATTTCCATAATTAATTACTTAATCAAGAATGGCTTTTCGACTTTGGGAGAAGTGGAAGTTGCTCATTAATTCAAGTCCTCGTTATAAACGTTGATCATTTAAGAACTGGCCCTAGAAAGATAAAAGGAAAAAACTAGCTGAAATCTTTCACTTGGATAAAGTTTGTTCTCTTTTATCTTTTTGAAGTGTTCCACTAATAAAACCGGCGACAGAATGGGTTTTGATTTAGATTTGTTTTTCCCCTCTGCAATTCAGGTTCGAAAAGTTTTTCCCCCACAATCCCATACTCTCATTAAAAATGGGACATTTTAGCCAAGACACAGCGTGATGCTGCACTAAAGCATTAATTTATTACTGATTTGAAAAGTCCTTGTGAAATGTTGACAGGAAATAGGAAAAATTTAACTGGAGCGAAATTTTTAATACACACAGTATTGTGCAAAAGTGTGCAGAAATATGTAAATCCATTCATCTGGGCAGATTTTATTTGTGCTAAAAACACTAACATTTGACTAAATAGAAATACATTCTCAAAATAGTCAAGAGGTTTTCCTTGACAATGTCTGGTATTTACAGTCACCATCTAACACCTGCTATATCAACATATAATTAAATTAAACTGGCAGCTGATGGAAGTGCTGAGAATATCAGGAACCAAACCTGTGTTCTTCTAATCAGCATTCATTATAAAATACATTTGTTTATTTCACCTTTTTGCTTCCAAAACCATTTTACAACCCAGAAAAATGTTTTTGATCTATTTTCTGGACTTTTGCACAGTACTGAACATGCTTTTATTATATAAACCCCCGATCAAGTTCTCATCGTTTGCCGTATTTCGCTTTCCTCCAGGTCTGTAAGGTGAGGGATGGTGCTAGTGTTTGCAAAGTGTTTGGAAAAAGGTGAATAGAAGGAGTTAGAAACCGCCTTGATTTCTTCAGAAGTAAGTTGTATAGATATGCCTGAACCCACATGGACTACGCTATGTATATAATTGTCATATGTACAGCGAATATTTTTCTAGAATTATTTAAGCTATGATCTCTCAAAGTGTTTAGGATTTTTTTTTTGTTTGTTTTGTGGCTTTTGCTTTGCTTTGCTTCATTAATGTCTTGTTGGAGCCTGGGTGAAAACTAAAATTGGTGACCAGTTGCCCCTGTGTTAGAGTTAGGTATGAGGGTTTTTTTTGTTTGTTTGTTTAATTGGGAGCTTTTGGCCCACAGGACATGAACACTCACTGCATAAGGCCCACAGCATTACGTTGTGCCTTCACATGGATGGACGAGTTTAGTTTCTGCTCAGAAAAATGCAGTTTTTTTTTTTTTTTGTTTGTTTATTTTAATGTGTGAGTCACTTCTTATTTAATTATAATGGCAACAGAGTTTTCTCAGCACCACTGCGCTCTACCGAACTAATGTTCTGTAACTCCTCGTAAACCTCCTTAACGGTCAGACCGGAGTATTTAAAGCAGATGTATGCCTTTTTCTCACCTGGGTGGAGTATGGATAGGTGAGTGTTTGTGTGCGTGTGTGTATGTGTGAGAGGCTGGGTTGGTTTACGTGCCACTTGTTCTGTTGAATGTTGAGTAACGGGCGGCGCATTCACTCAGTCTTGTTCTCAGAAAGTGAATATTCTCCCACCAGTTGAACCCACAACACAACACTAGCTGCCTTTCACTGCCACCGCTGTTGCTGAAGCAGCATGAAAACAATCGGAAGAATCTCTTTTTGGAATCGCATATCAGCGCGTGCATTCAGGGTTTTTTTGGTTTTGTTTTTTTGAAGGTTGTAGTATCGGACTCTTTGAATCCTACAGCACTTCATGTCTGTTGTGTTTACAGTGTGTGTGTGTGTGTGTGTGTATGTGACTGAAAGTATATGTGAATGCTTCTTACCAAAATGTATTTTATTTCATGCCTTTATTTTCTTTCAGAAAAATGCTTAAGCTGGATTTCAATCCTCTCTTTTTAAGAGGAATCCACAGATTTATTTCTAAATGCCTGTATAATGAAATGATTTAGATATAAACAAAGTCATTCAGAGTGGGTTTGGTGTGAAACAAGACAACTGCTCAGTGGTGGTGAATGGAACTAAACATCTTGAGTTTTTAATGCGTCCCAGAGTTCACGTATAGAAGGTTATTACATCGAGTACACTGCCTAATACCTGAAACATTGTTTTATTATGGTTTTGAGAAGACTTTGGATTAAACAGTTTTAAGTGTCCCCTTCATATAGGCAAAATAGTCCCCAACGAAAAAGTATCAGCATCACATGTAAACACATTTCATTTATTATAAGAAATTAAATGGTGATATTTGCACTGTAGACATTGTGATGTCTGCTTCCATTCACCTCCACTGTAAAGAAATCGCAGTTGCTAAGTTTCCATTTCACACTCTGAATGACTGTTTACAGCTCAGCCACTGAATTGGGCAGGAATTTAGAAAAATGAATAGGATTTCTCTAATCTCAAGTCTTCCGTACCATTAACCGCAACTACTGAATGTACATAAACTGCTGTTTGCCTAGTTCGAAAAAAAGTAAACTTGTGTGAATAAATGAATATCATCTTTATTTTCTGCGTGCCAGTAACTGTCTTCTGTTTGTTTGCGTCCCGTTTTCTAGAGTTTGACTTTCTAATAAAATCGGTCTCAGTACGCTGAGGCTTGGAAATCAGCTTACAGAAGTGGTTGGTTCATGACGGGGGTTCATGCTGTTACTGAACGCTTGACTTATAATAACAGGTTGTCAACGTGCTTATCTCAATGAAATCATTCTTCTGAATAGTCAGAGTGAAAATGATGCTTGGTTTCTGAGGGTGTTCCATTAGGACTGAATATTATTAGGCGAAAAACAACTTGAAAGATTTGCACACAGTAATGGTAAATGGAACCAGACGTCTAAAGTGTAACTCCTGTAAAAGCTCATTCACTCTAAGTTATATTATGAATACGCTGCTTGATGTCTTGAGACTTTCTTTTGTGATTATTTTGAGAAGGCTTTGGCCTAAAAAGGATTAAAATCAGATTCAATATAATTTAAAAATACCTTCTCAGTGAATCAGCTGAAACTAGTAGCCCAGTTTACTGCATATATTACATTGTCATGCTCTCTTGTAACAGAGACTGGTGGACATGCATTCATTTGTGCATATTAAAATGTATATATTATAGTGTGTATATAATAAAAGCTATAATTGGAATTTAAAGTATTTGTGAATCAAAGATATATCATTTTAATATTCAAGTTCAGATTCAATAAAAATCTGTACAGTGCTAAATAGATAGTTAACCTTTCATTTAAATTTCTCTTTTTACAATTTAAAAACATTGTTTTGCCTCATTGTTACTTGATTAGTTGAATAATAGTAAAAAAAATTGTATTTAGTTGACAACTAACATAATTTATAGCAACAGCCCAGATGTCCACAATAGTTGGCTGATTCTGCTTCGATGACCTGTTGCTGCTCAAGGCTCTTGGGTTTCACACATAAAACACATTGCTTTACTGTCCTTCTCTTTTTCACAGGTAGCTCTTCTCCAAAGCTCTGGCGGAACTTTAGAAACACCCCCCTCCCCTCCGCCGCCAGCCCTGCTCAGTGGCGTCATGCGTGCTTCTATGTATGGGACACCTTAAATGACTTGACTTGGCATGGCATCAGTACATTTTCTCCAGGAGGCCATGTATCACTTTAACTTTGTGCAAAAAAAACCTCCTCTCTCTTTCTCTCTCCTTTTCTCTTTCTCGCTGTCGTTCCCAGGAATGTTCCTCCTAAATGAAAGAAGTCTCTACCTACCACCCGCCCCCCCTCCTTTAAGACCCGCGTGAGTGGGTCCGCTGCCAGGCCCGGGGAAGCCGAGGTGACCTAAGAAGAGGCGCTGATATGTTTGTGGATTCCTTTTACAAAAACACGGTGCGCTATCGTTTATCGAATCACAGGTAACGTTACATGATAAAACAATGGCATCTCTCTGTGGCCCATGTGTTCCTGCAGACACACAGCACAATGTGGCTATTGTTGGAGGCCCCCGTATGGCCCAGCCGGAGAGATGTGTCCTCAGCTAGGCTAAAACATACAGATCCTGATATTCCACAGACAGGGAAACTCCCCCAATCTGTGGCTCTATCTGTGCGGAACAGGAAAGATCCCATCCTCGCGGCTGCTGCCATGGAAAGGGACTATGCAAAGCAGGTCTGTCGTGGGCAGCTTTATCACAGGGGGAAAAGTGCAGTGATTAGCTTGAAGGTCATTAATCACAGTTCTGGGAATAGGATATGAATACATGATCATAAAAATGAAAATGCATTTATTCTTTTAGCAGTGTGAGAAGCATTACTTCTGTAGTACAACATGGATAAAAATTTGGCAGTTCTATAAGCTCAAAATATTAAGCCATCTGATATATATTCCCAGCATTCAATGTAAGTTAATACATTCAGTTTAAAGACATTTTCTAAGACCGTTTCTATTACTCTGTTCATTGTGAAGTTGAAGATTTTTACTGTAATAGTAAAACATGATATATGTTTCATTCACAAATGAAATGCTTTACATGATATTATTAGAAATTGCAGCTTATTGCAGTACTGTCTGAAACCACTGTAATAAAACCAGTGTGTGTTTTTAAAGCTGTATCGTAAAAATGATTAAATTATTTAAATTATTTAATTTGTTACATAATATATTTTAGATCAAGAAATGTTAGTAAATTAGCTAGTACATGAAACCAAACATATAATCACCAAAATTGTTGCAATTTTTTTTTACATTTCAGCCCATTCCTGCTGGCAAAATGTCTTCAGTATGAAGGTCCTTCTGGTGGAAACTCGGTTTCAAAGTCTTCCATACATTTGCACAAGAACAGACCCGTATCATGATGCTCCCACCTGCGTACTTCCCTGTGTGTGGGGTGTTTTTGAGATCAGATGCATAATTATTTTTTTCTCCAATAGAGCTCTATCATTGTCAACTCTATTTTTGCTTTGTCTAGTGCATCATTTCAAAATAGTACTGATTTGTCCAAGTGCTTATGTGCTAGTTCAGATTCTAATCTCTGTGATTCTTTTTTAGAGTGTTAATGATAGGAGATTTGAGAGCAGTTCGGTGCTTTTGACTTCAATGTATCGGCTTTTCCTGCTACAATCAGGTCCTCCTGAAACTCCTCAAGTGACAGCTGGCTTCACTTTTACCTTCCCTATCATTAGTCTGAAAGAAATTTTGCATGCTGTTCCCGCCTGGGAATGACTAGCTGTGATT
>JBBIGB010000037.1:2304065-2314749 GCA_037577075.1 Alestopetersius hilgendorfi
TGAAAAGTTTTCAGCCCTCTATACACGCTAATTCCTTCCTACAACCCTGGGGGCTAAGCCCCCCTTGTCTTTCTGTCTAGTGCAATTTGGCTAGGTATACATACGCGCTAAAATATCAAGATGAAAGTTATCATAGCTTACGTAGTATAGACCCAGCTCCCAACCCAACTTTGTGAACAGATTAACAGATTTTTTATCGCCCAATAAGAGTCTCACGTTAACGCAGCACATTAATGCCGATAATGGCCCACCACTTGTTTTATGCTAACTGCCCATTTGTAGGCAGAACTGCTCTTGACTTTGCCATTCTAGTGTTTCTACATGAGTCAGTGGGGTTGAGTGCTTTGCTAGTAAGTAGATTTGTATACAGGTGATGTACAGCAATTTACAGCAAGCATCCAAAACAGAACAATAGGCTGAATCTTTGTCAACACTGTTCTAACAAATTTATTTAATGTTTACATTCACATCACATGACCAGCAGCTTGCCAATCTTTTGCAGCAAAGTGGGCAATATTGTGATGATATTGAAGTGTGCAGCAATTGTAGCAACTAAATTTATTATTTAATTGAGTTTCTGTTGAGATCATATTAGCTAGGGTTCTAGCTAGCTAGTATAAACACAGTATGTCGGCCGGGACACAGGCGAAGTGTCGGCACGGGCCGTGAGAGTGAAGGTGGGCCCTGACCGTCGCGTCTGCAGCCATACCATACTCCCTCGGCCTCATTAGGAAGTGTTAGCAAAGCCGCTGAAGTGAGAAATGGGCCCTGCGAGAGCTTCGCCGTCCCTCATTAAACTTCGACAAGAAGAGTGACAAGAAGCAACGGAGGGGAAACAATGGTGACAGTGTCTGAGAAACGAGCCCAGAGCTGGGAAAGGGGCTTTTTGTCCCACCGAACAAAAGCATTTGTTTGCATGTGTCCAACTCCATTCAGCCTCACCAGGCCCAGGTGCAAAAAACCGACTCAGCGATGAACATCAGAAGTGATCCCACCTTTGGCCCACAAGTCGCCTCTAATCTGTCCCTCCATGACCAGATCAAAGGTGCTTTGGTACAGTGTAAATATTGGGCTGGAGAATTAATTCATACTTGTTATTTCCAAGGCTTGACACCAGGACACGGCCAATAATTTTGGAGTGGGGTCAAGGGGGAGGCGGGTCAGTGCTCGCAGTAGCACTTTATTGGAATTTTATTGAGAGCAGTTTAAGACATTCTTCACAGCCATGATCTTGATCTGTGCTGCCTAATTTACAAATTTAGAGCCAGAAATGCTTTTGGGGTTTATTTGGCATGAGTTGTCCTGGAACATACACACACATCCATACAAACATATATATATATATACTGTATATATGTGTGTGTGTGTGTGTGTGTGTGTGTATACCTATATATATGTAACACTGATTATCTTGTTACAGTGACACCTATAAAGGGGTGAATATTTTAGGCAGTGAATAAACAGGCCAACTGGGTCAGAGCATCTCCAACAGGTCTTGTGGGTGGTTCCTGGTATGTAGTGGTCAGTACCTCCCAAAAGTGGTCTGAGGAAGGAGAACAACTGAACCGGCGACAGGGTCATGGGTTTCCAGGGCTCACTGAAGCACAAGGGGAGCGAAGGCCGGACTGTCTGGTCTGATCCCACAGAAGTGATGCTCCAGCATAAACTGCTGAAAAATTCTTGTAGGCTCTGTAAGAACACACCGCATCAAAACTGGACCATGGAGCAATGGATGAAGGTGATCTAGTTGAATGAATCACATTTTCTTTTACATCATGTGTGTGCGTCACTTGATGACACCAGGATGCAGTATGGGAAGAAGGAGATGTGGCAGTATGATGCAACCTAAACATTGTTACAGACCAAGTTCAGCCCTTCATGGAGACGCTGTTTCTTAAAGGCAGTTTCCTCTTTCAGCATGAAGATACCCTCTACACTGTAAACACTGTTCAGGAACAGTTTGAGGAACATCACAAGGTGTTCGAGGTCTTTGTGCACATTCTCTAGCTCTCAGTTTGATTGAGCATCTTTGGAATGTGCAGGACAAACTCAACTTATCCTTGGAGGCCCCATCTCACAATTTACAGGATTTGCGACTGGTGCAGAGCCACAGCACCTTCAAAGGGCTTGTGGAATCCAGACCTCATTGGCTTATGCAGTGAACACCCAACATTCGCAGTGGTAACGTTCCAAGAGCACCTGTGTATTGTGAAAAAATGCAAATTTGTGATGTGGTTAAACAAATGGTTAAAAAAGTCTATTTTTATAGTGTAAAGCCTAAACATGTCCCCAGATATGCTCCCAAAACACTATAATTTCATTTTAGACTCAGTTTAATACATTACCCTTAAGAAATGTAAAGGTAAACCCATTCACACGCTCTATCTGCCAGAAATGCATCAACCAATCAGCAGTCAGGAGAAATTAATGACACTCTGGTATTGGCTGTTTTCAAATCTCCCGCCTTTCAGTACAACAGTATTTGACCGTCCCAAGACACGCTGTCTTGTTGTTTCTCTCCAGAGTACCAAAAAATGTATACTGTTACATTTTATCTGGAAATGTAGCTTTATTTACATTAATAATAATGTTACATAATTAGTCAATTATATTTTTCTTAATCATTTAGAATTAAAATGCATGAAAAATTATATATTGCCATAAAAAAGACAATGAGGATGATATCTGCGGTTTCCAGGAATTTGCGGGAACAACACAAATGACTGAAGCCTCGAACTCTAAACTCGAATTTGTGGGGTTTTACTGTATATGTTTACTGTTTATAAATATAAATGCGCACACTTTCAGAACAGTGTTTGTAGCTTATTTTTTATACACCATCTATACAGACTTGGGGGTTGGTGAAACTTTAAGAGCTAAAAATAGTTTCTAAAAATAAAGAATATTTTTATTAAAAAAGCCGGGGAAAATTTGCTTTCAGACTTTCGGACACAATTCTTTTAAAATATAAATAATAAACATCTCATTGTTGTCTAGGCGAATTTTCTACATTTCTACACATTTCAGTTGAGATGAGATGTCATTAGGTTTAACAGTGGTGATGATTAGAACCAGTAGATCATGATGTCTACAACATCTTATCTAATATCCATATGTAAAATACATAAATTGTATGTAAATAATAAATGCTTATAATGGTAAAATAGTAGGCCAAAAGCTTCTCCAAAAATTGGTAAAACAAGGCATCAGGCAGCACATTCATAACCATTAAACAGATTTAGTGGCAGACGTCGGGTTCCATTCACCACCACTGGGAGGAAGTCTGATTAGGTGATTTTCTCTAGAATGGGGCGTCTCACTTCAAAATCATCCTGAACCACGTCATTTACATCTTAAATCTGAATTATGCAGAACACTTGAAAATTTGATGGAGTTGCCCTTTAACTCGTTCATCACGTACTCCGTCGTGCTGTTTTAAATCACCCACGCAGATCACGTGACACGTGCTCACTAGGGGCACGAGAATGCAAAGTGGGCACTGATGGGTCCTGATGTCCCCCCTGAGCTCCTGCTTTGAATGTTTATCGCTCTCACGTGTCGCGAAGATAAGGTGGGCGGTGTTGTATGGGCGGGACTTACGTGTAGTGGGCGGGACCAGCGCCTCCTCCGATGGGTGGGAAGGGGGGGGCTTTAAAAGCTCTTATAAACAGCACTATCATGCGGACTGAACGTAGCCCTGATCGCAGCTTCACCCAGAAAGCCAGTTATGGCCCAGAACGGAACCACAGAGAACGGAGTACCACCCAGTCCTACTGCCCTGCCTCTGCCCCAGCCCTGCAAGATCCCAGAGATCCTGCACACCAAGGTAAGAGCAGCTGCTGGACCTCTGGACTGACCTAGCATAGGACTGGAGCTCTGCTGGGGCTGCACAGCAGGTGTGGAGGCTGGAAGCCAGCTCTGTGAGGGATAACCAGGACTATTTGTGTACCTAGGAAAATACTTAAGCCGTATTTTATTTATTTATCTATAGTATTTATGTCCAGCTCTTTTACTGACCACAGCATTTTGTGTGTAGCGCATTAAGTTTTGAGCATTTTCTGAGTTTAATTTTTATTTTATATTATATTTTGTTTTGTTCATGGCTCTGTGTTTCTGTACAGTCTTATTTCCTCCAGCATCAATAAAGTTTTCTGATTATGATTATAATTCTGATTATGATTCAGCATGGGTCCATTCGGTTCTGATTTCTCAAATCTGCAGATTTTTATCAACAACGAATGGCACAGTTCAGTCAAAGGGAGGACTTTTGCCACATTCAACCCTGCGACAGGTGACAAAATCTGTGATGTGGAAGAAGCGGATAAAGTAAGAAGCCAAACTTTTTGCCTTTTTACACTTTATTCAACTTTTCTGTGCTGTAATGGTAATACAGAACACCTGCTTAGATTTAGCAAGTAGACCAGGGCCCGATTTGGAATGTAACTTTTTTACGAAAATTCTGTATAATTTATTTGATGAAATATAAACAACCATGAGTGATTGTGAATTACCTCAGTTGTGTAGACCCTGATTTATGTACAGTGGCGGTGAATGGAACCAGGCGTCACGTCTCCAATAGAAATATCGACATTTTATAAGTGTTTATAGGTAATGCTGATGAATTTAAAAAGGTGAATTTTTTTGAAGACTTTCTGCCTCATCGTGTCCTGCTTGGACCCCTCCATATTAAGTGGATTATAATATAGATATATTTTAGGCCAAAAACGATCAGAAAAGAGGCATCAGGCAACACGTTTATGATCATTTAAATTAATAACTTTCGGTGAAAGAGCTTTTAAAGGTGCGCAGACGTCTGGTTCCATTCTCCACCCCTGACTTTGGTTACAAGCTCGTGAATTATTGTGTAGAAATGTGGAAAATCTGTGGAATTTCAAATGTAGTTGCTTTGTAACTCAAACGTTACAAAGCAGATATTCTGACACTGCAGAAGGTGATTTTGAGTGGAAAAAAATATTCTACTAAACCACAATAATAACCACAATAATAGGCAAAATGATGTAACCTGAATATTTTTTTTAATGTATTTTGCAGATGCAGAAATTATTTTAAAGTTCTTAAAGAAAACGTATTTTCCATTATTTTACCATCATCATCATCATCACAACATATAAATACGTTTATTTGGTAACGTTATAAAATGGGTATGTCTGAGTTAAAGACATGATGCCTGGTTCCATTCACCTCCACTGTAAAGAAATCAGAGTCCACAACTGAGCCGACTCCTATCAAATCCACTCTGAGTGGTTGTTTACATTTCACCAATTGAATTACATTGAAATGTGACCCCAAAACAGGCCTTGACCTACAACCCAGCAACAAAACAATTGATGGATCAGCAGTTTAATGACATTATTATTGCTCTCCTAAGCATCTCAATTCAATTCAATTCAGTTTTATTTATATAGCGCTTTTAACAATGGTCATTGTCACAAAGCAGCTTTACAAAATGAAATAAATTTGTGTGTATGAATGTGTGTGAATGAAATGCCTCTGATGAGCAAGCCAAGAGTGATCTCCTTATAGAGAGAAGTGTAAAAGTTCTCCAGATGGAAAGTAGAGGCAGATGCTGGATGGATGTAGATCTTACTGCTGAGTGTAACCGCTGTGTTTTCTCCAGGAAGATGTGGATAAAGCGGTGGAGGCCGCCAAAGTGGCGATGAAGAGGGGTTCTCTGTGGAGGAGGATGGACGTGTCCAGTCGCGGCCGGTTGCTGCACAGACTGGCGGAGCTGCTGGAGAGGGACCAGGCCTTGCTGGCCGTGAGTAGAAACAGTAGGCTAATCTTCCCGGCTCTCTTTCCGCCTGTCTGAGTGCGTCCGTCAGACACCGCCGCAGGTGTTAGTATTGGCACGGAGGCTTCAGTCCGAGGCTTCAGTCCATAAAACCATTAAAAAATGGACAATCATGAGGAATGGACAGTGCTTTCTCTCTTTTTCTCATTTCAAACTGTTCGAGCTTGTCTGTGATGGGTGTAGTCATCTCAGGCTGCTCCAGTACTCAGATTCATTACTTTTCACAAAGAAATTTGTTTTCGTCGTTTATTTTTGATTTTTTTTTTTCTGAAATCCTTTATTATATTCAACAGTTGAGCAACTGCTGCTGCAGAAAGCAGCCAGCATTATGAAACGGCGCTGGCAGTGAAACCAGATGAAATCATGAGCCGAACTTTTTCTTTCGCACACATGCGGCAGCGTGCAAAAGTTTGGGCGCCCCTGGACATGTACAGAAGTCCATGTCCTCTACAGAGTCGCACTTCTGCATGTTTTAATGGACAGTTTTTGTTGATTTGCTGAATTTAACGTGAAGGAAGGAAAGTTGGGGGTTGAGTGATTTTGCTCAATTTTACAGGGGAAGGGAAAACTTTCTCAACTTATAATGGAACTGAATGTAAACTGACCCTCCCTCCCCTCCCCCCCACCACCACCACCACCACCAGTAATTATGGATCACTTCTACCAGTCCATTTGTTATGAAATTTTGAAACAACACAAAAGTAAATGGGGAGCGGGTTTTAAGAATGGCCCATGCCAAAATAATGGCACTTCCTTCTCTTGGCATGTTTTATACTTTTTATACTTTTTTACTTTACTTTCTACATTTATTTTCCAATTTCTGAAAATGATGCAAATGATGAAAAAACATGCACTAAAATTTAGAGGCAGACTATTACCATTATGTTCTCTGTAGAGGACAGGCACTTATTTTGCACTGAGATAAAAAACCAAAGGTGTGCATGCACTTTTTCTAATATGTATTTACGTTTGTAGCTCCACACACTCATGCATTTCACAAAAATCTTTTATTTCAAACCTCTTGAGCCCAATCCCACTGGCAGGCCGCGCTACCTGTGAATGAAATCTTACAGATGTATTTAAAAAGTGCACGTGAGCTCTAACTGAAAACATGTCCTGTAGTGGAGCAGAGCTAATTACAGTAACTCCAATTACTGTTCAGGAAAAAGAAACAACAAAAATAACAAGAGAAAGGTAAAATAATGTGGATCAGATGTTTATGGGCTGATTTTCCCTTATCAACACATCAGTCCTGCATGCATTCGGTTGCTGCTGGGAGCTGGGACTGAATTTAAAGGAGGCCTGTAAAGTAGGGGGTCTGCGAGGCTGCCGTTCGAGCTGGACGAACAGAAATGCACTTTTTTTGTCCTTTTTGCATTTCGAACAAGGCAAACTTTGGTCAACAGAGGTCAAATGGAACTGAACTTTGGAGGTGTTTATTTTAATATTTGGTCATTTTTGCTCTTTTATCAAGGCCAAACCTGGAATTCCAGGAATTTTCACACTTAATTGGACACCACAATAAACTGGACATCACAATGAATTGGACATCTCAGGTCCTGCATGTGTCAGAAGTGACAAGGATTTAAGAAGCACAAATGAAAAACACTTTGTTTTGTGGGCGCCTCGTTACTGCAGAGAGCAGATTAATCAAGTGATGCTACACATCATGACCGTCCAGGAACTGCTGTCCCAGCATGATGACCACTCCTTAACCTCTTCTGGTTTCAGCTGCATCACTTTATTCAAGGTGTTTTTCATTTGTGCTTCTTCAATCCTTTGCACTTCTGACCCATTCAGAACAAAAGGATTGAATCTGCGATGTTCTGTTCATCAGAATTTTTACCTCCTTGGCAAATACAAACATTTACATTTAAATTTACACCTCCATAGTTCCATTTGACCTCTGTTCACCTAAATAAATAATGGAATGGGGGTTCTTGCTGTCTGGCATCTTCAAAATATTCACTTTACAGGAGAAGGGAACAACCATCTCAGCTTATGATGGAAGAGAATGCAAATGAATTTTTAGCCAATTTTGGAATAATTCTATTGGTCCATTCATTATGAGGAAAATCAATAATAGAAGATGAAAAATAAACAAACATGGAGACGATTCTGACTGTTTTACATCTACAAAATTCATCCCTTTTCCAATTGCAGACCATGGAGTCGATGGACAACGGAAAGCCCTTCCTGCAGTCGTTCTTTGTGGATCTGGATGGGAGTATAAAGACGCTGAGGTACTACGCTGGCTGGGCAGATAAGATCCATGGCAAAACCATGCCAGTGGGTGAGTGAGAATATAGCTTTATTTGTAATGATCATGGGAAGAAATGTGGTACACAGCAAATACGTCGCTTCCCACCTGTTTGTTTGCTTGTTTGCATGGGCTGCGAAAATGCTTCGATTGTCATATTTGTTTATTTAAATGTATGAAAAAGCATGGTGTGTCATTTTTATTGCCTATATTCCTCTAAATAGTTCCTCTAGTAAAGTTTGTGGGTTTTTTATTCTTCATCAATTCGTCATTGTGACTAAATGTGACATTTCCTAAATAATCATAGTCAAATGGATCCATTAAGGTCAAAGATTTATGTCAGAAAAGATTTAAAAGTCTCAGTACACCACCAGTCTTTACGTGTCACAAGTTTAACCACTGTAGTTTTTTTGTTGAGTGAACAACTATAAATGAAAATATGTCAAATATAACAAGTTTCCTGAAAGAATCTATAACAGTGCATGTCTGACATCATTTTCTAGATTGTCCTTTTGACTTAAAATACACTCATTAACTGTTTCATCCCAGTGGCTGCCACTTAACTTTGGTTAGATAACAGTTGTCTGGTGATCCACATTATAGTTCAAACCACATTTGGTGGCTTTTTGTAGGTCAGTGGTGATTCTATGATAATTTCTGAGGATATAGGATCTCAGATGGTGAACATACTGTGAATGTATCTGTTAGTAAAGATCTAGTGTGTTTTTTACTAAATGTTAAGTGAGCAATATGCAGATGAAGAGAATATCTTGTGTATCAGTGGCGTCCACAGAGGAGAGCCGTCGAGCCGATGGTAGTAGGACGGCCTCCCCGTAGTTCTGGGTGGTATCTCATCCCCCTCTCTCATTCTTCCTCTCCGCCAGTGTTCCTGTCACTCCAGGAGATCCAATAGACAAAACAAGCTTCCCTCTTTCCTCCTGATTAGATTCAAATAAAGCGTTAAAAGACGAAAGGGCTCGGAGCACAAAGGGAAAAGGAAGAGGCTCTGATCCTAATCGCTGAGGTGCAACCACGAGGGCCGCGGCCGGTCGGGGAGCGGCCGATCGGCACCTGGCTGAGGCTGCTCAGTCCTGACAGAGACGACTCTGTCCGCTCTCAGCGTCCTGAAAATAATCTCGGATCGTGATTAATCGATTAGGAATGATTCATCGGCTGTGATTTTTCATCAGAAGGGCAGAAAGAGCAGAACTCTGAATGATAAAACAGCACTGAACAAGCAAACATACTGGATTTAGATCCAGTAAGGGATTAAAGCCATGTGGGCATTCGAATAAAACATTTTACTCCTAACAAACAAATTTCCGTTCTTTACAAACATATTTTGTTTTTAATGTCTAGTGCATTTAATTTAAAATACATTTCTAAAAAAATTTGGCTTTTTTCCACCTGCGGTGACAATTCTTGGTGTGGTTTAATGTACCCCACACAATTCAATGGACAATTTTTGTAATTGTGCCTTCACAGCTGGTATGAAAACATGAGCTCTGGTCTGATTGGCTACCCTGTGTTGAGCCATTCATTCAAAAGAAACAGTTTTTATAAAAAAAAACCTGTTTTTTTTTTTGACATCACAAAAACAAGTGAATTCTGAATGGACAATTTCCATTTAGAGACTGTATAGAGCGGGGAGTGAATAGTACATTATGTTTACACACTCTTTCAAAATCAAAAGTGTGAAAGGAGTGTTTAAATGATATAGGCCCTTAATAATAATAAAAAATATCATATCTTCTAGATTATTATAAAGCTAATAGAAAAAAAGATTCCGTTATTATACTTAAACCCCTCATTTCCTTATATTTATGTTTAGCATATTAAGTAAATTGAAGTCAAGAAACTGGAACAATTGTTTTACTGCGACAGGCTGCAAAGTGTCTAGATAAAGGAGTTCCAACCACTCAGCATTCAGCACCACCAGTATACTGATCACTGCCTGATCATCTGGAATCATCTGCTCCTGTTTCTTCACTGATTCAGGCCTTAAGTTAGATGAAGTTACTGCGTGGCTTAACAGACAAAAAGCATTTTTCTGAAACTGCTCAGGTTCGGGGATTGTACTGAAAATGAGAGAGCGTCCCTCAAGACTCCATTAAAAGAAGGGGGCAGTCAAGTGTTTTGCACAGTGTATATATACAGTATATGCATATATAATATAGTTATAGATTAAAACAGAGTAGCTTCAGCACTACTTTCAGGTGAATGTCCTCCACTTTATTTCTAGAGTAAGGTTTAGTATGTAATGAATAAACCCCACTTGATCTTTAGACTGGCTCAGTGTGCCCCTCCCCTCCCAACCACTCATCAGCCATGTAAATGTAACCTTTGATAAACAGATCGGGGAGATCAGTCGAAAAGGGCCGGCGGGCGATGCCGGGCAGAGATGAGTGTTGTGGGAAGGGAGTCGCTGTGTCTGTAATCCCGCCGACACACTGCCGTGCGCAGAAACTCGAGAAGGTCACGCCGCTGAGAGGACTGCTTTAGCAGATTAACAGGCGTGGCTCCTTCATATCCATGCGGGAGTGACACCTGAAATGTCATGTGTGTGTGTGTGTGTGTGTGTGTGTGTGTGTGTGTGTGTGTGTGCGCGAGAG
>JBBIGB010000037.1:2370941-2381056 GCA_037577075.1 Alestopetersius hilgendorfi
TCTTTAGAGGAATTTAGCGTCTGTAACGGTGATGACGGAACACCAGTGTGGGGGGGGGGGGGGGCTCTTCAGCCAGCGCACCTTTATTTTCACCGCAAGCCATAATGAATCTCCCCCATCCCAAAAGGAAGTCACCACACCCGCTTCCAGCAGTTTGCGTCCAGGGAACAAGCAGTCATGGCATTTAACTGAAGCAACATGGGGCAAACAAAAGAAAGCGAATGTGGCTCTGCTGAGTGGCCCACGTCCAACATCCCTAACACCCGAAAGGAATTGTCCGTCCTCTTTCTGTCATATTTTCATCTGAGGCTTTTGTTTTAAGGCACCAAACAATGGGCGGCACACAAAAACAAGATGGGGACTTTAAGCGGTCCAGCTCTAGCGGCTGACGGAAACTGGCAGCGCTTCAGCGAGGCACAGCAACTTTGGCTGTCATTACATATTCATTCCCAAATAACAGCTGGATGTTCTCTGGTGGAGACTGCCCCAGAATCGCTTTCCATCTAAAGCTGATTTACGAAAGCAGTCACTAGCAGATGTTTACTGATTCAACCGAAGTCTTGACAGGGTGGATACGGCAATAGAAGCGCAGTTTCAAATGATACTTTAGTGGCGTTACGAAACAGCATAATCAAATAGGGCTTAATATTGTGGGTTAGGAAGTCCTGGGTTACTACAAAAGGAGTAAGGATGGGGGGCAAAAGAGAAGAAAATTTTCTGGGGGGACCAAAAGACATGACAAGTTTGTTAAGATTTTTTGTTTGTTTGTTTTTTTTACCTACACTTAAATTTACAGAAAAATATCGTGACTGGGTTCTTGACTTGGAAGCATAGGAAAAACAAAAACTTTACTTTTTTCACTATAGAACCTTTATATAATGTGAAATCGTTGCTAAACTATCTTTCAAAAATCAAAGCACTTGTTGAAGGATTTCGTTTAGGAGCAATAAGTCATTGTTCTATGGCTCCGAAGAACCTTTTTTGCACCTTCATTTGTGAAGAGTGTTCTTCTGCTGAACAAAACACTTCAGAATGTTCTTTTTAGAGGAGAACCAAGAGGTTCCTTCATTGTTATTATTAATATTAATATTTATTATATGGTTGAGGCTCTTCTTTCTAGGTAGGACATCACAAATATACATGTCCAAAAGTTTGTAATCCCTTCCTCATCCAGCATATCGTCTGAAATTAAGTATCTTAACAAGGAGTTTGTCCTTCATTTGCTGTATTTACAGCTTCTAGTGTTCAGGTATGACTTTATGTTAGATGCTGGATCACTGTGAGGATTTGATTGCTTTCGGCCACAAGGGAGTTAGAGATGTCAGGTAATGTTGGGCTATTAGTTCTGGATTACAAACGCCACTTCAACTCATCCCAAAGCTATTGGAAGGAGCTCCATCTCTCCAGAGAACTCTGTTGCCCCACAGATCAATACTGGCCTCCGCCAGATATTGGCCATGGTGACTTTAGGCTCATGGCCAGCTGGGATTTTACAAATTATGTGCGCAACTGAATGTTAACACCTTAGACACAAATTTGAAAAGGACAGGACACCTTGGGACTGGTGCGTTTACTGACATTCTTCACAGAGATACAGAATAAAATACCGTACCTTAACACACCAAGCAAACGCTTTCCCATGCTGTCTATTGCTCTCAGCTCATTATACATGGCCACCTGGCTAATGTGACAGTCACTGCGAAATTAAAGAGATGTTTACTGTCTGCACGTCTGAGAGATGTCACGCTTCGCTTTCCCTTTCCCCACTCACAAATCAGTGAGGATGAAATTGTCATTGTTTTTGCAAAAAATAATCTCTTTGCAGTATAAATCAGTCGTTTCAAAAATGCCCGAGTGCTCCATCACGCCAATTCCCCTCAAACATGATGAGAGCCATACTGAGATTACAGTGGCGGTTGTGTCCTTGAGACCATGGGAGTGCAATCTTATGACTGTGGACAAGGCCCAAGACAGCGCTGGCTCTAGTCCTGGCCCGTGGAATAACAGGACTGTGTCAAATTTTAAGGACGGATGCTAACAAGGAAAGAGAGCTCCAACGCTTCAGCACTAGATTCATGGAATGACAATAAATGAGGCATTGAATAAATGAACCGTGGTGCTTAAATATCAAAGAGGATTCAGCAGCCACTGTGGACGTCTCATATGATCAGGGTAAAGGGACACAAGAAGCTTTCCTATTTTTGAAAGGAGGTGTCCTGGGAGTACTCTCTCATTTACAAGGACACCCCTGGGAGACACATTGAATAGGATAACTGTCGCGCCCACTATCTTCAGTATAACTGCCTTGTTCAAGGGCACTGTAATGTTCATTGGGCGGAACATGGATGCGGCGTCTTCAAACAAAATACATTTCTGTAACACCCACCTGGGACCAACCTGTCACTGTTATAGCAATCCTAACCACTGAGTAACTGAACAGAGGATATCAGTAGAAAAGGCTGGTTACCAAGGTCCAGGGCTATACTGAGAAAATTTGGACAGGAGAGGACAAATACATGTTTTTGAGCACAAATGAAATGACTCTAACATCACTAATTAAATGTCAAAGGGTCAACTATGATTTTAGATCATATATTGATACTGCACTGCAAATGTTTTTGTTCAAGAAATTGCAGAAAGATTTGTGGCAGTCCATCCCACTGTTTGAAAAAAGGAGAAACTTATGGAGCAGCATCACATTTTGTTTCTCTCCAATCCCCGGGGATCATATTAGGACAGATGGGAAACTGCATAGAATGGAGTGTACCAGCTCTCTCAAGAACCAGCAACCACAGACATTTCAAGTGCGGACAGCCCACCACCTCATCTCCTGCTGTGCTCTACCCGGATCCTGCCTGCTCGCCCATAGCCAACATTAAGTTTTCATTCTGGACTTGGACCAGACGACGGAGCTCGAAAAGCCAAGTACTTCGGAGCAGTACTTCAGAGTGAGGCAATCTCCTAGAACTCACTATTGAAACGTGGCCCTGATCCGTCCTCGTTCATATTACTCACAAAATAACTGGCAAACAATGCTAAACATCTGCCAAATCGCAGCACTACGTTACAAGTTGTGCAATCACACAAGGCTGTTGTGCAACCACATGCTGCGACTCTAGGAAAGCGACACAAAAAGATGTGATGACTAAGGCCAGCCTCAATAAATGTCAAGGTGTATTAGAAAACAATTATCTTGTCCCGCATGGCCAATTAGAGCTACAACTCCCCTTTGAGGTCGACTGGGTATCAAAAGCAGGGAAAAGGGTAAGAAAAATGTCTTTGCAGTTAATTACCTCAATCTCACAGTGAAAGTTTAACCTAAAATAGTACATTTTGTTTAGGGACATTTTCTTTTCCTTTTTTTTTTTTAAACATTCTGGTTTTAATGTGGTATAAATATAAGATCACGGAGACAAAATTCTGTGATTAGAAAACTCAAATCTGTGTAGACCTTCATGTCAGGTGATTACTATAAAAAAGAAAAGAACTTTTAAAACAACTGAAGCTGAAGTGAACCTTCCTGGGAAGAGATATTTGAGTTGGAGATTTATAGATGATTGTAGTATTCTAGGTTCCAACCAAGCCTCTACAGAACTTCATGGCAACAAATTATTAGGAAGCCTTACTATGAAGTAAGTTAGCCTTATCTAACTTACTTCATCTTTACCAAGGGTAAAGACAATGTCTGAGGGTAAAAAGGAGCTGCAAACTGTTGAATCAAGACCTTCCAAGGTGGGTTGTCTGTGTTTAAGCTGGTTTATCACTCTGGAAGCTTTATAAAACGGTTGCCATTTGACATGCAGAGCTCCTTTAGAGACTTCCAAACTAGTCCTGACAAAGGCTTTTTGAAGGTGAGGCTAGTTGCACTGCTAAATAGCCTCTCTTCTTAATTGCTTGGTGGAATGTTTGCCCACTGATTGTCTGTTGGCAAACACCCATTTTGGCTACCCTTTAAAAACCGTAGGCCTTGTGAAACAATTTAATTAGGGCTCTAATTGTTTACTAATGTATCGGGGACCACTCTTTTGCTCCCACTCCGTCCTTAAACAACCTCTTGACTGGATTGTCCCAAATTACATTCAAGAAATGCATATAGGTGACTGATTTAAGGTGCAACACATTCAGCGACCGCATGGGTACATGCTTCAGAAAACAATGACAAAACACATGAACAAACTTTTTTCTATTTATTAATTAAATATATAACCTTTACCCAGTCGAATGGAAGCTAACAGAAGTACAAAAAGAAAGCTCCGACAGAGTGAGTGTGTGTATAACATTGTGGGAGAGCGGTTCACAAGTCCAAAAGGAGAGGCGTCACCCCCTTCCTGGGCTCCATCATGAAGGAATGATCCAACATACACACAATTCAGATTAAGGAAAAAAAAAAAAAAAAAAAGATTGTGCAGATTCTGTGAGAAATTTCTGTAATTAATTCTGTGTTTAGTTAATGTGTTTTCTAAGAGTTGTATGCAATCCAACACGAAGTATCGTCATCCGGGGTTCATTTTTATGTTCATGACAGCGCTACCGCGTGTGTACACACACAGACACACACACACACACACACACACACACACACACACACACACACTCACACTCACAAACACACACACGCACATATGCAAGCGCACACGCACATACACATACAATACCTACACCAACTGTGCAAAAAGTCTTTGGTAATAAAATTAATTTGAGAAAAAGGAAAAAAACAGAACAAAACTGATTTCTTACATGAGACTGCATTCAATAAATTAGACAGCGGGAGTCAGAAAGGTTAAACCAAGATCCAGCAGTTCTGTTCACATACATCAAAATCAAAATTCGCAGGGAGAGAACATAAAAACACACCAAAAAAAAAAAAAAAAGATCATGAAAAGAAATACATTAACAGGTGTGATGAATCAATACGAACTACGGCCCTTGACTGCAGTAATTAGGTCTGTTGGTAATAATTACGTTTGTAGGTTTGTCAATTTTTCAAAGGATGTATCGCTTGTACATGTGGCTTCCTGTAAACATTCAAAAATAAGAATACATTAAACCCCCCTCCCCAACACCACATTTGCATGTCCGAAACCTGACCCTCGTTAAAATAAATCCCTCTACAACACACGGTGAACGATGTGCACGTCACTGAAGTACACAGTATCCTTGTCCTCACATGAGGCACCATAAATACAATACTCATTATTGGACTGCTGAAAAAAAAAATGTTCAGGGGCCTTTCAAACCAAGTTTTAGCAGTGATAAAAAAATGGTCTGAAGATTTGTGTTCTCTGCTGTTATTTGTATACTTTATAAAAGGAGTTATTTCAAAATATATCCACAGAAGTCTTTTCTATGAAAAAATAAATTAGGTAGTTGAAAACACCATAAAGAGGAAGACAGACAGGAGCAGGTCCATTTTTGCAGGGCCTATGCTGTCCTCATTGACCCATTATTAGAACTAGAGATCCTCCGGAAGCCATGGTCATGCTTCTCTAGCCACAGCTCAGCCAGCTGCTGTGTTGAACCATGGGACGAGGCTTTGGAACCCAAGCACATCTTGTACTGTTTAGGTTCTAGGTTGGGGTCACATATGACAGGGTGATGAACGTGCACTATGCCAGTGTCTGTGCTCCTAAACAACTTAATTCCTGACTGGACAAATTTGGTAAAGAGGTCCACGTCTTCCATCCCCCAACCTTGGATGGAGATATCAAAGCCACCAGCTCTGAGCAAGTCCCCTTTGTACACACAGGCAATGCCAAAGCCATAGTGTCTCCACAAGCCGGTCTTGGACGTGAACACATAGTGGTTGTTGCTCGGCACTTTCCCCGCATAGACAACCTTTGGGTCATACTGGCTAAAGATGATTGGAAAGTAAGTCTGTTCCCTTAATATGGTGTTTCCACGACATCGCTTTAGGAAATCAGCAGTAAACAGTAAGTCCACGTCACAGTAGAAGAGCAAGGAATCATTGGTGAAGTGGGCCGAGCCGACCTCCAGGGCCATGGCGCGGGAGAAGGGACCAGAGACGGGCTTGATCTCCATGTCTGCTTTGGGGTACTTCAAACGATACTCCCTCATCAGCTCAATCTGCTTCACACGCTCTGTGTTGTTGTCGGTATTGAAGAGAAGAATCAGCAGCTTGACGTTCTGGTTGGGAATGAGACAGACCTTTTCATAGTTGGCCATGAAGCGTATAAATATCTCGTAGCGTCCCGCCAGCGGCACAAGGATGTTGATCTTCTTCTCTTTGGGTTCATTCTGCTCTGCACCTGATCCGCTAAGCTTGAATGGCACAAGCATCTTAAGCGAGTTGGAAAGGAAAGAAAGGGAGTCCGAGTCCTGGTTGATCCTAGCGGCCAGCGCTCGAGCGTCCATTTCATCCTCCTCCAGGAACTGGATCTTGCTGAAGGTTTGCTGAAGGTAGGCATGTCTCCTCACAGGTACAGTCATGGTTTTCCCCTTGTGCTTCTTGTAAAGCAGCAGAAGGTCAAGCACATATTCCGCTCCATGCATAGGGTTGACCCTCCGGTAGCCGTACTGAATCTCTTTGAAGTCAATGACCCTTCCTCGTGTCTTAGCGTTGGCGTTAATCATCTCCATAACCTGCATGATGATGTCGTCCAGCGCCATCTTCTGCGAAGAGTCAATGCCACGGCGTGGAGGCTGCCCATCCAAGGCTGAGAAAATGTATTTCCCTGTGAGGAACTCCCACTCCAACACCTCCTCCCGTTGGTGAGGATGGAACCGCATGAAGGAGGGAGGCATGCCAAGCTGCAAGTCCTCTTTGTGCACCTCTGTGTTACCGTAGCGACTCATCTGCACAATCTCCCGGTGAAGCTGAATGGTGCGGTGGCGGAGCTCTGCGATTTTGCGGCTCAGCATGTAGCTGTGCAGCCGGTACTGGTAAGGGGGATTTTTATTGGGATGGAGAGTGATGGCCCTGTGGATCTTGCTGTTGTGGAGGTCTCGGATGTAACCTTTCTTGTTTGGCTCATAGTTCTCATAAAAGAGCTGCTGCATCTGAAAGAGAACAACAGAAAGAATATCACAAATTGTGTAATAGGCAGTAACAGTAATTTGCTGCTCTCACATAAAATCTAACATTTATACGCAATGTATCTCTAAGCAGACACTTAAACAGTCACTAAAATAAGCACTGCCAGCTTACACTGGTAACTAGAGTGTCTTCTTTTCTAACAACTGTGTAAAGAAGCTTTTCACATTTAAAAAAAGCACAATTTCAGGAGGGTGAATATATTGTCTACACACAGAATGATCTGTCGTCTTGAGACACAAGAGGTTAGGAATGAGGTCACAATATCAGTTATGAAGGAAAATAAGCAGATGAAATTGATATTCCATCCATTACAACTGAAGTCCATGACACACAAGGGCAGGGTCTGGAATAAACACAAATCTTTAAGGTCGGAAGGTCAGCTAAACCACAGGAATGAGTTGCCAGTTGTCAGTGCTAAATAAGCTTGGCCACGTGAAAACAGTCTTTGTTTTCACAAAACTCTACTGGGGAATTAAATTCAGTACAAAGGTCTGAACACTATAATTTTTCATCTCCCACAGACTGAATACAAATTTCCAACTTTTTTTTTTCCCTTGGAGAAAGTATCTCAGCACCAGCTAAAGGAGGACTCCAGCAGTGCTCCCAAATCCGTGGGCTACTGGTTTTAGTTGAGAGGGAAAAGGTTGTGACCGGGACAGGAAGCCAAAAAGCAAAGTCAGAGTGACCCGAGAAATCCCTCTGTCCAGCTGGGAGGCAGCAGCAGTCTGGATGTTCTACCTCTAAATTCCGTGGCCTTCATCATTAGCAAGCCCTCTAATTAGGCAACTGCTGGTTTCCTTTCCTTAATTAGTGCTTCGTGACTCATTAGAACAATTCCCTCACGGACAATGACCTGGTCACTGTGTTCATTACAGGTTTGGGGTAATGATTGTTGAGTATATGTGCATTTCAATTTAAAGGTGTTGCCAGATGTACAGCAAACCTCTATCTCCAAACTTAAACAGAAAAATAGAGGGTTGCACTCAATGTCCCCTCTTGAAGAAAAGTTACTAAAAGACTGAGCTGCTGTAAAATGTTTACTTTTCCCCTTTAACTCCTTAGTATCATTCCTTTTCTTTCAGGCAGCATCCAGAGGCTGACGCAAGCGTTTTGCTATGAAAACATTTACACTGCAACCTCTGGATAGCTGAAGTGTCCTTGTAACGGAGAATGCCAGGGGAATGAACTAAAGGTACCCACGAATAAAAGGGGAGCAAATTTCCCAGTGCTGTGATAGCACTGTCCTCCACTGTCCCTGAGCCTGAACAAATACATTACCGCAAGACAAAAGCACTTAATGCCTACAGATAAGACAGAGGAATCCACTTGGGGAAAGGACAGAATTAGCCTGTTTTTTGTCAGTCGACTTAGCATTTCCATTATTGGCTTTTTCAATCCAGTGAGGCAAAGTCAGAGGCCAAAATAAATCACAGCAGAATCGTGCCGATCAATGGCATTTTTCTAAAACCTTCGAAAGGACTTTACATTTAAGCTTTAATGTTGGCTTGAGGTGATATAGCTGTATACGCTTTCCTACACCAACAAAAAGCTCATGAAATTTCATCATATGAACCCAACTGAAGGATGTCCTCCTTCAGGTTTTGGTGAGGGGAAATGTGCAATTCTATCGAATGGGCCCCTTTGAGGTGCGCAGTCCTGAAGACACTCTTGGTGAACAGGACATTTAGGACAATCGATATTATCTTGAACTCTTCATAACGATGCCCTTTTGGCATGACAAATGCAGAGGGGGTTGTCTTACTCTTAAAGTGGACAGTGTTCAATCGTTCCCTTGAAGAATAAAAGCAGGCCTAAACCGACACGTTAATATAAAACCAAAAATACATGACTTTATTCAGTTGATCCTGTTTCTTTTGTTATCAGCAGTACTACTGAATATGAGCCCTACACAAATGGTCAGTTTTGGGATATTAAACTGAATATTTCTTTCAGTACTACTGTTATTACATACAATATACATCTTTTCATTTCAGTCTTCAGGCATCTTTGTCAAATTTGATATCTTTTAGTGTGGAAAAAAGATAGTTCAGACATTTAAACATCTCTTTACAGCCTGCATTATTCATTTTCGATCTCATAGGACTTTAAGGATCTGCGAGGGTTAAAGTCATAACCATGCGGTAGTAGGACTCTGCACTAGAGGTAAAAGACGTGCTGCACTGGCCTGTTGATGGGTGCAGGCTGCTTGCAAACTTTGATAGCATCTTCACAATGTAGTCAGTCACATTTTTGGAGATCAGTGTAGCAAAGCGTTGTTAAATCCCAATCAATATAATAAAGTATTCACATACAGACATGAGTGTGTTTCACAAGGTCATGAAACTGGTGAATCACACAAATGCACCCAGACACCAGCATCAGTCCCCTACTGAATCTCAGGACAACACTTTTTCTTTTACAGCTACACTTACAAAAGGTTCAATTTGGTACTTTCAAATACTTTCTCTAGAATTTTCTGCAACCAAAACACACACTAACAGCCCAATCAGATATTTATTGTTGTGGCAAACCAGCAGTGGGTCTGGAAGAGAAAGACGCCATGGAAGATCATATCAGGCGGTAAGACAACTTGCAGACTGTGTGGATAAACATTTTTTTCCATCAGGAACTGGTTTATAAATGTGTTAGGTGCAATAAAAAACATGCATTAACTGCAACCAATAAAATATGTTTTGAAGAAACTCCAAACTTGGATGTTTTAAAAAGCCTGAAGTGCTGCGGTTGGTTCTTTGTGCAGACAGTCTTCAGTTACAGTTTAGTTCAGACCATTAAAGCATCCAAACCAGCAGTCCTGGTGCTGCCAGACTAAGCTCATTTCCTTTTTTTTTCCATTACAGGAAAACTCCAACTTCAAATCACCCACAAAGTAGTAGTATTTAAAAATGAAGCACTACTTCAGAAATGATTAGGCATAATTTCATTTGTGAGTATTTTCAGAATTACTTTCACATGTAGGCCAGAATTCATGTACACACACACACACACACACACACACACACACACACACACACACACACACACACACACACACACACACACA
>JBBIGB010000037.1:2395913-2409956 GCA_037577075.1 Alestopetersius hilgendorfi
CAAACTCGCTATAGGCTCCCGAGATGACGTGAACCAAAGAGAAGACTCGTGATTGGCTGATCGCTTACGAATTGTGTCCCACCTCCAAGCTGTCCCACCTCCAAGCTTGAAGAGGACGTCATCGTTACGCAGCATAGGAGGAGCATAGAGCGAGGAGAGAGGCATTCGAGCGTGACAGTAGTCAGAGGCAGAGCGAGCGTGTGTTGAGCAGAAGCCGTGAGAGTAAGAGCTGTAGTTAGTTTGAGTCAGTACTCAAGTTGAGGGAAGATGAGGAGGCATGTCATCCCCCCTGAAATAAAAACAGTCAAAATCATCCCCCTTGTAAAACGTACATCCCCCTATTACGTAAAATACCGTGAGCAAGACGGCTGTTTTTGAGGAGAACAGTACATTTAGAATCTTTCACAGTGTTTGTAACTGCATCCAACTGTTCAAGGGAAGAATTGTTTGTTTTTCATAATTATAGTACATTGAAAGTGGCCATTTCCTATCTACGCTATATGGACAAAAGTATTGGGACATCTGCCCATTCCACCAACAGTGACTTTAATGACATTCAGTACTCGGGTTGACCCTAACTATGGAGCATGTGATAGCTATGTCAGCCAGGAGACTTAACTTTGTTTTGTTCTCAAAACCTGGCGTGAAGGGTCTATCTTGTTCTTGCGCTTCCTTGATAGTGCGCCCCTGGTGACCGTTAGCTGTAAAAACCCATAGATAAGCCGCACCGTTGTATATGCAGCAGGGTCCAAAGCAAGTGAGAAACAGAATGGTTGTTTTGTTTTACTTAAAGTAATGCTGCAGTTCACAGTTTAAATAAAATTACATTATATAAAACAGTTTTTTGTGTTTGAATTTTTATTTATGCATTTCCAGATACAAAGTGCTATATTGTGATATATATCATTAGAGGTAGAAAATTGCTTCTACCGTGATAGAAGATTTTGGTTATATCGCCCACCCCTAATACATACACAATAAATTTTCCTAATGACACAAACCCTGGGAAAAGAAAAATCATAAACAAATAACTTTCCCATAAACAAAAACCACTTCGAAAACAGCAGAGAAAGCCAAAGCTGATTATAAAGTCATGGAATTTCAAAATGGGAGACTATCAAAATACCACAGTAAACAGACGCTTTTGGTGAATTTAACAGATTACAGGGAACGTGGGGCGCTTGGTGTTTTTGATGTTGTGGCAGATGCATATTAAAGATTTATTTTCCCCTCACCGTCTGAGAGGCTTTGATATACGGCTCTAAAAGAGACGTCCTCCTCGCTCAGGAGAGGGCCAAGTTCACCACTCACTGCACCCCCCCACACAGACACAAACAAAACATCTACATCTGTGACGGATGATTCAAAAAGAAGCCAAGCTCAGCCGAGGGGAACAAACCAAGTAAGCGGGCCTCCATTCAGCAACACGAGGAGCTTGAGGTCCCAGAAGGACAATAAGCACAGCCGTCCCGCGTCTGCAAAAAGGTTTTATTTCTGCCTGGCTACGCTTTTAATATGAGAATATGGAACTTTTCCATGCCACCACAGCTCGTCCAGTATGGGAGGAAAGCTTCAGCCAAACTCCCAAGACACAGGAGCTCTCCCAAAATCTTGATGGCAAGATATTAAGGAAATTACGCTCTGGGATGCCCTAAATTCTTAGACGCTTTCGGGGCTGCCTCGTCACATCCAACGAGATTTGGTGAAACAGCACTTTCCACAGAGCAGGGAAAAGGATGAGAGGCTGGAAAAAGTGAAAGCAGAACGAGAGGCCTGCTAGGCTTTTCCCCCACTGGAAAGAGGAAGGCCTCATATGGTACACTGTTATTACTCCAGGCACAGGGCCTCCCCTGCTCCAGGCCTGACTGCCTCGCTGTCCGGCTCCAGTAGCAGAGTCTGAAGGACTTGTCAATAATTAACATGGCAGGGACGTTAATATTTCAGCATGTTTGAAGACTCGAGCTCTATTGACCATGAAGGAAAGTAAGAGATAGTGGCTTGTGGTAGAGCAGGACCATTCAGAATCTTGCAAGCAATTTACAATCTTAAACAAATTGCTTTAATTACTGCCTTTGGGCGAGAAGCCTTTCTTGATGGAACCAACGCACGACACAAAGGCAACCATGGAAATACCAGCATCACACAAAAGCTACTGCATCTCTCGCGGCCCATCACAAAGCGGAGCTCCTTTGTCCTGTGGAGTGGGAGGGTGAGGGAGATGAAGAATCAGCCTTCTGTTGGTGAAGAGAGTGGGACTACTACCATAATGAACATCTCCCTGCGATCGATGTGAAGCTCAGTGACTGTCAGAACAAACGCCTCTCAGACATACCCCCGCCCCACTTTGCAGCTGTGGGACCATGGCAGGCTGTCACTCACAGCAGGCAATCAAATCTTAGTCTCTGCCTTTGATGCTGGTGTGTAGAGCTCTGCTTGCAGGACAGAACTGTGCTGGCCGTGGGGAAAAATTCTGCTGAAGCACGTCATTGTGTCCGAATCACTTGCTCCCAAGGCTCCGGATGTAGCAGAGACCGCACGAAACACATAGAATAGGTCACAGAGGAGTGCCGGGTTCATGTTCAGTCTTACATTGTTTTTATAGGGTTATGTTATATATACACATACAATTAATAGGTTTTATGAAATAAAAAACAACGTAATGAAATGTGTCTGTGTGTGCATCAGTTAACTCTTCACATACTGCCTGGTCTTGAGCCGAAAATGACGGTTAGGCTGTTGGAGGCAAAACCATTATTATTTGTCTGCTTCTTAAAGAGGCTTCTTTTAGAATTTGTCAATACATTTTAAGCCACATGTCCTGTTCTGCATGTCACCTAACTTCTGTGTCTCATTCTGTGTCTACATTAATGCAGTAATAGCAAAATGATGAGTGATGGGATGAGAACTTGTTGACAGGCATATACGCCAAACGTCAGGTGTTAACACAAACATAATATATAAAACGTAGTCAAACATCAAAATTGTTACAATTATTCTTATGATTCTCAACAATGGCAAAAGTGTGTGTGTGTGTGTGTGTGTGTGTGTGTGTGTGGGGGGGTGATCCACTTTATTTGGGATCGTTTTGCCACACAACACCCTGCATGTCACCTAACTCGCTTTAAACACACTTAATGTCTGGGTCCTATCAACAGCTGTGAACAATTTAACTAGTTTCAATTTTGTGCATTTCACACTTAAGTCACACTGAATTATCTTTGTTTACAACTCAAATATTGAATTATTGAATAATTTCGGTTATAACTTGGAATCTACTTTCAGTTCCCAACCTTAGATAAATGAACAACATAACTTTGGTATCTTGAAGCGCTAGATAACCAAAGGACGATATGCAGGACAGCATGACTGTGTTATCAGAGTCCAGCGGAGACATCAGCCTGTGTGCAGTGATGCCTTTCAGTCCCACTACTGGAGGAACATTCCAGCTCTCCGTTTCATGGTTCTTCCCAAAGACCCCCTTCAAAACTCACTCACCCACACACACACATACACAGACTCTGGCTGTAATGGGGAAATCGTACGTTGAAAACACAGGCAACCTGAGCTGGCTTTAAGTTTTCACCTGCTTGGGCAACAAACAAAGACGTCATTCTCCAGTGAGTCCTGTGGGGAGCGACCTCAGCTTTCGAGGCACAGCACTAAAAAGTCTGCAGACACCACCCCAACTCCCCCTCCATCCCGCTCTCTGTCTGTCCCGTAAGCTGCTTTAGGAGTCACATCCAACCTGGGGAAAGGGAATCTCTCTTCTGGGGGACCATTAGCACTAGCCAAATTTACCTCCAAAAGATTTATCAGTACATGGGGACGGAAGGGCGGACGGGGGTAGCAAACAGCTGCCAGCATCCGAGCCATGCTTCATGTTCTCTCTATCGTTCTTACACACACTCCTTGCCAGACAAGTTTATCCCCAGCTCTGCTAAGGCTGGGGGTAATCTACAAAAGGAACTCTGGGGATAAACAAAGACTCTGGAAAGCTGATTCTCAGCAGGGAAGGCCCGGTCCCCTCTGCAGTCTGCTCAGCCGACAAAGGCCACAAGCTAATGGAGTCGTTCTTTGCTGAAATTCAAACCAAATGCTTAGCAGGCTGGTCACTAAAGCAAGCCAGCGATAAAACAATTCTGACCAGTGAGGCGGTCCCTTTTCTGTTCAGACAATTTGACGTCTCTGCTCTCCCCTCGTAGTCGAACAATTCTCACTATTACTGACGGATCAAGTCATGTTTAGTACAGTGGGGAACCCGCGGGGCCTTCAAGGCCTTCACGGAAGACCAACTGACTTCAGTGAAATCTGTGAGATTCTATGTGCTGTCTTAGTTTGTTCTTAACTAACAGAAGCATCATACATCTGCAAGTCTGATAATAAAACTTGTTTAGTAGAAAAACATTATTGAAATGTCAATGTTAAACTAAATTTAGAATGACCTGAACTGAAGGCCTTGTTTGAGCTACGGTTAGCCACTCATGTTGTCTTTATGGATGCCTTTTAGGTCCCCTAGATTTCAACAAAAATGGTCCTAAATTTCCTTTTTCTGTAAAGTTACACGTTTAACTGTGACGTTTGGAGTCAGCACCCATTTAGGAAATTGAGGCATCTGTACAACCCCTACATTTCAGATAACACAGATGTACAAATGGTGCCAGGGGTCAAGAGGCTGGGAAAACAAAGAAATCCCTGGGAAGGTACACAGTTTGCAGTGTGCCTTTTCACTGTATCTTTGTCCATAAACCACCCACATGGAGCTCCATCCCATAGCAGCTCTCCAGGAGCTATTGCATGAGAACTGTTCCACAAACCAAGTTCAGACAGTTTCTTCTCTCATATGTCTTCCATTTGTAAGCTGTGAACACAATGATATTTACCAGTACATAAACCCGTCCTCGTATAGAGCCGTTTGGGCAAGGCATGGCAATTGAGTACTTGCATGTGAGGCCGGTGACGGCACTGCTCTAAAGAGGATTTGTTTCTGGTCTGTTCAAATGTCTCTCTGCATCGTAGGGAATCCCAATGAACAGCTAAAGCCATGTTTGCCTTTTTTGCACTTGAGCGAGCATGTGAAAACACAGAAGGCTCAGTCTTTGAGCTTCTCCAGACCCACCGCTCACGCTTGCACATACATTTGATAAAAGGCTGAACACGTATGTTTAAAATCAATTCGATGCAAATTAGACCACTGGCCATGGGGGGAAAGGCCATAGCTCTGGGGGCTAAAATCATTTTCAGTGGATTGAGGATTGAGCGCTCTGTAGACTGGAGACACCTGGTCAACACTTTCAGCTAAGGCTCTTAGGAAGTAATTGGGTTAAACAGGACGGAAGCTTATGCCCTCCAGTGGGATTTCTAATGAATGTTACGCTGGAGAAGTGTTTACTTTGGGGCCTCTGAATTCATTGTTCCGAAGGCCTGAAATATCCGTCAGCAGAATGCCAAGCTGGTGGCCAAGGACCACCTGAAAGGCTGATGGTCAACACTAGGTCCACATACAAACAAATGGCCCCACACATGGCAAACAGACCGCGGAAGGGTCTAAGCATGGTGGTCCATAGGTCACAGTGTCATCCTTTTCTCTGGAAAGGTCATTATGTCTACTGACCCAACTGCAAAGGGGTCAGCTGCTATAGACACATACTGGAAAGAAAGCATTACTTCCATGCAACCTGTCACCAACAACTCATGCTTTAGATCAACGGTACCAAAAGACTGTCTTCGTTAGTCCAAAGCGCTTGGAAGAGCTCATATCTTGGAAAAACTAATTTTCCAGAGAGTTAATGCAGTACATAAGCATTGCTAACGTTTCAAAACGGCCCATATGTGGTTTATATGGCCCATATATGGACATGAAGCTGCAAAGACTGAATTTGAATTTTATAGATTTCATGAGGTCACAGAAACCAGCACATTTGCATTCATCTTCAGCCAACAGTACAGTTTGACAGTCAAAACAGAGGTCATTCTTATACATCAGTCTTCAAATAACAGAAGCGCATAAATGGCCAGTTTTATACTTGGGGGAAAAAGCATGTAAAAAATGATTTAACATGGTCTTTTGTACATAAAACCATATACATCTTTACATGCAAGATGTACTGTACTCTCCTTCAGTGGAAAGATCACACCTGTGGTCTCTTAACATTTTGATCTCTCAGTTCCGTTAAAAAAAAAAAAAAGAAAAGAAAAGAAAAACAAAAAAGTGAAATATCCTCGAGTGTCGAGAGACCTTGGTTAGACATCACCTAGTTCAGCAAATGTAGAACCAAATTAGAACAATCCCAGGTCTTCAGGACACCAATATGGGGACGAGAAAACAGACGACTGGTGAGACACTAAAGGAGTGGCACGCAGATAAAGCATGTATCTTAGCCAGTGTGTCCTTTTTCCAAACACCAACAGACCCCGACCCCACCCCCACCCCCTAGATAAACATTGGAAGAGGATGTGGGACATTCAGCAAAAAGGTGGAACAGTGGACGGCATGTTTCCCTCGCATTCGTCCTGCTGCCAGAGCCACTGCAGAGCTTCACAAGGCATTGACAGAGAGCAGAAGACCAGGCCAGACGGTCTGATCTACGCAAGGCTTTGATTAAGCAGCAGGGCCACCTGACGTCAGCAGGGGAGCTCCACAAATGAGCTTTGTCCATCGGCCAGCTGACCCACAACTTGCCCGACCTTTGCCCCACTTACTTAGAACACATCCCTCAACAACTACATTTCACCTTCAAAAATGTATTTTTAATACTTCAAAAAGCCAATTCTCCTTGTATTAATGGTTGAACTGGTTTAATGTCCCATGCCTCTTTTTCATGAATCAGTCATTAGAAATGAATTTTGTTGTGTCCTTCGCTCAACCCTGAACACATTTACATTTCTGAAATATTACAGGAGGTTCGTGATTCTAATTGTATGCATAAAATGCATAAAAGGTAACTTTGAGAAAACAACCCAAATTAAAAACCTAAAGCCACTTATTAAAATATATACAGTATTGTGCAAAATTTTACATTTTGCTTTGAATCACATACCTGATGCAAAAACACACATGTATGCCTGTCAAACTCTCTTATCCTTGTTATACTGAGCAGATTAAATGAAATTAAATTGTAACAATTTTACTGTGACAGGCTGCAAAATTCCTAAAGATACAAGGAGCCTAGATAAAGGAGGTCCGACCACCATTCAGCACCACCAGTATACTGATCACTGCCTGATCATCTGAAATCATCTGCATCTGTTTCTTCACTGGTTCAGGACTTCAGTTAGATGGCCTTGAATGCTTGATTATTCATACATAGGTCACTGTGAGGTTTAACAAAAAAATAAAGAAAAAAATTGCTCTGAAAATGGTCAGGGACAATTCAGGTTCTTTGGAAATGTAATATGAATAAATAAGTGCTCTTGCCAGTGTTAGTGGTATAGTGCGATTGCGGTACTTCTCAATTATATAGGGATCAGTAAACATATTGGTTTTAAAATTGGTAAATACATTACCACATTCTGATTACAGCGGTTTAGCCCCATTCCATAATGCTTTGTCAGCAATTAGTTAAAATTTTGACTTTTGTGGGATTACATGAAGACCATGATTTACACTCACTTGAAGCAGTGATTGGTCACCCTGTCAGACACACAGATTAGTTACAGCCACTTCTGCTATATCAGTATTGCAGAAACCGATAAGGTGACAATTAGCAGATGATATAGTACCAATTTGATCAATCCTAGACCAAGGTTTGGTCCTCTAGACAAAACCTTCCCATTCACATTACATCCCACACCAGAGACATGATACCAGCAGACTGTCCTTTAGACCCCAAAAGACCAAAACAGCACAAGGTTAAAAATGGGATTAAGCTTAAACCCAATAGACACTTACGTTGGCCAGTGAACAGTCACAGGAACATGCATAATCTAACTGGGCACCAAAGCATCCCCAACAGCCAACCATACCCATGACTTCTGTCCAGGAAAGACCCTGGAGAGAGGCTGCTGAAGAAGAACGGCTGGAAAAAAGGGTGGTCTGAAAGCTGTGCAGCTGTAGGTGGTGGATAAGAAGCTTCAGCTGCACCTCGAAGGTAATTTTAGCAGCTCGTTTTTCCTCTCTTGGAAAAGAACATTTACGGAAGGAAAAAAACGAAATGTATAGCCTTCAAACGACACATTTGATCAAAGATGTGAACAGAATGGCTCTGTTTCAAGCTCTTCCTTTATGCATATGAATAAAGTATGCTCAGCCCACATTCTTCCACTGAGGAAACCTCAACCGTTTTAACTCTTATCAGCATGTGAGGAGTCCTGCTTAAAATAAGCCAAACAAATGCAGGCAAGCAACAGAAGCCAGAACTCAACTGAGGAAAAGCTGCCAGTCACTGAAGCCTTCCACTAATTCCATACACGGGGGGTGTACCCCCAAACTGCCAATCAGTAACGTTAGGGGAAGCGCAGGGTCGCAGGTTTCCTTTTTGCCAATGAGATTAGGTGGAAAAATAAAGCTCTTGCAGGTTTGCTAAAACACTCAAAAATTTGACCTGTGCAAAATAACCACAGGAAACGCGTAAGAATCCCTACTTTCTCACCAATACCTTGAGCTTCTATGGTAGTATTACACCACAGTGTTAATTGGAAGCCCAGAAAGAACAGAAGACGTATGTAAATAATGTAGAAAGGCACAAGTGATCCTTTAAGCACGTACATATTATTGTAATATATACAATAATATGTACGTTCTTAAAGTAATAACAGTACAAAAGCCAGTTTTCACTCTAAAATGACATAAGATATATTTGAACAGGAGGGAATGTGATTGACTGTAGACAGATAACATTATATTAATAGTGAAAACTACACAGTTACAATAAAGCCAAACTCCAACAACTCATGACGAACCACAACAAGAAACCAATTACACCACCAAATAGTTTTATAATTACAGGAGTTACACAAAAGTGGACTATATTCATGCCACATCACTGCCCCATGCTGACCCCCAGTATACGACTGGGAAATTCGACAGCAGTAAGGTAGCTGTGACATATTCAAGGAGCTAACATAGACATCAGCAAGCTGGCCAGCTGTCTCGAACAGTTAAACCACAAAAGTACAGACAATAATAGTCCTTTGACAGACAACATACACTCACTCTCTTTCAGACATCAGGCCAACATCAACGTTCCCACCATTCACAATTTACTGTCACCACTTCATAGCAGCCAAAGCAGGAGCTCTACTGGCCCAATGCACAAATCTATGGGTTACAATTCAGCAAAGTTGCACTTGCCAAGAAATTTCACACAAGAAATGTCAACACTAAATCAGTCCCATTCTGGACAGTGGCTTTGGATATTACATTCTGAAGGTTTCAATTAAACCACAATTAGTGCAGAGCCCATTAGAACAGGGAATCAGGCCTGCCATCTGCTCCCGGGTTAACAGTGGCCTGAGCGAGTTAGTGGCAGTGCTCTGGGAGCAGGTCTGTAATGCTGATTGGCAAAATGTTTGCTCTGCTGTGAGCCAGATCTTTAGCCATGGTCTATTCCTACGTACTCCTCTGCAGAAGTTACAATTCTAAAGAAATCCTGTGGTCTAAGCAACAAACACACATCTGGTCAGGTGTTCTTGACATTGCAAATTAGCTAGTGTTCACTACATGGCAGAAAATCAAGGGCAGGCATGACTTCAGGACAGCATACTGCAGTCCCATTGGTTTTATTCTAATGAGCACCCCCACATCTCCAACCACACAATCTTCTCTTTGTAGTTCGTCCAACGCTAACACACCAGAGAAATAGTGAAGGAGAAGAGAGATTATGAGGGAATAAATATAAGAGAAAGAGACAGATTGACTGAGTGACAGACAGACTAATGACATCAGCATGTTTGCTAGCGTGTGACAGATGTTGGGAGCATCAGAACTTACACAGGCTGAAGAGAAAAAAAAAAACAGCTTCATCTACGAACACCTCTACTCTCAAACTCTCCGATAGGCTTCCACAGCCTAGGCTCTGATGTTCCACACAGGAGTTATGAGGTGCCTTTACTGGGAGCTGACGAGTGACTGAATTTGTCTTCTAGTTTAAAATGATGTTCCCAATACAAGCCTCACTGCTCAAACCTAACATCTTTGCTTGGAGGTGATCTCTGCCTTTCAATGGATCATGTTTATGTTGGCCATCAGGGACAAATCATGGTCTTGACAGGACACTGAGCACAAGATTATCTGGAGCATCCAAGGGGAATCCAAGGCCTCTGGAGGTCAAAGGCCCCTGGGCCCAGTCAGTACTGCAGCCCTCTCAGTCATTAGTGTAAGCCCAAGGCTGAATGACTTGGGCATAAATATTTAACAATGACTGCAATCCAAGTGTAATTATCTTCTTGGCAACTAATAGATACTTAATTTATAGAAGTGCAGCAGATCCTAGTTTGGACTGGGTGCCAGATTTCCAATTCATTAGTGTCTGCACTGGTTAAAACAAAAAGCAATATTTTAGGACGCAATTCATATTCATGATTAAAAGTCTCACCTGGGCCCTAAAAGTGTTACACAAAACCTTAAGTATACAATTGATAGGAAAAATGATCATGATAATGATGACATCATAATGCGAGTTGCGTAAGAGCAGCGTAGGCCTGATTTTTCAAAGGAGCTTATGAGAATGTTCCATGTGGGCGAGGGGAGTAAATGAAAATCAGCCCATTTACTAGAATTTCCCAATCCTACTCCTGCACTAATGCGACATAAATAATCTGTGGCAAACCCGGAGCTGAAACTGTCCCGATGCAGTAAAGTGCAGTGTTGCAGGCTTGGTTAGCAGATGGTGTGTGGAGAGATGCGTCTGCACCAAGGGACTCCTGCCACAGCGTTAATAGTCCTGTTTAACAGAGAGCTGTCTCACAGACCTGGGGAATGAAAAGCCCTCACCCACAGCCCATCATCTGCATGCACAAACACTTCCTTTTAACTATGGGCTTCGATTTAACACCGGTGCTGTAGAAAGTGTCCTCAGGACCTCACCTCCTGGTCAGGGATCAGCTCTGTTGAGGACAAATCAGCTCTACTGTCTCTACAGGACATGTAAAACCAGAGCAACCAGGATTATCGGAGACTCATCTCACCCAATAACTGACCTGCGGAAGCCAAACGTTTCAGGAGTTTTACAGCCAAAATAGAGACTCAGGAGGAGATTCTATCATCAGAACAACCTCTTTATAGGGACACAACATTAACCGTTTCTTTCCACCTTCATTTCTTTCATTTCTTTTATTTATTTCTAAATCCACAGTGCATACTTATCTATACTTTTGGACACTTTAGCTCTTTATACTGTTAACACTAGTAATGTTAATTTGAATATAATTCTCACTATTCCACCCAATTCCATGAGTGGTTCTCACAAGGAGGAATAATCAAACTTGTAAGATTTACAAGTTTACAATATTAGTGTATTGCGACAATATAACTGAGCCATGGAACAAATTGAGATCCTGTTAAAGTAATCAAATCAAATAGACTACGCTTCTTATGGCAGACTCTTTCCCTCTATTTCGTAAGAGTATGACCTCAGACACCTGGGCCCTGAGTCAGCACCTTCGCGAAGAGAGGAGCATGGAGAGTCAACGTGCCAGCGCTTGTCTTACCAACTCAGAGGACCAGTCTTGCCAGGCAGACAAGCTGAAGCTTGCCATGCCGCAGTGGCACTCAGCAAGGTTGTTGGCTTTTTTGGGTTCTGGGAGGAGAGAGGTTTAGAGCCAAAATGAGAGGCTATTTCAAAAAACCACACATCCAAAAAGGCTCAGCAGAGACCGGCTGCGCTGTCCTAGCAGAACACTCGAGGGCTGCGATACGGAGTCAGCAGTACCATGTGAAAGGCAGAGTGCCAGCAAGGAATGATGTGAGCTGCACAATATATGCTTAGTGTTTTGCTTCTTATTGTAGAACTGGAATGAAGCCAATGTTGGAATCTGCAGACACATCCCCAATACTTAAAGGTGATGGTGAATTAATGTATAAATGGGTGGGGTTACATTGCAATAGCCAGAATAAAGAAAGCTATTTAAACCTGCTGGTCATTTTTTAAAAATATTTTTCCAAAGAGATTGTATGAATGACTGAAGTAAATGTACCATTTGAAACAATATTTCCACACAACCATGTAAAAGATTTCAGGTTTCATTGTCAGATTGAGCAACAAAACCAAGCTGATTCTCTGATAATTGCCAAATGATAACTCTGATAAATGACCAATCAAAGCTTTAGCTGAGATACGGGGTGGTTTGATGAATCCAGGTCTTCATGTAATCCAACAAAATTCACATTTTAACCATTCAAGGTTTCACTGCATGAATGGGGAGGGCTAAACTTTAAAGGTGAGATTAAAGGTGTTGGTTGTGTGGCATCACAAAAACTGATTTAACATCAGACTCTTTTTGTACCTTATTTCATATGTAAACTGCATGGATGGGGAGTAAATGTACCATCTGACACAATATTTAAAGACTAAGTCTTTTTTAATTCCATAAAAAGGTGAGCCCTTTAATATCTTGACCGAGACAGAGCGAGACAGAGCGAGAGAGAAAATATACTACAACAGTCATGTCTGTGAATCATGGCTGCTTAACTGTGAGGAACACCTAAACCCCATGATCTTATGACATATTAATTTGTAAATCCAACAAAAGTACAGACGACATTCATCAAAAAAAAAAAAAAAAAAAAAAACCACTAAAAACAAACAAACCAGGAATACTCTGGAACCACTCCGTCAACACTGGGAAGGACCGGTACAAAACACAATATTTAAGCCTAAATAGATGGCTGCTCTCCACCTTGCGCAAATTCATTACCAATGCATTGTGTATCTAGTATCCACAGCTGCAAACATCTGATTAGTGGAAAAAGGGCAGCATGGCAGCTTAAATGGCAGCTATTCAGGGAGGAGGAGAGAATATTCACTGAAGGCAGCAGGTCTACCTTCCCTACCAACCTCCAGCAACTATTAAACTGTTCCCTGTAATAATAATAAAAAAGTCTTTGGAACACGGTTCTGTTTCTTTACTGCCCCGTCTTCCAAACGCTTTATATTAACACTTCTGTATTGGAAAATACAGAACACGGCATTTGTCGTTGATTCAGATAGAGACGGTGTTACAAGGTAAACCGAGACTCAAAGTTCCATAATACCCCGTTCTTTTATTTACGATGTGGACATAATGAACAGTATTTATGTTTAGATGGAAATACCAATTTGCATATAAATGTTTTGAAAATTTGATGTAATCTATGAAAGATGTTAGCAAATGCACTCTGACTGGAATAAAGTTGCAATGTTTGTGTCCCCATCAATGTCAAAATCAAACCTGCATCCTTGAAAAGGACCCAAAAAACCCCAAACCAAACTAAATAACAGTAACACAGGTTTAATGCTTTTATGAAACAGTGACAAATACATAGTATGTTATATAAATACGATCTAATAAAAAAAGAGCTTGATTCCATAAATATGGGTACTTAATATTTAATAGCTTGATTCTAATGAAGCATTTCTCCCAAGTCTCAGCCAGGCAAATCTGTTTCATTAACTCAACCTGCACCATCCATCATTTTTCAGATCCTGGTGGGATCTAAAAGAACTGTGGTGGGAACAGATGGTCAGTCTAAACACTTTAACTGTGTACACTAAACACAGTAATGTTCCCTCTCAGGTTCACTTTAACATAACAGCGTTCATCTCATTTTAGCAGCCAATGAGAAAGGTGTCACACAAAAACTGAATGAACCTCCAGTAAGGAGTTAGAAATTGCGATTGAAAGAATGACCTTTTATTAAGTGTGTATGTTAAATTCTGGAAAGACTGAGAAAATGGACAAACCCCATGAGAGAACTGAGAGACTCATTAGGAACTGGCCAGAATATCCATCAATACTATGTATGCATGCGGCAGCTGGGTGGCCTAGTGGTTAAGGCATCCGCTCCGTGACCAGAAAGTCCGGGTTCGATCCCCAAGACCGCTAGGCACCGCTGAGGTACCCTGAGCA
>JBBIGB010000037.1:2419735-2430164 GCA_037577075.1 Alestopetersius hilgendorfi
AGGTACATGTAGGGTTCTGTGAACCAAAACAGAACCGAAAGAAAATTTCTGTTTTCAGATTTATCCGATACACCTGGGACTTGGGAAAAGCTCAGAAGACACAAACAAGTTGACTGATGGGTTTACATACTAAATAAAATGCCTGTGTGCTTGCTGTAGACATCAGGATCCCTAGTTCCATTCACCATCACTGTGACGAAACCTGAACTGTTAAACTTCGGCACAACAAACCATTTAAACACCAAATCTCTCTCTACACCTCGACTTACTTCTCAATCACCGAAATGCGCACAAAGTTTGAAAAATAGGCGGCGTTCTCCTTTAAACATTTAAAAGAGCAGAAAAGCCCTAACGAGTGTGAAAAGAATATCAAGAGTTCAGTGCTGAATTCTCTAATCCAGCCTGGTTATCCAGAAACAGTCTTAACTTGGGGCGAAAGAGAAGAAACTTAAAGCATCTCTGGCCTCAGGGGTCAAGAAAAAGGAAAAAAAAAACACAAGCACATTTCAGTGTGAGGGGGGCGGCGAGTTCGGCAGCATAACCGCTAAAACCGCCTTTTTGGGGCTAAGATTCTGCTTTTGATATTATTTTTTCCATTCTCAAAGACTAACGTCTACACTTTTTCCTTTATCATTTTCTTTCCAATATTTTCGTCCCTTTCTCCAGGGCAACGGCGGCTCTTTTGTCTCCCCGCTCCGGTCTCACCTATATGCTGCCACGGCCCGGTTGTTCAGGTACTTCTGAGCCGTCATGACTCCGACAAAGAGGAAATGTCCCGCTCGGGTGGTAGACCTCTCGGTCGGAGGGGCTGCTCTCTCGGGCGGCGGCCACATCAGCAGCCCGCCGTGGTCCCTCCTGAGCCCGGCTACTCCTCCACCTCCAGCTACTCCTGCTCCAGCCCCTCCACACGCCGCCGCGGCTCCTCCGCCCGCCACGCTCGCCTTGCGCTTGTGCCCGGATCTCTTCAGCTCGGTGGCCCGCGGTAGGATCAGCCTGGACGCCAGAGTGAACCCCACCACCAACCCCAGAAGGACACTGAACCAGGCTCTTCGGCTTCTCCCAGCCATCCCCCCAGCTCCTAAGACCCCCCCTCCCTGTGTCTTTGTCTCTACTGAGTCCTCGTTGTGAACCGAGAGCCGGTTAGTGACCCGCGGCCGCTCCGTCTTCGGTGCCCGGCTCCAGCGCTCTTCTCCCGGACTCTCTCATGGCAGGAGCTGCCGTTCTAGCGCTTCGGCTACTTGTCGACGCTGCAGCTCGGAGACAGCGCTATCCACATGCCCGAAGGAGCCCCTAGACTTCGGCGCGTCTCAGGTAGACACTGGTTCTGGCCCCGTTCCGCTCTGAGAGCTGCGCTCTGTCCCGCGGTCCCCCGGCGCTGCCGCACGGTCAGACCATCAGAGCACAGAGACGACAGCGCTTCTTCTGCTGCTGTCGCGCTTCTAGAACACGAGGAACGCACGGCGCGCACAGCGCCCCCACCGGACCACAGACAAGTACTACACTACCACAGGACCACTGATTCACACTCTCAGCTTCACTGACACTGCAGAGAGGGGCAGAGGCACACTGACACTGCACCCTCTGCACTGACTGCGTATTATATACGTATATTTATACATATGTATACTGTATAAGTTCATTGCACGACCAGTGATGAGGGATACAGGTGGTACAATAAATATAAAAGAGTAAAATGTATTAATTACAAGTGGTAATAATCAAAAGTGGAAATAATTAACGATATCCTTCATTATAAATATAGGAACAGAGACAATATAAGAACAATATAAATAATAAGGTCTGAATAAAATCCAAGTATAAATCTGTAGAAAAAACATAGAATACGCTATGCTGGCTATGAATACGATAGTTTGAGTGAAATCTACCGACACAAATGGTAGCATGGAGTATGTTATTGCAATTTATTACAATAAATACTAACACAGTAAAAACAGTAAAAAATAAAACATCTTTGTGTGAAAAAAATAGTTATTGTGTGAACAGTTTTACAATGGATCTTTTGTTTGGCTTAAAGAAGTCCAGTTTACAGAACAGACACAGCACCCCCTGCTGTCTCGTGGTAAGTATTACAAAGGTGAGGAGGAGGGCGTGGAGGGGGCCGGTCTCTCTGCATCTCTATAGAGATATGATATGAACAGACACATCGCCTCCCAGTGGACCGCAGTGAGAACTGCAGGTACACGTGGACTCCGGTCAAATCATTTTGCCTTTTAGCTTGAAGAGCGGTTTTTTTTCATTAATGTCAAGTTATGTACGTGTCTTTGCCCATGAAGTTTGCTCTCCATTCATTTGTCATAATGTTTGTTGGATTTTTGCTTTGTTTGAAATTCTAAAGAAATGTCCAGAAAACACAAGCAGAAAAAATAGCAACACTTTTGTGCAGTTTGTCTTGACATATACAAAACACAGCCATGTTACATTTATATTAGTATACTGTATATGTTTTTACAGACTGATGGAATATTTACATTGGACAACTGCTGATCAGTTGCACAAAATTACAATCCAGGATTTTTTTAAACACTTCACTGCTGATGCAACATTTGCACAATTCCTGGATGGTAAAAATACCTTTTGAACTAAATTGCATTTTCTACTTTTAGAATTCATGTTATTTATATACACTATATGGACAAAAGCATTGGGACACCTGACCATTACACCAATACACCACTCTTCTCAGAAGGCCTTCAACAAGATTCTAAAGTGTTTCTGTAGGAATTCGTGTCCATTCCTTTTGTAGAGCATTTATGAGGTCAGGCACTGATGTGGACAAGAAGGCCTGGCGCGCAATCTCCATTCCAGGGCACTGCATATCATCATGAAAGCATGATCCTAACTGTGAAATACGGTGGAATAAACATGACTTGGGCCTGCTTTGCTGCATCAGCGCCTGGCCAGCTTGCCATCATTAAGGGGAAGATGAATTCCCAAGTGTATCAAAAACATTTTCAGGATAATGTAATGTCTGTACCTCAGATGTCTTTATATGGTTGTCCTCAATACAGACATAAAGGATTACTTTAGTGACATATTTGTCCATACCCAGGAAGATCAGATCACATGACAATTTCATGACAAATTAATGCAAAAACCTGAAATTCCAAAAGGTTCACATACTATTTCTTGCCATTGTATTGAAAAAACAGAACAATCTCCTAATTGTGCAGAACAGCAGCTTTTTATTCCTTGTCCAGCAGTTAAATGACCACACATCTCCTGGCAGATGATGCACAGCTGTTTATGTTCACTGGATCAGCTGGTTGCTGAGCTCTCTCCACCTACAGGTGAAAATACAACTACAAGGCCTTGGAGTGTCCTTACACAAACCTGCCTATAGAACTGTAACAAAGAAATCAACCAATTTTACACTTAAAAAATCTATATAAAGACTACTGTTAAACCACTGAACAAGTCAAATCTGAAGGGTTTGTTGTAAAACTGAGTCAGAAATACAATTTTACATCATGCTCCTCTGAACAGCTTTGGTTGCTACAACTAAGCTATGCAAAATGTTTAGAAAGTGTGTGGACATCCCCTTTCAAATGTAAACTGCTTAGACCTTTTTTTTGCATGCTAAGTAAAGACTTTGAATTGTGTTGTGTATAGGAAATGCAATAAAATGCAACTGATTAAAGATATTTCATGTCATTTCAGCATTTTTTTCCTTCTATGATGACTAGAAAAAAAATAAACAAAAAAACCTACTGATCGCTCCCCTAATAGAAAAGTACTTTACGCCAACAGAAAGTGCTGCACACACCCAGGAGTGCATTCAGCGTTTTAATGTGATGGATGAAAAAACAGGACCACACAGACAACTGAAAATCATCAGCCAACCCAACTGGGGAGTCCCTTTAGTGAGGAGGCATCATTAGAAGCTATCAGTCTCACATGGAAATCAGTTTCTGATCTTTTGATGAACAGGTGCGGAGATCTTCACAAAGCAGGATTACAAGTAAGTGTAGATCTTTAAAGTGTAGGTCTAACACAATTAGCGAGAATTGGTATTCTGTCATCCTGATTGTGAAAGACAAAGTCAAAAAGTCTGAGAGGATCTTAGGATATTTAAAATCACGGATGGATAGATCTTTCCAGAAAAAAAAAGTTGATAGTTGCTGAATATGAAAGTATTATTCTTAATCACATGTACTGAACCATGGTGAGTGCTGACAGCTTCATTCAGTTGCTGATCCTGTGCTCCTTTGTCTGAGGTCAGAAGGTCAGAGGCAACTAAGACTATGTCCCTCTGACCTCCTTTAACCTCATCCACCAGCTGAGGGTCCTCTTCTGCCTGGCCTCCATGAGCAGGTTCCTCCTCCTCCTCCTCCTTCGCCACTCAGTGGGTTATAGCCTGGCACAGAAGATGAATATGCATGGGTTTCTACAGTAACATCTCAGAGATGATCAACCCTTAGAACACAAGCGAATCAGAGCCTGAAGCACAACAAATGATAAATCATCATCATATGGCAAAACAACTTATAATTATAATTTAAAAAACATGTAATAATAATAACCACTACTGGGACTTTTAAAAAGGCATCACACACAAATGCCATAAATAACAATTAGATTTTTACTAATACACTTTGAGATCTAAGGGTTAAAATATCTATGAGCAAAGTCTTCCTTAATACAAAAGACAAATGCAGTTATGTGACGATACCGCTGCTGCGAAGAGGCTTTTTGTCTGTTTTTGGCTTTAGCACTGTTGTGGAACTTGCTGCTTCATCTCTGTTCTGTGGCAAAACCAGAAATAAAAAAGGTTAGACCTTCACATTTGATACCTTTAAATTATTTTAAAAAAATCAGAAGACATAGTAGAGCAACATCTTACTTGTGCAAGTTTCCCTTTGTAACTTTTCCCTTCTTTCATGCTCTCCCACATCTCAATTTTCTGCCGCCTTTTCTCCTCCTCCAACTAGAAGATGAAAAGAAAGAATCATGAATTATTCGGTCTCCAGACTGATTCTCTTGTTAAAAGGGAATTCCACTGTTTTGGGTTTTTTTACACTTTTTTCACCATTTCGACTTTACCTTAAACATTGCAAATAAAAATTTGAATAAATGCGTAGGTTCGCTTTGTGTTGTGACCCCTGGTTCCATTCACCAGTGAACCAGTTCACACTAACACTCTGAATGACTCGAAGACATCTGAGCAACTGAATAACAGAAATTTTGAAAACCAGAAATCCCCCTTCAAAAGTGTCACACAATTGACTCTCACTTGCTGCTGTTTCTCTTTGAACTCTGCAGCTTTGGCATCGAGCTCTGCTTGCATCTTCAGCCGTGCTGCCTCCAAAGCCTCCTGACGTCTTACCACGGACGCAGGGTCTAGGCATGAGACAAAAAAGTTTCCTTATTTCGTGTTACCCTCCTTTCACAAGCCCACACAAGTACATTCACAGTGCTCCAAAATGCCATTAGACTCTATAACTTCCCCGTCTCTCACACAATAATATGTGCTACAATGTATTATGTAACCAGTAAACAACTTCAATAAATGATTTATAGTATTAACATACACTTATCTTTCTGACAACAGCATTTGGCATATTTAGCATAGTGTGTTTAGTACTAAGCCTTTTCAGAACACTTCTAAGGAGTATATTTTGACTTTATATGACTATACTATATTTTATATTGTTCTTGTCTCCGTGTTTCTATGCAGACACTTCTGAGATTCTGAAAATGGGCTAAATTCACAGCACTGACCTTGGCTGCCTGTTGAGGCTGAACTGTGATCCTGACCGGGTCTTTTCTTACTGAGATGTTGAATGAGGAGATACACTCCCCCACACAGGACCAGCAGGTACCACCCATAGTCAGAGAGAAAACCAGTCACTGTGGGAAATAAATGAATTAGATCAGGTCAGAACTAAAATAAATGCACCAAAGATTAAAATAATTATACTACAGCTGATCATATTTAAGATGATGCTTTATACACTGTATGTATGAAGTTTTGCAGATACCTTTGGTAAATATTGTATTAGGTATAAAACCTGATCACAGTATCGAAACTTAATGGATAATGATATCTGTATATTATGGTGGGTCCAGAGTGCATACGTGACTTTTCGCGGCTTCAGAGCCTAAAGTCGTGTAGAGCCAAGAGCTGGATTTGGGTGTGTAATACGTACACAATATGTACAAAAGTATTTGGACACCTGACCAATACGCCAGAAGGGATTTTAACGACACTGCATGCAAATACATAGACTGTAGTTTGAAGGTGCTGAAGCATTAAGATTGCCGTTCTCTGGGAGTAAGGGGCCTAGCCCAAAAACAGGTGTGTCCCGATACTTTTGTCCACATAGTGTATATTCATCCAGCTTTCTATTTAGAGTGAGTCAGCTTGTAAACAAACTAGCTAAGCTAACTTAGCATTAACTACTTTAACTACTTTTGGACACTATAAACACATTTCAGCCAACCTTATCTTATGAGTTAACAAATTAGACATTTAGTCATAACACAGTGTGGGTTGTTTTTGAACTGGTGTTTTCCTACCAGCTGTCAGAAGGAAACTCAGGTCCTGGTTCTCCAGACTCTCCTCTCCTCCTCCTTCTGCTGCTGCTCTGATGTTAGCAGCGCCGTTTACTGCCTCCATTTTCAGTAACAACAACCAGGTTATTACCGAAAAAGGAGGCAGACGAGTTTATTATACTTCAGCAACAATATTACAGAATAAATCCCCAGTTATGAGCTCATTTCTCAGGTTTATCAGTACGAACCCTCCCGCTAGCACAAGTTAGCCGGACAGGATTTCCTGAGTGCACGGATGACGTGGAGATTTTGAAAGGGCGGTGCCTTTGAAATTACTCAAACGCAATTGGCTGCGGACTTGACTATATTATGCAAATTAGCTTGGAAAAGACTAATCAGAGCCGTAGCGTTTAAATTAGGTAATACATTATTGGCAATAAAAATAAAGTTCGCGTAGTATAATATTTTACATTAGAAGCGTCCTGATGTTCCAATGGCAAAATTAATATTTTAAATGTTGCAATTGTGAAATAATGTAAGATTGTTGTGTAGTTTAACATTTCCAAGGTATAATAAATGATATTACACATATGTATAATTATATGTTACGCTCCAAGAGCACCAAAAATACTGAAAAAACACGAATTTGATGTGGTAAAACATGCCCTGAAATGCATTATTTGTATAACCCCTAAATATGCTTCCAAACACTTTTTCATTTTAAATGTAGTCTTATACATTAAAATAATCCTTAAACGTAGCCATTAAAAATGTAATGGTAAGCCCTTATCTGTACTACACAATTTACACTGTTGTCTTCCGCAGTGCTAGAATGCAAAATATCAATGTTACTGCTATATAGACTGTACTGTAATTAATGAAAGCGCATTTCCTTTGGGATGCGCGGTCATTTTCTTTGGTATAAGCAGGAAAAAATACATATTTTATTTTACTGTAATAAAAAAAGAGTTTTAAAAAGAACAAAACAAAATACAAAAGACCACTCTGAGAAACACTCAAAATAAATGTTAAAGAGCAAATGTTTACATATTACTTTTTCTACCTACTTGAACACTGCCCTGACACTGCAATACTTGCACAAAATACATTTGCATAGTTACTTGGTAATTTATTACATTTTTTGTTTACATTTAAGGTACTCTTCAGCACATTTTCACCGTCTTCTCTTTAAACTCTTTAGTATTTTTATAACTCTGCTGTATACAAACACTCTAGTGTGGCTAGAATTACCTATTTTTATTAATATACGGTAACTCAGTATAATAGCGTATACATCTCATGTATGTGTGCGCATGTGTATATATGCACAGTATATGCATACAGATGTGTAAACATACACAAGAATGTTTATATCTACACTACAATTCTGTATACAGTAGTGTATTATCTGTCCCTATAGTATTTTTATTGTATTGTATTTTTAATTGAAGTATTTGTAACATCAAGACATATTTATAAATCTATAGGCTAACTTGTACTCCCCTCTTTTTACCCTCATCTGTCCGAGTGATGTTCTTTGTACTATATATATATATAGCTGGGATGACAATAAAAGCTTTACTTAGAAGCTTTCACAGAAATGTGGAACATTTAAGGCTTTTGATAAGGTTTTGTCTTAAAATACATATTTACCACTTTGCTGAAAACTACATACAAAGCTCAGGTCATTATGGATGGTAAGTAAACTGACTATATTTTCCCACATATACACTTGAAATTGCTTTTGAATCAGCTACATGAGAAAAATGTAATCAAAAAATGTTTTATTAACTGAGACTCCATCAAATTCAAAAGTTAATATTTACACTGAAAGCAGTCAAGCAACTGTATTAAAACACAATGGTTCCATGAGTTTAACTTAAAAAAAAATAAATGCAGCTAAACAAAAACAGCTGTGCCCAACATACGTCCATACTGACTCAATACAACCTACAGGATTTAACAGTCATCTACACAACAGTTAATGAACTACGATCCATTAACGTGCATATCTTCCTCCATGTCATTCTCTCCCTCTGCATCCTCTCCATGATCCGCATCTCCATCCATGTCACCGACACCAGTGGCCTCGTACATCGATACAGACTCAGCCTGCATCACTCCATCAATCTCATCCTCCTCTTCCTCGACGATGCTCTGTGCACCTGAAGAATTGAAGGAAAAACGAGGATGTTAGTGTAGCCCACACTGTCCTCAAACTTTCATTAGAAAGCAATAAGTTAGAGCTCCTTACTGAAGCAGACACTGCTGTACTGAGTGTTCAAGTTGTATCACCCATAAACTCACATGAGTTTTATACAAATGATATCCTTTCAGATCTTGTTTATATTTTCAATTAGTCATTTAGATAAAGATCAGTTAATACATCTAATTTTCCACAGCTACAACCAACCAGGCAAGACAACTCTGAACTCAGTTCACCAAACATTGTTGCTAATAAACATCACAGTGCATTAAACTTTCAAGTTAAAACACTATTTTTCCTTTGCAGTCATCAATACTCCTACAACAGCAGAGACTATTTTAAAGGGATGGTTTAGTTTAAACCGTAGTTTAAGTTGTAGTTTATCAGCCAACGATCCAAATTTTTGCTTCATCAGTTTAAGCACCAGAGCTAACATTACTAATCATCATTAGAAGTCAATAGTCACCAAAATTGTTTCTGTAGATATACTCCCAAAATCTCGCTCAACCCACACAAACCACATTAAGGTGGAGCAGATTTGAGGATGTGGTTTCGAACACAGTACGACTTACTATAAGCTATGAAAATAATCATTTCACAGAGCAGTAGTAAGAAAGGCTGATCTCAGATCAGATTCCTCTCATTTGTGACGGTGGTTGTTGCAAAAACTGATTCTAGATTAGCACTTGTCCTGAGGTGGTCTCTGGAGGGAAAAAAAGGCTGCCCATGGCAATCTGCTATAATGTGAAGTTTTGTTCATTTTGACAGATCACAAGTCATATGCCTCTTAATGTTTTGGTGATGTATTTGCAAAAACAATTTGGGTAAATATACTTTGTGGCTGCTGTTCTAAATTAGAGGCATGACTTCAAGTATGTTTTGATTGAATGACATCCTGAAAAATATGTACATTTAATTTTTCTCCAAACTAATATTTAAATATATCAAAACAATGTATGTCCTACATTAACCCAAGCCCTCCTGTGGTGGTGTTTACACAAGCATCCAATACCTGGTATATCTAATAAATCATTCACTGAATAAAATAAGTTGCTGCTGATAAAACTGAACAAACCTATGTGATGCTCAGATCTTCCTACTACATTCTCCTAAGCAACACAACACCTCACTATAAGTCAATTTATTTTCGATTTACACACTTAAAATGTACTAAGAATGGTTCTTTGTACAATGTCAGAAGAACCAAAGTTGTCTTGCTACAAATATCTTTAAAAAAAAAAGTGTTCTTAGGTTATTATAGGATTTTGGTGCTGCTTCTCCTCTGAGGACATTTGAAAAATTGCCACAGTTCCAACTCTGAAACATGGGTATACCAAACCCACTGCACTTAAACAACACATAAACCTTTTAATCGGATGATAGAGGATAAGTATTGATTATTTAAACCTTAATTTTTTGTGGACAAGCCACCTCAGCACTGTATAGTGAGAAAAATGAGAGGTGAGTCCCCTTAAGAGTGTATATAGAGATCGAGTCCAGAAGGGAGCAAAAAGTAGCTGGCGAAAGTCAGTGAAAGAAGTTCTGTTTGTAAATGAAGTGTATGAGGGTGTACTCACACTAGCCAGTTTGAACCGTGCCCGAGTACATTTGACCCCCAAAGCACAGTTCGTTTGTCTAGTGTGAGTGCTCCGAACCGTGCCCGGGCGCGGTACGTTTGGCCGTCCCTGGCCCGCTTGGAAGAGGTGGGCC
>JBBIGB010000037.1:2434939-2446697 GCA_037577075.1 Alestopetersius hilgendorfi
TGTTTGTTTCTATATTATCTGTAAAATTCGTGTTGGCGTTTCTGTGTCAAGTGTAATATGAGTAACGAGAGTTTTGTCTGGCGTTTGTGTTTTTTGTGATATCAAGGCTAATACCAGTAATATTATGAGTTTTGTGTGGCGTTTGTGATATAAAGAGTAATATCAACGGTATTATATGTAATATTAAGATGTGTTGTTTGTTCTCACCCGAAGGTAGAGTTCTCTGGTATTAAGTGTAATAATCGATGTATAATTATAGTAATATTAGTTCTTCTTGTATAATCTCATCGTGCATGTCGAGTTTTCTGATATTAAGTGCGCTATTAAGTGCAATCTTGCTAATATTAGTGTTTGTTCTCACCTCGCAGGTCGAGCTCTCTGTCCCGGACCGGGTTGGTGAACTGAGCGGCCTGCTCAATCAGCTCCGCCGACAACTTCACCATATCGACCCAGAAAGCACAAAACAAGCCAAGAAAAACAACCCAGAAAAACAATGCAGGAAAATAGTCAGAAAACTCTAATAAAACACAGAGAGAGAAACCCAGCCGCCGACTCTCTTGAAGCACGCTGCCGCCAGGAAATCACTATACAGCGCAAAAAAACTCACTACCGCCCCGCCCGGCCTGGGGGAGACACTCTCTGTCTCTCTGTCTCTGTATCTATTCTATACAATCCTTCCTTCCTTTTGGTCTGTCATTCACTCTTACTTTTTTCCCTTTCTTTCTTTTTTTCTTTCTTTCTTTCATTTTTCTTTCTTTCTTTGTGTCTTTCTTTATTCCTTTACTTCTCTCTTTCTTTCTTTGCGTCTTTCTAAATTTTTACTTATTACTTTTGTTCTTTCTTTTATTGTTTCCTATTTTCTTTCCTTCTCTTAGACATTAGTTTGTATCTTTCTTTTTCATTTCTTCACGGTATATCTTTCTTTATTTCTTTGGGGCATCTGTTCCTTACCTTTTTTCTTTATTTATTTCTTTGTCCTTTCTTTTTACATTCATTCTTTCATTAAGGCATTTGTTTGTTTGTCTTTCTTTCATTCTTTATGTCTTTTCTTCATTGAGGCATTTCTTAGTTTGTTGCTCTAAGTTTGTCAAAGGTAATTGCCATTTTGTTTAAGAGTGAACAAGAGAATTGTTTTCTTTGAAGTTCCGTAAAGACTGCATAACTGCACTTATTTTGATGTTTTGTCATTCCCTTTAAAGTTAGAATGCTTTAAAGAAGAATATTTTTAATTGGAAATTAGGAGAAAGCTGTTCAGTTCAGTACTTGCACCCATTAAAAATTGAGCATTTTTGCAGTTGTTTCTTATTTTTTTCCAGGGCTGTATATGACTTTCAACCATTTGTTCTTTCTTTTGGTGTTTCTTGCATCCTCTCTGTATTCTGTATTCCGTGCATGAAAATCTAAGTAACAAAAAACAGCCTGTTTTGATCTTATTCTTCTCTGCCCATTTGTTCTGAGGTTACAAGGGATGTTTCAGCCTGGACTGTCTAGTGAATGAGGCAGCCAATTAGCACAGAGCTCATTCACATAAATCAGTCTTAAAGACACAGTAACAAAAACACAGCCTTTTTAAGAGATGAAGAGAAGTTGATTATGGTTGAACTATATGATCGCGGGGACAGTAAGATGACTGATGAGCTGCTGGTTGATTTTCACGTTTTATTGCACTTCACCTGAAAGTGTGTCTTGGTCTTGCTGATTACTGATAATGCTCCTGCGCTTCAGCAGCAGCTGTAAGTTGCACATCCATCTGAAGCCTTTTCTAAAGCATTAAAAGATAAACTCCTTCCATGCTTCTGGACTTGGGATCCTTGTCTTGCTAGTGCATCTCGAATGATGAGGTCCAGGCTTATAGATCTGACTAGATGAACCACAGCTTTATTTGAAATCTACCACTGTTATTATGGTGTTTTCATGGACTTCCTGGACTCTTATACATTAAAAAAAAAAAAAAAATCAGGTTTAGTTGCCTGTATTTTGTTCATTGTTATTGTACTTATATCTTTTCTTTGTTTCCTCTGTTTTGTCATAAGTTTAATAAAAATGTGTTTAAAAAATATGTGGGTCTTATAACAGCTTCCACTTTTCTTGAAAAGCTTTCCACAAGGTTTTGTTTTTCTGTGGGAATTTGTGCCCATTCATTCTGTAGAGCATTTATGAGGTCAGACATGCTGGATGAGAAGGTCTGGCTCACAATCTCCGCTTCATTTCATCCCAAAGGTGTTGGATGGGTTGAGGTCAGGATTGTGCACCCAGTCAAGTTTTGGCCTTTTACAGCATAATACCCTCAATATCATCCAGAACAAGCAAATATTTTTATGTTTTATAAAACTGGTAAAACAGCCTGGGCACAAACTGACCCCAAAGGACACTGATCTGTATAAAATGTGCGCGGTACACTTTTTTGTGTTTACCCAGTTTGTCCTCATTAAATAAAGAAAAGTAATTTAATAAGAATCAAAATATGACGTCAGTTATGTTTTTATTTAGAGACATTAAATGTCAAATGGGGTCCAACAGACCTTAAACATAAAAGGGTTATTACATAAACAGATACATTACAGTCAAGATAATATCTAAAATATGCAGATGACAGAGTTTTCAATTACAGTTCTGTTTACAGTAAGACTTGACTTATTTATATAGATAAGGTGGTGTGAGACACCAGTCCTGAATGGCCACAGCACAGCAGAGCTCATTTCACACATCTGCCTCACCCTGTCAGCTAATTAGTACACCTTTCATGCTGTATTCAGTGTTAGTTGAGGGAAAACACTGATCTCTGCACAGCTGTGGCCCTGTGTGCTCTACAGCTTATTAGCACATCTCAGAAAGTTCATACATTTCAAAGTCAGAGTGCCATGAAAAAAAAACCAGCATGAATTTTCGTAATCCCTGATCTGGTGACAAAGCAGCCAAGGATGATGAGAAAAATAAAGCTCTTAAAGTAAGAGCCGTTTTAGTTATGCAATTAATTCTAATTCTATGAGCTATTTCATGGTCAATTTTATGGTCCCCCTCTTTAATCAACATGGTTTCAAATCATCCCTGTGGTCACAGTGCACGCCATAACATCAAATGCACAGCCTGGCATTCAGAGACACCCAAATCAATCAAATGTACACCCATCAGCCAATATTAAAACCCTCAGGCAAATATTACATAGGTTCCTTTCAAACAACTCTGAGGTCTAGACTGTACAGAACATTGACCAGAGCATCACACTGGCTCTGCTGTCTCGCCTTCTTCCTATAGTACTTCCTGGGCAATCTCTTCTCCAGGTCCTTTGTTGGTGGACAGGTGTCAGCATGGGAACTCTGACCAGTCTGCAGCTATGTAGCCGGGGGCTGCACTGTGTGTTCTCCCCCTTTTCCATCCAAGCAGCATTAACTTTTTCTGAAGACTGTGCCACCGTAACTCTTCTGGTTGACTGGTTGTCCTTCCTCTGGCCACTTTTGGTAGGGGCTGAACACTTCATAAGACCTGCTGTGTTGGAGATGCAGCCTGTCATCCAGCCATCACAGTTTGGTTTTTGTCAAAGTGTCTCAGATCCTTTTGCCCATTTCTCCTGTTTCCAGCATCAACTTCAAGAACTGACTGTTCACTTGCTGCCTAATATCACACCCCACTCAACAGGTGCCACTGTAACCAGATAATCAAAGTTCACATCGCCTCAGTGGTATTAATGGTGTTACTGAGCAGTGTACTTTTCATCAATTAATCAAAATTAGCAATGGAAACCTACATTGTGTAATGGTCCACATGCCCAAATAGCTTTCCCCTGAGCAGGAGAAAACCTGTGGAGTTTTAGGGGCAGCCGTTACTTTAAGCTTTGACAAGTTCATAAAGAGGCTGGCAGATGGTGCTCAGCGTAGCTGAGGTGTTGAGGGATGTTGGTTTGCTACTGCAGGACAATATATTCAGAAAGGGGCAGCGGGAAAGAAGCCAAGGAGAGAAAAAAGCAGCAGACGTGTGCTTGGAGATTTATTCTCTAACAAACAAAGGGCCCAAACAGGCCCCCTGGGCTGATCACCATATAAAAGTCCAATATTTCTAGGCCGGGTGGGGGGAAGCAAATTAGACACACGTCCCTATAAATATACAATCCAATTCTTCAGCTCAAAAGAATATCAGCATCTTTGCAGGCCGCCTTTTTTCAGTTCGGCACTTTTCAAGCTCCTTTCTCTCTGCGTCTCTCAAAGGAGCGCTGCCGAATTGTCTCTTTCAAACGTCCTTTTTTTAAGTCAGCAGGGATTTGCTGAGGTGGTTCTGCTCCGTTGGGCTTGTTGTCCAGAAATAATGGATTTTTTCCCCCCTCCCTCGGAACAGGCAACCGGCCTATGAGTGCAGAAAGCATAAATACCTTGTGTTGTGCAGGGATGGAAAATACCGCAGGAATAGTAATCAGTGCTGCTTAGTCAGTCAGCGGCCTATTAAGAAGACGCGATATTAAAGGAATACATCAGCGAAATATGCACACGCTGCTGAAACGATGGAAAGCGAACAGCTATTACAGTATGATGCAAATGGTTTAATATGCCGACTTAGATTTCTTTCAATGTTGCAGTTTTCACTTTGTGCACTATTCCTTTAGGTGGAAGTTTACGGCAATAACAAAGTTTAGGCCCTTCTGCACCTACATATTTTTATAATAAGAAAACTGAAAGGTATTTATAAGTTCTGGAAGACTATTTCAGTGTTTAGGGAGTTGCCCTTGTGATCAGAATGTCGTTTGTTCAAATCCCAAGACTCTAGGCACTTCTGAGCAAGGTATCATCCCCACACCTTGCTCCTCGGGCCCTGTGTTCCTGGCTGCCCACTGCTTCACTTGGTGAATGTGTTAAATACAGAGCAAGAATTTCGTGCTGTTCACACTGTGTGCTGTGGTTTGTTCGAGTTAGTGCCTTGAGGTCATTAATGTGTATGTCCTGTGTATGACTGAGGTAAACGTGGCACATTTCTGGAATCTAAATATCTCTTAAGACAAGGCTAGGATCCCACTCCTCACTAGATTTGTCTCTGCAACAAGAAAATGTTAGCCCAGAGATGGCAACAACCACATTCATTGGCCTGGCACCACTGGGTCAACTCTTTCTTTGAATTTTATATTTATGGAGGAGTCTTCATGCGCACACAGCCTCAGGACCTTTCAAGCATGGGATGCAGCTTACAACTTGGTTAAAGGGGCAGGGAAGCACAACTGACCTATTTGTTTATATTTGAAAGGGAAGATATTCTGTGTGGGAGTGTATGGGGTCAGCAGTGGATGAGTTAGGAGGGAATATGTGGTATCTCTTTGTATGCACCTAGTTTATATACATTAGTGTGTATATGGGGTGGTTAATACAAAAATGAATGTATAGTATTTTCTCTATGTACGTTTTTAATATACAGTATGAAGAAACTGCAGCTGGTGATAAAGACAAAAGGTTCCAAACCTTCCAGAACATCTGCTGTGGCATTCGATTCTCTTAATTATAAGCTCGTTTAGCTGTCAAAATACAATTAACAGCATTGTTAATAACCCCCAAGATGGTCAAAACTCTCCTAGAACACTTAATTGGCCAGAAAGACCACTGATGATGCCAACTATACAATGACAACACATGTGTCCAGAAACTGATGCTGCCAGAGCTGCATGATATGCACCATTCGAAATTTTATATTGCATTTTTTACTCCAAATATTACGATTGCCGACCCTCTAGACCTTCAAGGTCTAGAGAAATTCTAATGGTGTTTTGGAACATTTTAACTTGATAGTATTATTTATCGTAGTACTACTTTATTTCATTATCATCAGGATTTTTCTGTCTGTGGTATCTAGGTAAATGTAGGAAAGCAAGTTCTCCCATTGGTTAGGCCATCAGTAGACAGAAGTCCTACTAAGTCAGACTAACCACCAGTATGAATAGGAATTTTGAAAGAAAACTACTGGAGGTTCTACTAGACCCATCAATGGCTGTGAATATAAACAGCAGCCTAACAGGTGGGTTTCTATCAGATGGCAAGCAGCAGCAGATCAATTTCAGAGGCCAGTTTGTATAGTAAGAGATACATTAGCACCCTTTAGACTGGTAGCTAGATTAGCAATCAGAATGGTTTATACCACAAGGATTCCCTGTGGTAATCTGACGTATATGCATTCTGGGTATTGCAGTGAGAGAACACAGAGAACACAGAAGAATGACAACATGCTAAATAATGAATTTTGTGACTATCGGCTAAAGCCCACTTGAACACACATTGCAATACTTGCACAAATTGTTACATTTGCACAATGATATCTCATTGATCTATCTGAGTGTGCTGCTGCCGTGTTGTGTTGTATGTTGCACCTATGCAGTATTTCATCTCATTGTGTACTTAATGTATGTGGTTGGGATGACAATAAAGCTCTACTTGACTTCATTTAACTTGATGTAATGCTGCATAGCAAATAACTTTAGACTTGAATCCCTATATTTTTAAAAGCTCATTTCCATTTTGCAACTTTCTGTGAAATCAGTGTAGTAAAAGTCAGTCTTGCCTTTAGGGGGTATTTAAACAATATATTGTACAGCTCTCCTGAAACTTCTCTTTCTGGTGCACAAGTTGCTAATCCTCTGCAGACTCTTTCTTCTTTTTCTTCTTCTTATCTTCCCTTTCTTCCTTTTATCCATTCATCTCTCTTCCAATCTCTCTCGACTGCCCTCACTTTCTCCGAGCATTCGGGCAGGTTTGAGCGCTGCATGGTGATAACTGTGGCAGCTTGATAACCTAACGGCCTTTAGAGAGCCAGATTGGTGCAGACACATAAAGGTGATCTAACCCTTCTACAGCATTCCTCCAACAGGCCCTTTAGCATGCAGGTCTCGGAGCTTATCTCCACTGGAAGGGCCACGACCTGCTCAGGCCGGGAAAAAAATGCAGGTCTTTTGTAGATCATTCTGAAACTTGGGAAAAGTTCAAGCAAAAGCCAGACCATCCTCTTTCTGTTCGATTTCTCTCCAGCCTCAATTTGGCTGGTTAAACTTTTTCACAGCTGCGTTCTGTCTTGCTTTTAATCAGTGACGCTCCAGTCTAAAGAAAGTCGCCGTCTTACACACTTCCACAGTGATATGGACTTTTCTTAGTGATTGCTTAGTTCATCTGTGTCAGGAATGACTAAGCACACACTGTCTTTTCATGCTGTAGAGCTAAACATAATAGTACCGATTCCATTAAGCATTGTTTACTGTAATTAGGTCTTTTCTCTTCAAGACATTTTCCTTTATACTGAAAGTGATTCTGCTTGAGTTGTTTCTTTCCATATGTTTCCCACTTCATTTAGGCCTCCAAAGCAAAGTCATATGCATTACAGTTTGCTACAGTTTACGCTTTCAAGTGAAGAACTATTTCTATAAAACTTCAAAAGGTACCTGACTGTAATGGTGACCCCCTTGTGGAGGACATTAGGCTGCCAAATGTGAACGAGTTCCATGAGGTGATTCCCACACATAGGTGTACAGAAACTGTGCTGTACCTAAATCGTACTGAAATGGCACAGAATTGTCCGTCTCAGTTCTCTGCCCACAATTAATGTGGAGAAAATTGCATGGGTTGCGTGGAGTTGAAAAGCTTTTCTGTCATTTTCTGTTTTTGTGATCTTTTATTTTTCCATAGCATTTTTTGAGTTGTACATTTTTCTTGGCATTGTTCAGCCGTGCAGTGAAAACCATGGTACTGCACAGTGCCTTGTGCCATAAGAAGAACTTTAAATTAGTATAGAGTGGTCATCAACCCTGGTTCTGGAGGAGCCTAGGTGTAGTGACAATATGCTCTGATTTATGAACTTCTTCAGAAGTCCCTGATTGGCATTAAGTAAGAGGAAGGGGCAATATGTGAGACTGAAGCTAAAAACTGGAAGAGAGCAGATGTCCAGGAGGACCGTTGACGACTGCTGGTATGGAACCTTTACAGTATCAGGATGTCCTTAAAACTTAAAAGTTTTAAATTCTTCTTTCAAGAAGTAACCAAGAGCAATAAAAAGTAATTCTTCCATGGCAACGCTGAAAGCTAGCCTGAGGTCTCAAGGCCAGGATGGCTGTATTTGAAAAGTGCTATGCCACCGAAGGCTGCTCTAATCAAAAGGATTCTTAGAATACACCAAGGAAATGTAGCTTGCAGTCTGGCGATGTTGAAGGATGTTACCAAAGTTCATTCATAGTTTTCTGTTGCCTATAATCTTTTGTGCACGTCAGAAGTGCTGGCTGACGAAACTGCACATTGTTTAAAGAGCCCAGTAAAATGTACCATAAAATAAACCGCAGAGCAGTTTTTCTTTAGCTGCTTAAAACTGAAGGTAGACTGTGAAATTAACCTCCCCTCAACCTGCCCTCCTCAGTTTTTAGCTTGCAGGAGTTTTTCACTAGAAACAAATGAATGATTTGCCTGTCGCATCACATCATTCACATCATTGTTGGATTTGCCAGCTTATTATCATTATTTTCTCTGTTTTAGTGACATGAAAATGTGGGCCTTCAAATGGTTCTTCATTTAATAATAACTGGGTGATTATTATCTATGTTGAATGTGGAAGTAAACAGCCTGTGCCGTCTCCAAATAAGACGGGCACCAAAACAGCATAGATTTTAGTGCATAGCTTTCATCAAATTGTGTCACAACATATCAGATTTCAGTGTATAATGACCTGCATGTTCACTTGGGGATAGTGTGTTATCGTGTGCCAAAAATGTACAGCTCCTATTTCAAATATTGTACCTTTACAGTGTTGAATTCTGTACTAAAAATCATCTTGGAAAATAATATTTCTGCATGTCAAACTGTCTTATCTTTGGCATATTAAGTAAACTAAACAGATGTTTTACTGTCACAGGCTGCAAAGTGTCAGTTTCTTCACTGGTTCAGGACTCAAGTTAGATGTGCTTTGTTCTGCTTGAATGATTCATATGTAGGTCACTGTGTGTCTTAACAAATCAAAAACATTAAACTTGCAGGATAGTCTGGCTCTTCAAAAGCAGAATATGAAGAAATGTGTGTTGGTGTAAGACTTTCGCACAGCATTCCAATTAAGCAGAAGCACAAACTCACAAAATATGAACATCCCCACATTAACATATTAACTTTTTTAAGCATTACATGAAGGGCATTTCAGTACTGAAATCCACTTAAAAAAACAATCATACTGTGTCATCCTTGACTCTCACTAGACAGACATTTCCTCACGGATGACATAGCCCCACTCTGCTGTTTCCACACTGCAAAAGACCTGCATGGCTGTCAAAGAGCCGGCACAGCATGGAAAGGTGAAGAGAGGACGAGGCAAAAAGGCAAATTTACATTTACATTTATGGCATTTATCAGACTCTTTTATCCAAAGCGACTTCCATTCTCTAACTACAGGGGACAGTCTCCCTGGAGCAACTTGGGGTTAAGGGTCTTGCTCAGGGACCCAGTGGTGGTCTGCTGGAGGTAGGAAAATCCACTTGAACGTAAGGAGAAAGGCTGAATGAATCTGTGAAAAATGAAGAACAGACAACTTACACTAAGGCACGCTAAGCTGAATCAGAACAAAGACACAAAGGGAAATTATATTAAAAGCACTGCATCTCTGAGTGGAAAGTGCAAGCTGCAGTGACAAGTCTGACCAATGGGAGGAGCACATGGACAACAGCTGACAACATCAGGTCAGCACAGTGATAGCATTTTATTCTGTTTTATTTCACTCGATTCTAGATTCAAGATTTTTATTTGCCACTTGTGCATGAGACCAGCAGTCCATGCACATTGGAATTCTTGTGCAAAACTCTCCGAGTCAGGTTACATTTTTGATATGCAGAAGAGACAGGAAAAATAAAACAGAGAATAGAGCCGTCTACTAGTATTATATAAAATATAGATATATATAAAGTTAGAAGTATCACTATACAAGAGGGTTATCTACAAAGGATTTTTTAATTTTTTTTTTAAATACACTCGACCATGCAGTTGTTCAGAATGTAGATATTCAATGCTTCTTTATATATTATCCATTTAAGGTCCATGTGGAACCAAAACTGTAGACTGGAGTAACTATTTTTATTGGGCATCCCAAAAAAGTGTGAGGGAGTCTAAGTAATCTTTTATTGGATGAAACAACACTCTTATATTCTTCAAAGAACACCAAGAAGCCAGCAGCGATTAGGATAACAGCTGTCCCACTTCCCATGTCCTTATTCCAGTCCTTCATCAATTTCACTTAAAAATGCATCAAAACAACTTGAGCTTACTGTCTCACACTGTTATGTTAGAAGATTCCAACAAAACATGAGCAAGGGTTCCAGGAGGGCGCCAAAATATTTACACACACTATTATCAGAGTGTGGGAGATTAGCAAGGAGCTAAATAAGCAAACCGTTTTTAGGGTTCAACACCCAAAGTGCCAGGCAACGGACACAACCTCCGGTCAGTCGCTTGGAACGTGATGCACAAACAGTGGACACGAACGCTTCCAGAAAAGTTCATGGTCTCAAAGTTTGGCAATGCTGAGACTTCCGAGAGCTGGAGGCCAATTTACAAGCAACAACAAAAAAAAATATCCAGAACCGAATTCCTGGTATGAAAGGTCACAGAGAACAAGATGTACTTTATGTGATATGGGTTGGGGGGTGAAGGGTGAAAAAAATGAACTGGACATGCGTACAGTACGCAGAGACAGTCGCCGGTGGCCACTTATGGTTTTATTCTGCCATCCTTAAAGAACAAATACTTTAAACATTACATAAACGCCCCAAAATATACAACATCTTCACTATGGCATTCTTTCATCTTTACTGACAATCATCATCAGTCCTAGAAAAAAAAAAAACGTCCTTATGCAGTGCTCTCGTTCGGTTGCAGAAATCGATAACCTTCCATAACTGTTTATCCGTTCAGGAGGTCAGTACTGGTAACGGGACTAATGATTCATCGAGAAGGCCGGTCCTTTAGCTTATTCCTTATGGTCACATATCAATAGCAGTTATCAATAGCAGTCTATTTCGTAATGATGTTCATCTTTGAATAAAAAATAAACAATTTATACATGTACTATATGAAGTTTATAAAACAGACAACCTTAAAAATATATCTTATGGCGATCAGATAGCACCATCCAGTGCTATCGAAATGAGGAGTTTGTTGTCTTTGAAACCACAGATAAAACTGGTTTAAAATGTACATCAGATAAACACAGCCTTATAAAAGAGGTGACTCTGTCCTCCACTCGCTTTTCCTCCCCCTTTAACTCATCCTGTCATCAGGCAGGTTCTGCAGCAGAACTGGCGGAAGAGCTTCTTCTCACACAGGCGGTTGGACTTCACCATCTCACAGAACACCTCATCCGCTGAGAGTCAGAGAGAGAGAGAGAAGTAGAGAGAGTTAGAGAGAAAGAGAGAAGTAGAGAGAGTTAGAGAGAGAATAGGCAGAGAAAGAGTGAGGGTTGGAGAGAGGAAGAAAGAGGGGGAGGGAGGGAGATGGGGAAAGAAAGAAAAAGGGACAGGAAGTGAGGGAGGGAGGTAGAAAGAGGGTTAGAGAGAATGGGAGAGAGAGAGGTAGTGGGAAAAAAGGTAGAGAAAGGGAGATAAAGGGAAAGAGAGAATTAGAGAGAGAGAATAGGCAGTGAAAGAGAGGAGGTTGGAGAAAAGAAGACAGAGAGAGGGAGAAATAAAAAGAGGGGTAATGATAGACATCGTTTTTTTCAACCGTAATTAAACACTGCAAATGACACAAAAGACTTTACTAAAAAGGCTTTGGGGTCA
>JBBIGB010000037.1:2486286-2499140 GCA_037577075.1 Alestopetersius hilgendorfi
TCCCCAGGTGTATCTTGTCCTGTCCTTGTATTTAAACCTGTCTTTGTCAGTCTATCCTCATGTCGCGATCACCTCACCCTGCCTGTTTCCCGTGTGCTTTTGAGAACCTGAAGTGGCCACAGTGCCCATTTGTTTTCTGTTTTCATTTCGTCAATAAAATCACGTTTGCTGCATGGATCCCTGTTTCCCAGCCTGGTCCATGCTCAGAGGGAGCTCAGAGTGCGGGCCTCACAGCCTGCACCCTGACATTGACTTAAGAAAAGATTCCCTGGGAATAAAATTCTCTGTAAGTATTCAAATTCATCAGTAGTCAAAAAGCCAGTACTGTATTGTATTATTGTATTATGCTGTATTATATACAACCCATATCAGAGGAAGCACGTCAGTCTGATAGCTGGTTCGTTCCCTAGAGGCAGCATTGTATGAGAAAAATAAGCCCATTCCGTAGAACAGCAGTGTTCTTCAGTGTTGAGGGGAGCGTGTGTCAGGGGTTGATGTATGTGCAGTACGAGGAGCAGCTGTAAGTTGATGTATTTGCCTTGCTCTGGGACAGGCCTGCCGGCAGATTAGTGCTTTTGGCCACATCGAGCCCAGCCACATTTCATCTCGTGACAAAGACAACGACAACAGAGAAAAGTTTCGCGAAGAAATAGCAAGACAGAGGCTCTCCGCGTAATCTGGTCATCTTCTCGTGGTCCAAAATGACACCGCGGAATGAAATTTCTGGGGGAAAAATTGTGACGGCTGCAGGAAGAGACAACATTGTTTGGGTTTTTGTCTGAGTAACAAAGAGAGAGTTTGGCTGAGCTACACAAATGGAAAATGAACACGGTTCCAATAACCTGAGGTCATATAGGAAACTGAAGATAAAAACAGTGGAGGTTTTGTGTTTCATTAAAGTTTAGGGATTGTTCAAAAAAGCTTTGGTCGTTCAATCTATTCATGGGTGAATTGTGTAGTTCCCCTATATGTGGAAATATTATGGCTGCCAACAAATCAGTGCCTTTTTAATAGGACTGCAAAATATACTATCCATGAATTGCTTTGTTGATATTGCAGCGCTGCAATACTGCAGATGGTTCCAGTTTGCAAATGAGCCTCTGACCAATCACATGGTTTTTCAATCACAGCTCCAGGTGAGTTACTGGGTGTAGTATGGGGCAGCCAATAACAGCACTTTACATATATCAGTATTAAAGGCACAGTCCGTTTCTTGCAAAGGGATAAACATGAAATAATGTAAGAATTAATTATGGATTATTATTAATAATACATTTTTTGATTAATTAAGGTCTTTTGAGGTGCTTTTATGGGCCCATATTCTACAATTTCCTTGAGGTTCATGTGTGTTTGTGTACCAAAATTGTAATTCATAATTCTTCATAATTCATTCATAAACTTCTGTTCATCCTTCAGAATTAAATGTGCTGTTTTTGTTACTGAGCCTCTTTTCTGATTGGTCGTCTTTAATTGTAGCCCATTCAAAAGGCAGTAGGAGACTGAAACACTCCTTAGAAGGTCAGAATGAATGGGCAGGACTAAACTACTCCCGGATGAATTAGAGGATATTTGTAAATGTGGTGTTTTATTTATTCGTTTTTTTTTATTTAAAAACCCTTCATACATTCAGCTCTTCTGGTGTGGTGTCCTTAGTGTACCTAGTTCTTCTTCTAATCTCAGGTTATTCACACCCAGAACAAGAAAACATTGCACAAACCCAATAAAACTTTCTTGAATTGTCCAAAAAGATAAACCTCAGACACCCCCCCAACCCCCCCACACCCCATGTCACATTCTTCCAGTGAATTCATTGAAAAATAACTCTCATAGAATCGTAGAATAAAAAATGAAAACAGGCTTTATGTCTTTAAGTTGCAAAGAATTGTTTTTGGGCCCATAAATAAATAAATAAATGAATGAATGAATAAAATGCATGTCAGGCTTAAAGACTAAAGACTGCCCTTTCAGAAAAAACTACTGCTGGTATTTACTAATCAGTGGTTTTAATCAGAATTCTAAACAACATAGACAAGATCTAAATGTGGTTTGAGCAGGTTGAGAGAAATGTTGGTGATGTAATTAGTTTGGCAACTTAGGAATCTACTGACTTGTTTTCTGTACTAGCATCACAACTGGAACACAACAGTTACCCAAACAGCCCAAATTCACAAAAATCTCCAACCCTGCTCAGACCACATCCAGACTAGTCCATGTGTTTCAGGACAAAGGCATGACTTAATTATAAAAATGTATTTTTAACAGTGTTATAGGCATGGTGTCACCAAGCTGCTACTGAGAACCACTAACTGGAATTCAAATACTTACAATATACCACATGTTTGACCACTTGGGATCATTGAAGTAGATGAAGTTGGGATCAGTCTGGGTGTAGCGTTTCACTCGAGACTTTACTACCTGCTGCTGGATCCAGTCGACCTGCGAGAAAAACAGCCAAACTTCACCGGACTGTAAAACAGACTAAACACATCAGGAACATCTTCCACTGAAAAAAAAACAGATTGCAGCCTTCAACCACATTTACACACTTTCAGTGCACTGTCTGTTCTGAGTTTCCAGACTCACTGTCTCCAATAAAGCTGATAAACTTGGGATTCAGAGGTTTGAGACTGAGAAATCTGTCAAATCTTACCAAACACACAAGCTATCACACAGAGTATTACGGTGTTTGTTCATAAAGGTGTAAGAAATTCAGCGTTCAAGAAATACACCTACATCTGGCCACATATCGCACTAGCAGCTGAACTGCATCATAACATTTTTTTTAAATGGAACTATTTCTTCAAATCACTTGAATGCAATGAAGTAGCAGTAAATAATAGCCTAATAGTGATTCTACTAACGCTACTAACGCTGCTGGAATTAATGGGTGATTTAATTACTAGAATCATTATTGGGCTGTTATATACTAATACTCGTTTCGCTTTCATTGAATCAATAATGCTACCAGTTTTTGTGAATGACCTGAAATGATCTCAAGAAAGCAAGATTAAGATACATTTGGCTGATCTTTCACAAGAGACCCACAAGACATGCCAGCTAATATTACCTGCCCTATTAAAACATAAGGCTTCTAGAGTCCCACAGTAATAAACAGCACAGGTACTGGGCCTATTTATATGCAATCTAGACAGCCTGTTATATCAGATGTGTCAGTTAAAACCACTTGTGAGGACAATGGAACAATAACAGGGCGTGCTTTTTTTCCATGCTGACAGCTTTTTGTAGCAGACGAGGAAGCGTTCAGCACAGAAGCCACGTGGGCTTTTGCCTGCGGCCTGACACTGATGAAATGGGTTATTGAGTATTTGCCACTCTGCTCTATTTGTACACATGGCACGAGGCGTGATATGATCAGAGAGCCTTCGCAAAAGCCGGCCACCAATATACCTGCGCCACAGGTTTTATTACTCCTGAGATCCCGGCTGTCGTGAGGAGATAATCTTAGCGGGGGAAGGCCGGATTTCAGGCCCGGGGAAACAGCTTGACTCTGAATGCCTGGCTGCACTGTCAAATGAAGTTGAGGACAAACTGCCGTCATATTAACGGCTCCGGGCCACAGTGGTTAAAACTTTTTTCAAGGCGAGGAGGTTGGCATGGGTGGATTATTGCTGTGGAGCTTTTGCTGTCACCCAGGGGATGGAATACCTCACCTTGGGGTCCATGTGGATGAAGCTGTGGGTGCCCCTGGTGGCAAAGGTGGACCTCCGCACCACTCGGCTGTGATGGAAATGGTAATGGTCCTCCAGGCCGCCGATCTGAAAGAGCAAGAGAAAAAAGCAATCACACTGTGGGGAAAAAACTCCAGAAAGTTACTGCTGAAATGACCCATGAAAAAACAAGGGACCTTACAAAAATGCTTGGTAAATAAAAGCAGTAAAAGACAAGGAACCAGTTAAAGACGGCCACTTGAATAGAAATGGAAAAAATATATAAGTGAACATATGGGAGTCAGTGGGCGGTGAGACGGCCACCGAAGTCCAGTGAGCACAAGCTGTCTGCCCTTCTTGGCTCTTGGGAGTTTAACCCTTAGAGCACAAGCGGTACAGGTTCGTGCCTAAAACGTAACACATAAATTGTCATCATATGGCAAAGAACTCCTTATATGGAAGTTCCCTCGGTTTGTTTTGATTCTGAGCTTTGTTTGGTGTTCCTATGTCATGTAGAATAATAATAATAACCACTACTAAGGTTTTCAAAATGATGTCACATGCAAATACCCAAATTGCCAAAAAATGCCTAAATATCTTTTATTTTAGGTCTTAGATACAAATGGAAAAAATACATGAGATCTTTGAACGCTGAGAACTGTCAACTCACAGAGAGAGGGGGTCCGGAGAGCGGCTGAAAGACGGCGCACCGAACAAAAAAGAATGTAAAACAACAAATACCTGTTTTTGATTTATAGCACTTTTCTATTTGTTGAAATCAAATTTTACGAATACACCCTGAGTTCTAAGGGTTGAGGCACTTCACATTTCTAATGAAGAAAGAACATTTACATGGATTCATAACAACAAAAATATTCAGAATCATACTTTAGTGCCAGCTTGTCCCAGAAAATAACCAGGACTAAGAACAGGACACCTTTTTGTCACCTTTTTGTCTTTTTGGTTTGAGTCATGTACCATGTACTGTATTTGGACCGAAAAAGGATGTTCTTCTCCAACTGAAAGCATTTGAAGTTAAATACAGCAGGTCAGTCTTTGTGCCCAAAAATGTAGGCGGGAATGTGAGCGCATGTGTGCATCTGGCAAGGTGCCTCTGAAGCACATTTTCTTTATCTTTTTTCATTCTTTTATTTCTTGTAGTTCCCCTCTCGTATAGTTCTGGAAGCAATAAGCAATAGTCAGCAAGCTGGAGGGAAAATGTTTAGACGCTTAACAGAAATGGTTTGAAAGTGCAGTCAGGAGGGCTTTATGGTTAGGAATGTTAAACTAAAAGAAAGAATTCTTGGGGCATGTTAGTAGCTATTCTTCTCCACTCTGTACTCTGTGATGCTGATTTTTGATGAGAAAGAAGGGTCACAAGTCCGTGCCCCCAGAGAAGAGCTCCTCTACATCCTTGCCGCTGCGCTGAGTCACCAAAGAGGCTCATCTGCCATAAATCCTGTAGGGTTTCGCCAAGTGGAAACACAGCAGAGTCTCCAGGAGGTCACGGGCTTTAGAGGAGCAGCATTAAAACCGCTGGGCCACCTGCAGCCTCTATCCACGTGACCCCAGCACTGATCTGATCCTTCTCCAAACACATATTCAGGTGGGAAGAACTTCTATGAAGTCATCAAGCATGCTTTTAAGCACCTATCCCTGAATGGAATGGTGCTTTGAATTGACATGCTTTAGTTGGGGAGATGAGATGCATCAGTACCAAAAATAAACTGTAGGATAAAAAGTTGTTGCAACCAGCTGAGGACTGGGGGGCATGGAGGGCTTACCAGGCAGACTAGAGCAGAACAGTAAGATCAGATCCAGAGCTGTAAACCTCTCTAGCATTGAATTAACAGTGTGGCATGAACACATATACTGCACATATAATCTGTTACGGCAGTAGGGGGTTGCTCAACAACGTGACATGGTATTTAATTATGGTTTAAAACAGAGGTAAAAGAAAAGCAGGAATAAAACAGCACAGAAAGGAGATTATCACATTTATATGTGAAAACTGACCAAAAAAGCATACCTGACCCAAATTTGTAAAGCCATATTTAGAGGCAAGTTTCTCAGCCTCATCTGGTCCCCCCGCGATCCGGACAGCCCAGTGGTTCGTAAAAACGCTCCGGGACTGCACCGTTTTACACAAACAGAAAGTTGCCAGCACTAATAAGACGGAAAAACGCATAGTTTATTTTTTTTTTTTCGTAAAGAAACCGGCGCCGTCAACTTTGTGACAATGAGAGAAGGTTAAAAACGTCAAAATATCCAAAATCTTCTCAGAGCATCAGTCGTTCTCCCCGAGCCACCACCACGAAACGCATCCCCACCAGAATAAACGCGCGCCGGAGCCTCGGATCGTGTCCTAGTCGATCCGTCCGCTCCCGTTCTGTGATCCTCTAGTTTCTCAACTGCTCCTGAATTGAAATGAACGCCAACTTTGACTCTGAAATGTCACTGCGCTGAGCCCACCTCTATTCTTTTCCCACCCGTATTCGGGAAAGCTCCGCCCCCGCTGTGCTGTGATAGGTCAGCACCGCCCACGAACCCCTGCGATTGGCTGGTAGCCTTTACCCCAGGGGCCCTGCGTGCGAGCACGGACCATATGGTCTGAAGAACAAGCCAATCCTGCGCGCGTGGATACAACTTAATAAATCTGCTCATCAGAAAAGGACTCCATGCAAATTTGAAGCTATTTGTTTGTCTGGTCTGATAAAAGCTGTCTGAGTGAGTCAGGGATTCAGATGTAAACAGATGAAATTGAGACCAGTTGGTTTGAAGTAGCTGCTGGTGTCTGGTGTTGTTGTTGGAGACCAAACTGAACTTTTTAATTCAGGTAATGTGGCAGGGTAGGGAATGTCATTCTTAAACTTGTTCAGCTACAGACAACTGACAAGCAGAATCACATAATCAAATTGTCCAAATAATAATACAGTTAATTTATGTAGCTCATAAGTTTAACCAGCTTTATTTAAATTAGAAAACCTCCTGAAGACTCATAGAGCTGTTCAGAGAGCATCTCCTCTGCTAATCTTCTTGCACTACTCTTACAAATATATGTAGGACTCTCCTCTGGTTTTTATACTGTCAGTAGTTACTTGGATAAAAGTGTCTGTCAAATGGATGTGATGTAAATTTCTTTAAAAATTCTGTTCACACAAAGGTCCCATATTAAAGTAATTCTTTTAGATTTCTTTCCTCTAACATGCAGCCGAGATGCAGCTCTGTCAGGTCTCCTGCTTCCCCTGATGCAGGTGAATCACCAGTTCACTGGCTCTGTGAGAGGGGCTTTATAAGCTGTGGGATTCACGGCTCACGGCCCCTCTTGTGGCCTCTCTGGTTTTCGTCCCAGTTTCAGCAGTGCTCACTCACATTTATGACATTGCAGGCTGCTCTGACTCTCAGCTGTAAAGCAGAAGAGTGACAGTAACCCATCCCTCCGTAAACGCCATGCTGTCCTGGAACATGCTGGTGCTGTTTCACCACATGGGGCTTTGAGGCTGATGGGCAACACGTTCCCTCAAAGATCCCCGGTCCAGAGCTAAAGGTTCTACAGTCTAAACATCTCAACATCTGACAGAGACATAGGGGGAGCAGTGGAGGAAGGCTGGTTGTTTTATTAATTTCTCATGATGTTTCATTTTTGCCATATCATCCACCCTTAGGCATCAGAGAGCAGCATGGGGGTGCAGTCGCAGCACATTGCTTTCAGCAGATTGTTCTAAGGCATGGTCCATTTCATCCTCAGGGAACCTCAATCAGGGTATCTGATCCCTCAGTGTTTCTTCCACAGCTGCAGCACCACTATGGTCTTGTGCTTGAAAGAAAACAGTGAATCATTAAAATCACCACCAAGACCAGCTAAACAAGACTATTCTTATAAACTCAACAAAATACATAACATATAGTTTAAACAGCTACATAATAATTGACAGAACTTTATATATTAATTAAAATAATAAATGCAGTATGCTGTTCCCTTTTTTCATATATATAACGCATTTACACACACACATACAAACCACACACAGATATTTAAATCTTATTTGAGGATTAAAATACATGCAACACTGCAATGTGTTGTTGCTGTCTGTATTCCCACAGTGCTCCTCACCACATGAAACAACAAAATGCAGGCATTAAGCAGAGCGCAGGTGGGTTTCTCATTTCAGTTTCAATTGTATTGTATATGATCAAATAAACTACTGTATGTCCAGTTTTCGCTCATTATTTAAAATACCGTCTGAGCAGCAGTGGAGAAATTACTCATACCTTTGAGCTGTGATGGGACAGACATTGAGAAAGTGGACATATACTTGCTTTCAATCACCGCAATCACGCTGAGGACGTCCTCCATCACACACAAGCCTCTCAAAAAACCCTTTGCCTGAGGAGACAGAATCAACAATATACAGTTCTGCAGCCTCATTTACTGTTAGAGTGATTGCAAGTGCATCTGTGGAACGGTAAAACAACTGGTACAATCCAATTCAGGAGCCCAAAGAATAAAGTCAAAAACAAAGGACTGCGTTTTTCAAAGGCGTCCCAGTAATAGTCATTACTGCTAAAATAACAATACGTTATAATTGACCATATAATTATTATGATCATCATGCTTATGCATTATGCTGGAAACTATGTCCATACATAAATATATCACCTTGTTGTTGTAAAATTACCATTTTATGTCCATCAGACTATATTATCTTTGCAAGACTGAGTAGATTAAATGAAAGAAAGGGGAATAAATGTTTAACTGCAACATGCTCCAAAGGGTACATGGGTTCAGGACTTAAGTTAGATGTGCTGTTATGATGGAACGATTCATTCGTAGCTTACTAAAAACATTTCTCTGAAACCGGTCAGGTTCAGGGTCTGGACTGAAAATCAAAGTCCTTCAGGAAGCCTGAATAACTGTTGCTTAATACTACATTAAAAATAAAAAAAAAAACCGTTTGGCTCTTTGGAAGCAAAACTGAAGCATGGGGTGGCTCAAGGTTTTGCACTGTACTGTGTATAATATTCACATATTATAACACTGTATACACTACCAGTCAAAAGTTTTAGAACACCCCAGTGTTTCAAGCTTTTTTTAATTGAAATTCAAACAGTTCAAGTCCAATGAATATCATGAAATGATACGAAGGACAGAGCTGAACTGCAAGAGGTTTAAAAATGGTTACTCAGAAGTGGGAAATAATTCTGTAGCTCCATGCAGTTCCTCTGGTCTGTGCCTAGTTGGTCGGGTTCGTCCTACAGCAAGATAGTGACCCAAAACTGAATACCAAGCTCTGCCAGAACTACCTTAGAAAAAAGAACAAGATGGCAAGCTGGAAAACATGAGTGGCCAGAAGTCTCCAGACCTAAACCCATCTGGCTGCTTTAGGATGAACTGGACAGAAGAGTGAAAGCAAAGCAACCTATAAGTGCTGCACACTTATGGGAACTCCTGCTGCAGAGTTAGGAAGAACTTTCTGAGACATTGCACTGCTTGAATTTCAATTCAATTCATGTTGCCCTCTCTTTGCCTTTATTATAGCTTTTAATTCTTTGCATTCTGGATTTTCAGCTTCAAATTTTTGGTCTTACAAAGCCACTTTTTCTCCTACTCACCATCTCACCCTGAATCCTGCAAAACCCTCCTCCACATCTCAGATTTCCAGTTTTTGGGGTTTCTTCTTTTTTCAGTAACAGCTTATTGAAGAGCTAAATGTCCTTTCCGACCCACAGTGTTGAATCATCTTCTCAGGAGTATGTTTTTTCCAGATCTGTTTAAAGACAAAAGCTTGAAGTGCTACTTATGTGAGGAGTAACTGTTTGCTCATCATGGAAGCCCAGTATTACATTGCAGTTTCCATCAAATACCTCAAATACCTGGTTCAGCTCAATCTATACTTTATTAGATTAAATCAGGAGCTACTGATGGAGTTTCACAAATGCATGCAGAGGTTGGAAGGAGAAATTTGTCTTTCTAACCAGCTCACAAAACTGAAGTAGTTTTTACAAACCAAACAAATTGTGATATTATTTTATACTACTTTCTTGTTTGCATTTATTCTAATTTTAACTTGTGTATTTAATGGCAGAAATTCCCAACTGCTTAGATAAATGGCCATTTGCACAAGAGCCTAAAAGTTTTTCACAGTATTGTATGAAGTCAAAATTCATTGTTGTAAACTTCAGTTGCAGTTAGTTAATAATTCATAGTTATAATGAAAGTCTTAGACTATAAAGTGAATCATAAGCTTAAGTTTAAGGGTATATTACGGGGGTGAATTCGAGTGGGAGCACTAGCTGTGCTTGATTTATTATCAGTGAATATGCCACAGGAGTGGTGGATTTTTGTTTGTTATTTTTGTTTGCAAGTGCTGATATAATTTTCGTTCTCCTGTTCAAGCCTTGCCATCTGTGTACTCCCTGGGGTGTTTGAGAATATGGCCGGGAGTTCTGTTCGCACTTCTCCAAATAGGCTCTGGATCACAACCCAATCATTATATTCACAAAGACCAAAAAAAGGCCATTGCTTTGAGTCCAACAGCAAAGTGTGTCTTCAGGGAAAGCATTGAAATGGCTTAACCTCATCAGTTACCCAGACTTTTACATCCAAAAGCTTATTGTTCAGTCATTGCAGGAGAAACAAAGCAAACATGAGGTTTAGTAGCAGGAGTGAGTAAAGAAAACCTGGGTCTGGTCACAGCCGTTTAAGGGGTTAAAGACAAACTCTGGTGTATCTCACAGCTGTAGTACAGATGCTAAAGCAGCTGCCCTTTGGCTTCTATTATAAGCCTGTTTGAAGTCTACAGGGTTTTCTGGCCTTTTCTACAGCCAAGGAAACACTGAAATTACTGTCTTTGCTAATCGACCGCTACACAGCAATTTAACTGAAAAAAGTTCTCCTTTAAAGTGAAAGTCTCAGCATAGTCTCCACAAGTTATGCTTGTAGACAAAATGCTACTATCAAGTATAGACTGATTGTTTGCTTCAGGACCGTTTTAAAAGAATAGTTTGACACAAAATGTACACAATATTCCACAGACCCCAGATATCCTTGGAGATGTTTGGAGTCCAGATTTTTTTGTTGGTAGTTTAGTACTGGAGTTACAAGAACATCTTTGAGAAGAAAAATGAGCTCCACTCTTGCTTCAGATGTTGCTGTCCACACTTCAACTGTGAGAAGATGCCTCAATACTGAGGGTCTGAAAAGATGTGTAGCTGTTCACAAACCCATTACTGAGAAAAGGAAACAGAACAGAGGAAAATAATATAAATGTGTATTCGGGTTGAGAAGACTTTTTATGGTTATTTTGCGTATTAGATAAACGAAAGAACCCTTGAACATCAGGCAGTTCAAATACTTCACAATGTACCACTTCTTCCCGCAGTGCTGTAAGTGTTTCTGTAATGAGATCTGGCCCTTTAATAATTCTGGACTTTTCTGTAGGTCTGTTCTTAGTGAAACTTGGACACACTGTAAATAGTGTAGTGTGTAGTGTGAATAAATGGGCCATAGGGTTCAGTACGTATGAATGTGCTAAAGTCTAGTGTGTAGTGAATATTAGCTTTTACTGTGAAATAGTTTTTACTGTAGTGAGTAGAGTACATAAATGGGCTAAAGTGTATGTAGCATGTATAGAGGTGTAATAGTGTGGTGTGTTGAGTGTATAAATGATAAATGACAGGTGGTTTTTTTTTATATTGTACAGAGCTGTATATATTTTATTATTGGGATGAAACCTGAACATGTCAGTCAGTGTTTACACTGTGTCCACATTTCATTAAGAACAGAAATGGCCCTGAATTATTTGAGAGCAAGATCTCATTACAATAACTTACAGCACTGCTGGGTGAAGCAGTAACAGCTGATACATTGTTAGGCATGCAACCTGCCTGACGTTCAGACATGAAGAAAGAGACAGACTTTATGGACAGGCTTTATTGAGCAGGAATTATTCACGCCTCAGCACCCTCTCTCATGATTAGCTGCTCTGAAAATAGAAATAAAGTTTATGTTTAATGGCTCCGTAATCTGGATTACATAGGGCATAAAGAAGTGTTGCTGAGCTGCCGTTCAGACTGCATGTGCAACATTTTCTGACTGAGCCGCTCAGGCGTGCCAGACTTAAGCTTCTTCGGCTGTTGGGTCAGTCGGTTTGTTAGGAGTGAAATATTGCCTCTGCTTTTAAGAACGGCTCTGAGAGCACATCACTTATCTTGAGCAATGAGGGGAATAAACAGGCATTAAAGGCAACTGAAGTGAGCTTTACATATGGTTTACTTTCTCTTCAGCTTTCAAAAAGACCTGTTAAGTAACTTGATTTAGAGCTATTTTAATTTTTTTTTAAATAACTCATGCAAGGCAATCATGTCTGAAATGAATCGGCCATAATTAGCCTTAATTAGGGCCTAAGTCATGTGATAACCACAATGATGTTTGTGTAAAAAAATCCATTTGCATTGCTTTTTAATGAAGCTAGATATTATTCTATGCGTGCACTCTTCAGATTGTTTTTTATCTTTGCTGGATTAATAATTAACATGTATGGCTGTTCCTCATTTCTGTAAGTCAGCTTGCTCTTTTTAATGAATTAAAATTAAAGAAATAGGTAAAGAAATGAATAAATTCTCACAATTTTCCATTGACCCCCGATGTAGTCGATCAGCCAAGATGTTCAAATTCTGCTTCTTTATTTTAGAACTGTCAGTAGTCAATAGTCACCCCATAGTCAACTGTTTTTGTAAATATACATGACCAAAACCTCTCTCAACTTGTTCAAACTGCATTCAGCTCTTAATTAAAGGCCTTTAATACACAGTATGACTTATTGTGAGCTATAAAAATGTGTATATAGATGGGCTGTAGTGTAGTGTGTACAGTAAATATATGGGCTGTGGTGTAGTGTGTAGAGTATATGTATGGGATATAGTGTAATGTGTAGAGTATATAAATGGGCTAAAGTGTAGTGTGGAGAGTATATAAATGGGCTGTAGTGTAGTGTGGAGAGTATATAAATGGGCTGTAGTGTAGTATGTAGAGTATATATATGAGATATAGTGTAATGTGTAGAGTATATAAATGGCAGTAGTGTAGTGTGCAGAGTATATAAATGGACTGTAGTGTAGTGTGGAGAGTATATAAATGGGCTGTAGTGTAGTATGTAGAGTATATATATGAGATATAGTGTAATG
>JBBIGB010000037.1:2527630-2542952 GCA_037577075.1 Alestopetersius hilgendorfi
CGCACAACCTCCCTGTCCTATTCAGAGAGACTATCAAGAGGCGAAAATATCCCGTTTTCAAATGACAAACTTTGATCTGAGATCCGAAAAAGATTTCATGAGGACTTTTAGTATCTAACAGAGGTGAATTGCCTAGGGACACACTCTGTTAAACCGGTGACGGTCACTGGGCAAAACCCCTGTGTCGAGCTGTCGTCACGCTGATCTGAGGACAGCCCACAAGTGTCCCTACTCTGCTCCAGCTCAGCTTAACCTCCCAGTAAGAGTCAGGCTCAGCTCAGTTCAACTCTGTTCTCCTTTAGCTTGGATCTCCATAGACTTTTACTCCATGAACCTGTGACATTTTCTTTTTCACCCCACCAGACTGAGAAGCTAGCTGAGCAGCCTTGTCGAATGGTAATGCCACTCCAGTCTTTTAGCCGGGTAGACTAGCTGTTGTTTCTTTTCGGATTTATTTGGGTTTTTTTTAGCTTACCAAGCTGCGTTTGTTTGCCCAGCGGAACAAGGAGTAGCTGAGCCTTGAAACAATGTCTTGTGCCTGCACCTCAGCAGCAAGACTCCTCTTAAATTCCGCCCAGAAAGGTGAGACATGTTTTGTTGTGTTGCTACAACGGCTAAAGCGTTAGCTTAGCATCGAGCTAAATTGACAAGCTGACTTGGTAGTGAAAACAAACTCCTTCGTGGGTTTTGATTGCTTGAAATACGAGTGAAATACTTCACATTTAGCACACATAGTACCATCTCACTAAAGTATTTATTAACAATTAAAAGTCACTGCTAACCGAGAAAAGCAGGAGTTAAATCTAGTTCGCTCCCTTGATACCCGTCAGATAAAACAGCGAACAAGCGTTAGACTCTGTCTGGACAAGTCTTGTGCTGAAAAGTTTCTTATAGTCTGGGCCATGTTTTTTTTTGCTCCTTGGGGTCTCTGGTTTTTATAATTGCAGTTTGGGCCAGCAAAATGTGGACAACGTATGTGTATTGAGTGTCTTTAATGGTTAAAGATGGACCCAAAATAAATAGACTTCTTTTGGATTGCATGGAGACCTCAATAAATCGGACTTTTTTGTGTCATATTTGTTGTGGTGTCAGATTGAATGCTTTCAATGAAGTGACAGCTTTTCCCTCTTCTTTTTAAATTTGCCCAGGGATCTCTGGCTCAAGAGTGCAGCTCTTCTCTCTGTGCCGAGCAGGATATCTTGAAATTCCCATCTCACTGAGTCGTAGCATCCCTGTCAGACCCTTCTCAGAGACCTCTGTGTACTATGCATCTAAGGATGGGATGAAAGATGGAGATGGGGGCAAGGTAAACATTTTTCTTTTACTGTTTGATATTTTTATGTGGTGCTTTATCCAGACCTCATGAGATGTGGTTTATCATCATCTTGCGTTCTGTCTGTAATTCACTGCAAGTTAGTTTAGTGGGAAATAATGTGGCACCTCTGTTGTTTGCTCCATTTCCTTCCTCAGAAGTCTGTGAGTGATGGAAGTGGGAAGAGGTCCAGCTCCGGTGCCTCGGGGAAAGGCGGAAACCAGCTTCGTTGCCCTAAATGCGGAGATCCCTGCACACATGTGGAAACATTTGTCTGTAAGTGTTGCATTTCTGTTTAAGATTTGCGGTTGATTGCCTGTTCAGTGAGCCTACGTTAAAGTAGTAGCGCTTACTAGATAGAAGAGGGGTCTGATTTGAGAAGGCAGTTTGGGAAAAGTTGTTGATATAATTATATACTTTCACATTATACAATTTCAAGATAATCAGTTTGATATGTTTGGAACAGAAAAAACAACAGCCCTGAGCTTGCTAAACACAGTTAAGAGAAAGAGGACTAATAAAATGGGGGATATAATTGTGCCATTCTGGGTATGATCTGGCAATAAAAGTTCTTTAATGACAAAAAATATCCAAAATGTGCTCAGATGTGCTTATTGTGTTTGTACACCTGTGGCCTGGAGACCTTGGTTATGTATTGAATAACTTGTTAAATGTTGAAAGGTGTGTTGCTACAGGCTGTTTAAGCTCTTCCCAATGCAATTGTGTCATTTGGCCTTCTGAACAGTTTGTCCATCTGGAGTGTCAGTCCATACACTGGACAAACTGTTTTGAAACTAAAAATAAACCCTCTTGCATAACTGCTGGCTACTCCGTTCAGTGGTGATGATAATTCAGAAATTACTCTCAACCGCAACCACCCAGCCAAGGTTGCTTTTAGGGTGGTGTTCTCTTCTCTTGGGTTGAGGTTTTTAGAACGGATATAGCTTGACTGACACTGTTATACTTCCTTTGCTTACGTCTCCATTCCATTTTCACCTTGAAACATAATCCTACTGTTCAGGTTTTATGCTGTAACTAAGGGCTTGTGTAGTTCTGTTATCTTTGTAGGAATCTACACTTTGCTCTCTTCAATGAACAACTAATCAAAATCTGAAAACTTTACTGATCCTAGAGGAAATCGATTATGTTGTGACTGCACAGACAAGAACAATATAAAATATAAAGTTTAAATAAATCCAATAGAGAACCGTATGAAAAATACTATGCTATTTACTTAAATGCCAGAGCAATAATTCTATAGATAAGAAGCTTACAGCAATTTACTAGTAACTAAAATACTGGTTAGTAATCGGTTATTCCACGTAATAGAGATCAGTATTAGATCAGTAATGTTGATGTAAGTAGTGATATTTCACAGAGTAAGACTATTGTACATAATAAAAAAATATTGCACATAATTAAATGATTTATTACTCAGTAAGAAAACTGCATGTGATGTTGCACATGGTAAGATTGTTGCACTTAATATTAGTTTTAGCACCCAAAATAAAATAATAAAAAAAAAAACCCCTAAAATACCAAGACAGGACATTGAGCGATTTGAAACATGCGGCTGCAGGCTTGTGCCTGCCGAATTTAAAATAAAAAAATAAAAAAAATTAAAAAAAGTAATTCTACAACACATTCAGGAAAACGTTACTCTTAAGACAACAGGAGAAAACCTTGTATTTCAAGTTTTGTCTTTTTTTTTCTTAATTTTAAATATATATGAATAATTTTTAGATATATATGAATAATTTTAAATTCATATATATCTTAAGAATGTCCCTGAGATACAAGATTTAAAATGTAAATAGAGAACAGTAGTTTTCAGTTGTTAAATTGTATCATGCTTTGTGTCTCTGTCAGCCTCAACTAGGTTCGTCAAATGTGAAAAATGCCATCATTTTTTTGTGGTGCTGTCGGAAACTGACACTAAGAAAAGTCTGAATAAAGACCCCGAATCAGCCGCTGAAGCAGTGAAGCTGGCCTTCCAACAGAAACCCCCACCCCCTCCCAAGAAGGTACCTTCTTAATTTCTCAATTTGAGAAGCTGGCAGTTTTTGTACCTCTCTTGAAATGTAATATCAGTGAGTGGGCTAATTTAGAATTAAACCTGTGTTAAGGTGTGTGTTCTTTTTCTAAATTAGATCTTTGCCTATCTGGACAAATATGTTGTGGGCCAGGCCCATGCGAAGAAGGTACTTTCGGTGGCTGTATACAATCACTACAAGCGCATTTACAACAACCTTCCAGCAACTTCCAGACCGCAGCAGGTGGAGGTGGAGAAGCAGGGCTCCCTCACACCTCGAGGTTCGTGTCACACACATGCTGATATATGAAATACCAGTGGTGTTATCTAATTCGCCAGTGGTTTTTAATCTAAGCTCTATTAGTACAGACACTTTTTTTGAACTGTGTAAAAAGAAAGAAAGAAAGGAAGGAAGGTGCAAATGCTGGGACATTTTTCCATTACTTCTATTAGAAGTGTCTATTGAGTCAGCTGGGTTTTTTTTTTTTTTTTAATAAACTACATGGAAAAACCCTGCAACATTCAATACCAATGCCGTACACACAGACACACTACCAATCAAAAGTGTTTGCACGCAGAGATTTTCTATGTTTGCATGTTATTCACTTAATATTTATTAAAAATACTTAGTAAATCCCTTCATTAGCCAAAATATGTCACTGTTTCTTCATTGCTACTGATTGACCAAAAACCCACCTAATATAATTATAATCACCAGATAAGTGAGCATATTTAATGAGCTATTAAGCAACTGGGATGAAACAGTGAATGAGTGCATTTAAAGAAAATTAAAGAAAATTGTTAAAGAAAATCTGCAGTTCATGAAATAAATGGAAAAGTGGTTAAAAAAAAATAATAATAATCACTGTCCTTCAGAAACTTTTGAATTTTGGTTTGGAACTGGGCGGCACAGAAAGACCGAATACAAATATTTTATTGATTCTCAGAGTCTGTCATGTGAGAAGGTACATCCAAAATTTAGCCCACACGCTAGCAAAAATGAGTAAAAGTCAAACGCATCTAAAGGGAAAATATTGTGAAAATATTGTTTTACATGAAGCTTGTCCATGGTGCAACAGAGGTTGGGAGCCGCTGCGGTAGATGATTGTATTGAAGATGAAAGCCTTTAAGTCTTTTTAAACATGACTCTAATTTTGCAACATCATCAGGATCAAGCCAACTGCCCATCCAGAATCCATTACTCTAATTAAATGGAGGATTGGATTATGGATTTAATTTGCGTTTTCACTTTCCAGTTTTATACCATGAAAGTTTACTCTGTCCATTTGATATCAGAGGCCATAACCTTATAAATATAAATGCCTTTACATGAAACATTTTTACACTGTAAACACAAAGACGGTGACAAAATGTTCTGAAATAATGTGATAAATACAAATCTGTGAATAAACATAAGCCTATGTAAGTGAATGTCACTGTCTCACTAACGATATAACAGACTCATCACCTGGCCGTCTAAACTTGACTAGACAAAACAAAAACAGGTGGGAAAAAAGCAAATTTGACAAAACTCCAAAAATGGCCTGGACAAAATTATTGGCACCCTTTCAAAATTGTGGATAAATAAGATTGTTTCAAGCATGTGATGCTCCTTTAAACTCACCTGGGGCAAGTAACGGGTGTGGGCAATATAAAAATCACACCTGAAAGCTGATAAAAAGGAAAGAAGTTCACTTAGTCTTTGCATTGTGTGTCTGTGTGTGCCACACTAAGCATTGACAACAGAAAGAGGAAAAGAGAACTGTGTGAGGACTTGAGAACCAAAGAAGTAACATTGAGATTGTTGATATGTTTCCACAAGTCCATCTCCAGAGAGCTAGATTTGCCTTTGTCCACAATGCACAACATTATCAAGAAGTTTGCAACCCATGGCACTGTAGCTAATCTCCCTGGGTGTGGACAAAAGAGAAAAACGGATGAAAGGTTGCAGTGCAGTATAGTCCGGATGGTGGTCAAGCAGCCCCAAACAAGTTCCAACGAATTTCAAGCTGTCCTGCATATCAGGGAGCATCAGTGTCAGCAGGAACTATCACAGAGACATAAAAAAGCAAGACTACAGTTTGCCGAAATGTACTTGAGTAAACCAAAATCCTTCTGGGAAAATGTCTTGTGGACAGATGAGACCAAGATAGAGCTTTTTGGTACAGTCTACTCTTTACCGAAAACTGAATGAGCCCTACAAAGAAAAGAACACAGTACCTACCATCAAACATGGTGGAGGTTCAATGATGTTTTGGGGTTGTTTTGCTGCCTCTGACACTGGGTGCCTTGACTGTGTGCAAGGCATCGTGAAATCTGAGGATTACCAAAGGATTTTGGGTCGCACTGTAGGGTCCAGTGTCAGAAAGCTGGGTTTGTGTCCGAGATCTTGGGTCTTCCAGCAGGACAATGACCCCAAACAAACTTGAAAAAGCACCAGAAATGGATGGCAACAAAGTGCTGGAGAGTTCTGAAGTGGCCAGCAATGAGCCCGGATCTAAATCCCATTGAACATTGAAAAATTGCTTTTTTTTTTTTCCCCTCCTGTTTTTGTTTTATTCCAATACACACAAGGGGAATAATGTGTATAGCAAAACATGCATTAATGCAATACTTTTCTGTGAGAAATACTTGATTTTCTGGAAGAATTTCAGGGGTGCCAACAATTTTGGCCATGACTATATAACCAGTATTCAATGGAGTGTTTACAAATTGCTCTAAATGTGTTTAAAATGGACAATAAGGACAATAATTACCACTTTAAAATGGTAACTGTTGGTCTTTGTTGTTTGTAGACATCAGCAAAAGCCCTCGTAATATCTCGTCTCTTCAGTCCAACCCCATGTCATATCTACCGACATAGTTTTGACTCATTTCTCCCCTTCGGGAACCTAAAATGCATGTTGAGTTTTGGCATTTGTACAATATTTCATACATTTTTAGCTTTACTGCAAAAGAAAAGTTTATCAGAGTAACGTGTTGTGCATAACAGGAGTGGTGTCATTTTAAATCTCCTACTTTTTCTGTAGAGCTAGAGCTAAGACGTCGGGAGGATGAGTACAGATTCACAAGTAAGTGTTTGTTAAAACCCATAACTTTCCTCTTATACCTTCTGTAATTTATCCAAACCTGCAGGAAAAGCGAATCCCTCATACTTTTTTATGTTTTGTCATTTGATTTGATTAATTAATTTCTTTGTACAAATGCCAAAGAACTGTGTGTTTGTGTGTCCTTCGTCTCATGTAATTTCCATTGTTTATTTGTGGAAGGGTGTTGGATGTTGGATGGGGGATGGGGTGGGAGGCAAGGGGTCTGAGGGACAGGAAAGTTACATAAGGGAAAGCGAGTGAGACTAATGGGCTCATGGCCCATCAGCTCCAGTTTCCCAGCCAAGTATGGTACAAGTGAGTGTCCTAGTAACCCGCTTCTACTCAGGCTTTGGTGTTATGCAACCCTCTAGCAACATTAGTGCAAAAGGACATGCCTTTCTAAACGATTACCAGGAAGTTCCAAAGTGTCCTTATGATCACTTTTCTATACTTTTCTATATATATTTTTTTCACCTACAGTAACATTGTAATCAGCTTCAGGAAATCTACGGCGATCTGTTGAGTGCTCTTATGTTGCTTTTGTGTAATCGAACATACTAGATTTTTGCTATTATCTGTTCTTTGTATCTTTTGGTATTTTTTTTCCCCTCACTTCCCTCTTCCGACACTTTCATTCACCTCATGTTTGCAGTACTTTTTGCCACAGGAAATCCCTTTAGATCCCCTCACTGGCTCAGAAATGCTGTCCATGCAATATTCAGTCTCTGGGGCTGTACGTTTGAAAGACACCAATGACAAAAGCTTTTGTCCTTTTGCCAGTAAACCTGTTGATAAAAACCCTGTTATGTGCCAGAGGACCGAAAATAGATATGACTCAAGGACTTGCTTTTTGCAAATGTGTAATTTGATGCAGTTTGCATCACAAGCCAATAATGTTTCAAAAGAGTACACTTTCCGTAGTCTTGGTGTAAATGAAGATTTAAGTTATATAATTTCAGGTACATATTTATGACTGATACTTTAAGTTTGGTAGCAAAATATTGACTCCCACTATGGTTTCTCACAAGGCCTGTTTATAGTGGTGTTGGTGGCGGCTTAGTGGGTAGGATAGTTTCTACACACACATAGTGTATAATTACTCCATCAGGGTGTTCTGCACACATGAATCTTTGAGGCTCTTTATCAGGCATATGCTGTTTGGGTGCAGGCAGCCTTGCTTATCTGTGTTACCCATGTCCTCTATGCCATCTATGTGTATCTCTTTATAACACAATGCTTAAAGTTTAGTTAGTATTTATGAGATTGTTCAGTTTTTATCTGCTACCTGATCCGTTGAGTTCGACCTCAATCAGACCTATACAGTTTTGGATTGGCACATTCTATACAAAACCAAAAAAACATTATTTTGTACTTGAATTTAGGTTATAAATAAATGAGTCCAATATAAAACTGTTTTGTGTAATATCTTTGCATTGTGTTTGTTCCAGAGCTGCTGCAGATTGCAGGGATCAGCCCCCATGGTAATGCTTTGGGAGCCTCCATGCAGCAGGTGAACCAACAGGCTTCACAGGAGAGGAGAGGAGGAGAAGTGCTTGACTCTAACCACACCGACATCAAACTGGAAAAGAGCAACATTGTACTGCTTGGCCCCACTGGCTCAGGTCTGTTTGAGATTCTAGCTTTCACTGCATGTGGCTCACAAATATCTCAGACTAGTGCATGTCGAACTAATTCAGTGATTACATGAATGCGGTGTTGTTATAGTAGGGGTGGGTGATATGTCAAAATGTAATATTAAACTGCTTTAAGACATGTGACAAAATACAATAAATTGAAATTGAGCTATAATAAATACAATACAGTGTATATACTACAATATAGTATTTATGTAGATCAGGAGTCTTGTGTACAGTCACGTATATTTTTTTGAGAACCGAATTCATAGTTTTACACAGAAATCCCCACAATAATGCAGAAGCTGCATATATCCCATGCCCTTTTTTCCGGATGTTTTCACACAAGGGGACCCAGGACAGGCTGTAGCCGACCTGGAAGCACCTTTTTCCAATTCCACAACCGGGTTGAGCCCCCGTGTTCCAAGCACAATTTCTCCATAGTGCACTCCAGGAGGCCTTTCTGACGAGCCCTCATTTGTATTTTTAGCCCAAGTAGATCAGGAGTTATTCCCCAAAAAAAGTTCACTATACTTTTATGCAGCAACCTTCAGAGTTGCATATGTCGGCGGGGAATTAAAATTAAAAGAGGCAAATACCTTTTACATTTTCTTTAAGGGTAATGCGTTAGGGTATATTTAGGGGTTACACTATAAAACTAGGCTTTTTTTTTTTTTTTTTTTTTTTTTTTTTTTTTTTACCAAAACACTGTAATGTGGTTTTTCACTATATGTGGGTGCTCTAGGAACATAACGCCTACGAATAGCAGGGGGTTTACTGTAATATTTTTTGCCAACAAGAGAAGGCAAAGAGAGTACAGCTAGTTTAGGGTGCACCTGACTTCTGTTTTAAATGTGTTTCAGTGATTATACTCAGGAAAAACGAATGCCTCAGGAAAGTGCAATGAGGTTTATATGATAAACCTTGGAATTTGATAAGCATCTTAAAACCACTGCTGATATGTTTTCATCACAATTGGTTTAAAAAGTAAGAAGTGATGGAAAGAAAATATTTACGGTTCATTTTGCCATAGTTTTGACTTCAGGGATCTTGCCTGAGGTTTCAGCTGGAAATTCTGACTTAATTTGAGATTATATGTTCTAGACTTTCAAGTACAATAGAAAGCAGTGTCACATCCAGCTACTTATAACTATACACGTGGCAGTGAGGCAAATATTCTATTTGTATTAAGGTCTGCAACTGGCAGTTGACATAATTAACAATATTCATATTGCCTGTCCTATATAGATTGTACTGTGCTGTACTAAGAATAATAAGTAGTATGTATGTTTTAGTTTGAACAGGCCAGTTCAAAGACAAATATACTGTTGTGACAAATAGACAAATTGTGAAACTGAGTCTTTGGCATTTGTGTTGCAGGCAAAACACTTTTGGCCCAAACTCTAGCCAAATGCTTGGATGTTCCTTTTGCGATCTGTGACTGCACTACCCTCACACAGGCTGGTTATGTGGGAGAGGACATTGAGTCGGTCATCGCTAAACTTCTGCAGGATGCCAACTACGTAGTCGAGAAAGCTCAGCAGGGTAAGAAGGGACAGGATCATTTATATGATGTATCTATATAATAATGTGTGTGTATCCAGTACTGTGCAAACTATTGAGGCACCCCTCATTTATTCATATTTTGCTTCCAAAGATCCAGACTTTCTTGTATTTTTATGTGGTCCTGATGAATAGTTCCCCAGGCTTCTGGATGGCTTCGCAAGGTCTCTCATTTTCAGTCCAGTCCCTGAACCTGTTCTGTTTCAGAGGAATGTTATTTGTTTGTTAAGCCACACAGTGACCTACATATAAATAGGTCAAACATAAAACATAAAGGCCTGAACCAGATAAGAAACAGGTGCAGATGATTACAGATGTTCAGGTCATTTGACAGACATAACAAAATAAATAAAGCAAAGAAATGAGGAGTGGCTCAGGGCTTTTGTGCTGTTTGTGTGTACATATATTTATTATTGTATTTGTATTATATTTTCATAGATTGCCTATTCTTAATGATTATCTGATACTGGCAAAGGTGGTGTACTGACATCAATTGTATTATTTGCAGGCATTGTTTTCTTGGATGAAGTGGACAAAATTGGCAGTGTGCCTGGAATCCATCAGCTGAGAGATGTGGGTGGAGAAGGAGTTCAGCAGGTCAGTCATCTGAAAAAAATCTGTGCTTAAGTAACACAGGTCTTGACGTGCTCTATAAACTGGTTAAGGGTGCAGTTCGGTCTAAGTGTTTACCTATTACACAAACCATTACATCACTTTTGTAGTTGTTAACACTTTCACTATTTTTTTTAGCCTTTTAGTTTTTCTGTGGTATATTGATGCGTATTCAAGTTAATATAGACATTCAATGCAGCTGTTTAATCCAAGTTATTTCGATAGGGTTTACTCAAACTCCTGGAAGGCACAATTGTAAACGTTCCTGAAAAAAACACCCGGAAACTGAGAGGTGAGACTGTGCAAGTGGACACCACAAACATCTTATTTGTAGCATCTGGTGCTTTTAATGGACTGGATCGCATCGTCAGCAGGAGGAAGAATGAGAAGGTTTGTTTTTATTATTTCAGACACTTCACACTCACTGGGCTAGCCATGAATAGTGGCTGTGTCTAAGATTACTGTTTTTCACTGTAAAGTGCACTACAAATATAATGAAGTGCTTTAAAACAATTAAAATGTTGGAAGAAGTACAGCAGGTTTGTGATACTGACCCAGTGCTGTCATTTGTGTTTGTGTGTTTAGTACCTGGGCTTTGGTGCACCATCTAACCTGGGTAAGGGCAGACGGGCAGCGGCGGCAGCCGACGTTGCCAACATCACGGGAGGGGTGGTGGATGCGGTGGCTGAGATTGAGGAGAAAGACCGGCTCCTCAGGCTCGTAGAGGCGCGTGACCTCATAGAGTTTGGCATGATCCCTGAGTTCGTGGGGCGTCTGCCAGTGGTGGTCCCACTGCACAGCCTGGACGAGGAGACACTCATCCGCATCCTAACTGAACCCCGCAATGCCGTTGTGCCCCAGTACCAGGCCCTCTTCAGTATGGACAAAGTGAGGAACATGCACACACAGCCTTCATTTTCATTTAAGAGTGGTGCAAAATTGTTGTCAACAAATTGTTGTTGAGAAAATTCCGATCATTGATAGGTCAGTGATGGCCCAGTAAGGTCGTAATGACATTTTTTTTTCTGGATATTTGATATTTTAAATAAAAAAATGGTCTGGTTGTACTCAGTTTAACTTCTATGCCAAGTATTGCCAAGTCATTTTAGTGTAGGTGTATCCATAGTGTAAGCATCACACCCTGTAGCTCCTGTAAAATAAACACAAGTGATCATTTCTTATGAATGACGCAGGTTTCCACAAGGACCTTGAAGGACCTTGAGGTGTACTTTTTTTTTTTTAAATGTGTTACACTTTTATGCCCTAATAGTTATGAAATAAAACAGCAAATACTGAATGTCACATTACTTAACAGAACAGAACTTAATTTTAAGTTCTTTAAAAAGCTGAAATGCAGTTTAAGAACCATGTGAGACTACTCAACACCCTAAAATCTCTTTTAGTGTGACCTGAGTGTAACCCCAGATGCCCTGAGCGCGATTGCCAGGATGGCACTGGAACGTAAGACAGGTGCCCGAGGGCTTCGGTCTATAATGGTGAGTTCTTATGTTTACATTGTCTATCATCTTCATGTGTCCTCTTTGGTGGCCTTGCATGGTTTACATTGTGTGTTTGTCTCATAACAGGAGAAACTGCTGTTGGACCCCATGTTTGAGGTGCCCCACTCTGATATCGTAGCCGTGGAAGTCAACCAGGATGTGGTATATGGAAAAGCAGTGCCTCATTACATAAGGTGAGCGCAAACAGTGATATTGTTACAAATCCAGGCCAAACTTAGTCATCAAGTTTTAGTCATCAAGTTTTAGTCATCAAGTTTTAGTCATCAAGTTTTAGTCATCAAGTTTGGCAGGTCACCAGAAGGCACTGTTCGTTTTCATTGTTCTTCTGATAGACATCCATTTCCTTATTTTTGTATTACATTATGCTTGATCATGTTGTTTGAGGAAGTAAGGAATGTGTGGTTTCTATACTTGGATCCTGAATGTTAACTTCTTGGATTATATAAATATAAAGTTTTGGCTTTGAATATTGCATATTGAATATCTTTAACCAAACACTAACACATTTAGTTCTATTTCACTAAATGAATGAATAAAATGAATGAATAAACCCCAACCCTAGAGGTGTTTTGGGGGGGGGGGCTGCAAGTTGCCATATGAGTGCACTTCTGTAAATCGGGGCCACTCGGTTTTACTTTTTTTTTTTCGCAGAGCACCAGAGAAAGAAACAGTCGAGGAGGATTATGACTCTGGAATCGAAGAAGAGAACTGGACCAGGCAGGTTGACGCAGCCAAGAACTAAAACCAGCCAATGTAAACAAAACTAAGTATTTAAGCTCTGAATGGTGTTTATTTCAGCCTGAAAAGTGATTGTTCACCACGAAAAATCCCAAGGGTCCATTAACACGTCAAAATCACGTAGCGCTGAATGACTTGTTCTAATGAGTTAATGAATGTGTAAGCTGTAAGTTACAGTGTGGAGTATTCCATATCCTGAGTTTTCTTAAGGACAAATATTTAGAACCAAATGTAATCTCTGATCTGTGCCTCCGAGTGAGTGACTGTTAATATAAATGTAAAGAAATTATTTTATTCCAGACAGAAACAGGTGGCATGTTTTGATTTTTTTATGAATAGTTCAGTTTTGTTATGGTTTGAGTGGAGATGAGAAGATACAGAGGTTTTTGTCAAAGACTTGCACAAACCAGCAAAGGTACTCTGTTCTCTTTTGTTTCTAGTTGACAATTAAACTTTTTTTTCTAAGGGATCTCCATGACTGTGTGTTGTGGCTGGGTATTATCAAAACAACTTTGTAATTTTTTTTATTGTTCATATATTAGTTTCTGCTGCTACCCTTCATGCTGCTGTGTTCTTGTGTATGGGTTTATCTTTTAATGGACTGGGAAGCTAAAGACCCTCCCAGAATGACACTGATGTGCTGGTTCTAAGCTGAAATGTAAGAAAAGACTTATTACCATTAGAAGGTTCTCCCATCAAACACACTGAGAATTGACTCCCTTTTCGTTCTGGGCCTTTTTAACTTCTTCCTGTTCCATGTGGATGTAAATCCACAAGCAAGATCTTCATCTAATACTTGTGAAACACAGCAGCGGGGTTAAAAGGCTTCTGCAACCATCTCCTCTGCTGTCCGGGAAACCATATAATAAATCGGCATTGATTTTATTGGTGTTTCAACTGTATAGCTTAATTTTTTTGTGTCATTCAGCCACCCATAGTGTCCACATCACCTTCCCAATGTACATGAGCAAGCAGATTAGCCTGTTAGCTTCAGCTTTTTTTTTTTTTCCACAGCTGGGGTTGTGTACAGATCTCTCAGAATTAGTTTTGGTGTAGGATCATCTGCCCCTGTTATATAAATCCATATTTAATAAGTTATGGCTTTAAGGACATTTTTTTGCCTTGTCTTACTCTAATCATTTAAATGAGATTGACAGTCATAAGCAAACATTTGGGTGACTTTGGTCAATTTACTTGTTTTGTTGATTTTTCTAAGTAAAAATAATTAGATAAGAGTCAGGAAATGCACATTTAAATGCACTTTTACTGTTTATTTGCTTAATTTATCATAGAAAAATCAAAATTTAGCCTATGCAGGTTATATTTTGTTTTTTGTGTGTTTAATGCGTATTAAAAGGAATTGTGTACTAAAATGTGTGTAAACATCTGACATGTTTTTTATGTGTAGAAGATGGTTATGTATTTTCACTCAGAAAAATCTGTATAATATCACTGAACCAGAGATATTCAAGCTTGCATATACGACTGTATATTGTTTTCTAATCATTATAGAAGTCCTGGTTGTTGTATTTTTTTTTTCTTTCAGTACCAATATCACACAATGCTGCAATATTCAAATGAGCCTTCTAACCAGCTAAAATATTTTTACTTTGTACTCTAAGCATCCAATCAAAGCTCTAGATGAACTTCTGTTAGAAGTAATCCAGATATTTAATGTATAATTCAAAGGAAATAAATTATTTTGGTCCAGTCTAATATTTTACTGTCACATTATTTTTATTGTACTGGAAAGAGTAACGTGCACATGTGGCGATATGAACGCAATGCTAGTATTGTGTCTATGCTGTGCAGTCTAAATGATGGGTTTCCAGGCTTTACTGGATTGTTGCGGATTGTTAATTTCTCTGATTCTAGATCAGCTCCTAGATCAACTCGGAGAAGCTTAATGGACCTGATCCCGGGCCTGTGTAGTCTTTTGTAGGCTGTTTTAGAAAATGTATGGATTAATAAAAAAAACAACAAAAAACCTGTCCTTCACTTTGTAATCGGATCTGGATTCATTTCTACCCAGTGTTAATTCACACAGTGGCCTTTGTAGGTGTGTATAAATGGATATTTCATTACGACGGGTAATGCATCGAAAATATCTTGATTGTGGGCAGAGACTTGGTAGGATTGTACAGTTTTTTGGTGCTCTTATTAGTCCTCATTAATTTGGTGCAAAAAATAACGATGTGAAATAATGTATACATAATAGAGGAGTGATTGCTACAAATATTGTACTCAGGAAAGCATTCATTTTTATCAGAAACAAAAATCCAGAGCAGAGCTGTTGATTCACTTTCTTTACCTCAGTCTCACACTTGGTTAGCTTTCCAAAGATAATTATTTCAAATTTAGTACTTAAACACAGTTATGCAAGTAAAACATAGTGAAATGAGCCCCTAAAACATCCACGAGACTACAATATATAATTACAATAAAGAGAAAATGAAGGAAAAAATGCATTTCAAATAAACAAGTACAGGATCTGAAGTGTGCAAATGTAGTAGAATAGATTTATACTGCAATATGGCCTGTTTTAACTCTTGTTAACTTATTAAAACCGTTTAATGGCTGGTTATGTTTTTCCTTGGCTAACTGTCATACACAGAAATAATGGACAAAAGTATTGGGACACCTGACCATTACACTTTAATGACCGTGCATTCAAATACATACTTTCATATGGAGTTCCCCCATTTTACAACCTTCCACTCTTCCTGGAAAGCTTTTCACAAGATTTTGGTGTTTCTGTGGTCATTTGTGCCCATTCATTCCGTAGCATTCTGTAGTTAGCTCTGTTCCAGTCCATCCCAAAG
>JBBIGB010000037.1:2553732-2570253 GCA_037577075.1 Alestopetersius hilgendorfi
CAGTAGTGTCTCAGTGTTAGGAGTGTTACCAGTGTCTCAGTGTTCGCAGTGTCTCAGTGTTACCAGTGTCTCAGTGTCAGTGATGTCTCAGTGTTCGCAGTGTCTGTGTTAACAGTGTCTCAGTGACAGTAGTGTCTCAGTGTTAGGAGTGTTACCAGTGTCTCAGTGTTCGCAGTGTCTCAGTGTTACCAGTGTCTCAGTGTTCGCAGTGTCTCAGTGTTCGCAGTGTCTCAGTGTTACCAGTGTCTCAGTGACAGTAGTGACTCAGTGTTACCAGTGTATCAGTGTTTGCAGTGTCTCAGTGACAGTAGTGTCTCAGTGTTTGCAGTGTCTCAGTGACAGTAGTGTCTCAGTGTTAGCAGTCTCTCAGTGTTACCAGTGTCTTAGTGAAACCAGTCTCTTAGTGCTACCAGTGTCTTAGTGTTAGTGTGGTGTTTTTATTTTCTTTTTCTCTTTGGGGATCCAGATTTTTAAGACCATGTTGTTTTTTCCCCTCTAGTCTCTAGACCTGCCCTCTGCCGTTTCTCGGCCTCTTGGTTCCCACACGGTGCTGCAGGACTCCTCGGTGGAGCTGCTTTCAGCTCTCAGCCCTGAAGAGCGGCAGCTGCTGGAGGCGGTGACAGAGCGTGGCTACCCACTGCGTACAGCCATCATCGCCCTGCAGAAGACCGGCCAGCGCAGTCCAGATCAGGTTGGTGGGGGCTGATGTTTAGGGTTTGAATGTTGTGTCCATTGGGACACCCAATAGAGATGACATAATAATAATAATAATAATAATAATAATAATAATAATAATAATAATAATTCTTAATCGGCGTACCATGCACTTTACATAAACATCTGTGAAGTTAATACCAGTCATACAGAATCAAGCTGATTACGCCACACAGAAACCTACGTATGAATCATTCAAGCAGAAAAAAGTACATCGAACTGAAGGCCTAACCAAGTACATCTTACCAGTGAAGAAACAGCTGCAGATGATTCCAAGCGGTGATCAGTATACAGTTGATGCTGAATGCTGAGTGGTTGGAGTATCTTTATCGAGGCATCTTGTATCTTTCACAGTAAAACATTTGTCCCAATTTCCACCATTTAATCTACTCAGTAAGCCCAAAGTAAGCCCAAACACTTTCATAGGTATAAAATAGTATTTTTGTAAAATAGTATTTTCATAATGTCAAGCTGCAGTTTTACTCCATTTTATGGGTGGCACAGTACTTGCAGTAGACGGAGCACAGTACTTGCAGTAGACGTTTTGAGTCGTTACTCAAAGTGGTTAAAAGATCTTCAAAGGCTTGGGCTCCATTACCCAGAATATCTTTAAACTTTTTTCACTTATGCAACATCTTTCCCCAGCAGTCCCACAGGGCATCTTTGGTGGTTTTCCGCAGGCGTGCCCCTAGGTCACTCTTTTTTTTTTTTGCCTCTTTTTTGGGCCTTGGTCAGTTATGCAATCACTGAATGTTTTTCTTTTTGTGATGAAACAGTTCAAAGTGTTCTCAAAATGATATCCGAAACGTTTTAGATGAGCGAATATAATGGAAAATAGAATTGTCTTCCTTTTTTTGCCAACCAAACAAACAAATAAATAAATAAACAATTTCATAAACACTTACATACTCTCAGCTGCTTAGCCATGCCCATTCCCCCTGAAGGAGTGTTTTAGCCCAAACCCAAAATTAAAGATGAGAGAATGCGATGGCGACTTGTCCAGAGTGCTTTTGCACCCCCGCTACTCTGTTGAAGGATAAGCAGCTCACCTAATGAATTAATGAAAAAGAAAAATATGGAATATGATCCCTTTAACCATTAAAGCATTTAGAAAATATGTGGAGGGATTTCAGGAAAACCTGGTCATTTCACTGGCCCCTTTTTGACCACTGTGTCAGGCCTTTGAAGGGATATGGTAGTGATAGAGTACTAAAGCCTATGTGATAACAACGCATTTTTTTTTGGTTGAGTTATGTAACATGACTCACCGCTGCCAGATTTCCTCGTGTATCTGTTTTGCTCCTCCAGCATGCAATTCGATGCAGCTCCTCTTTAAGAACAAAACATCTGGTTCCGGATACATTAAAGTCATTCTGGTCATGATGTGAGGGAAAAAATAATATAGTAAAAATAGACACCATATCCCCCCAAGTTTCCACAACCTGTTATTTATCAGCCAGTTCTCAGCATCGTGCAGCTTGCCTCTAGAGACGGGATGAGTCATGAACAAAACGAGATAAAAATAACAATAACATATTAGCAGTGTTACTGAAATACTGTGGAGAAATTTGACCAGCAACATTACTCAGGCTCAGGAGACCTGAGATAATAAAAAAGGTCACAGCCATTCAGGTGAGGCATGCAGAAAGTCTCACAGAATCAAACCAGTGACTTTGATCTTAAGCCTCTTCTCAAAGGTTCTGAATCATGCAGAGCAAAGTGGATGAGAAGGAGGGAAGTCTTAAAAGAGAAACCATAATCTTTTAGGATCCTTTAGACTCTTTGTGAGCAGTGTCCATAAAAGCCCAGATGGTTCAAATATTGCTGAAACTATACAACGGTTGATCTGTGAGATCTGCCAAGTCTGAGTTCAGTGCTAAATGAGTTGAAGGAGATTGTCTTTGGGATTTGGATGTCCTCAGCATTCTTTTTATGGCACTTTTAAGTATTAAGGTTCCATAAAAAGTTATTATTAGGTTAGAGAAACTTGCCAACTCTACAATAGTGGTGAATGGAACCACAGTATCCACAACGCAAATATAAATGTTATAATCTACTAACTGTTTATCTGAAAAATATATATTTTGGAGACTACTTTGTCTCACCATGCCCTGCATGCATGCTTGCACCATGGCTGTACTTTAAAAAGTACAACAATTTAGGCCAAAGGCTTTTCTTAAGACTTTATAAAACTTCAGACAGTGTATTCATAACTATATCATGTAATGGTTTGCCATGAGGGATCTTCTAGTGTCATTCAACTCTGCAGATATCTGGGTTCCATTGTGGCCAAACTAAAACTGAGCATTTCACACCAAAGTACTCTAGATGATTGTTTACCACTTACTCATTTAAATATGAAGAAGTTTTGAAAAGTTGGTGGAATTTAATTGTATTTGTAATCAGATTAACCTGATTCTGTTGTACAGATGCACCTGATGACTTTCTCAATCTGGTCAATCTGGTCAATGTGTCACGTCATGTAGGAGGACAGGTGTGAGAAAAGAACGAACCACTGCACAGTGTAAAGCACTGTAATCAGCAAGGAGGCTTTTCCAATATAGCAGCTTGATGATGGTATAATAGTGGTAAATGGTGGTACATTTGAAGAAACAAAAAAAGTTTTTTGGGGTATTATTTTTCCATGCATATATCCCTCCACCATGAAAGGAATTTAACCGTACAAATAAATGTTCTCCGGTAGATCCTCAGTTACCTGGTGGCCTGTGACCGACTGTGTGAACTTGGCTATGATGAAGCTGAAGTGGAGGAGGCGCTGGAGATGTTTCAGAACTGTGAGACAAAGGTCAGTCTGATATCTAAAATTAGCTTCTCAGACTCTTAAAAAATAATAAATAAATCAAACAGGGGCTGTACTTTCATTGCAATTGTATTGTAACATAATACAATTGCAGTGCAATTTGCTGTATATTTTAATGCTATGGTGAATCCATACTTGGAGATGAGGATTGACTTCCATTGTTTTGACCAGCTTGGTCTAGAAGGTTGGTCAAGATTCTCATAGCACAAATTTAAAAGCATTGTGATTGGTTGAAGGCAGATACATGCACAAACCTATGGGGGGGGCTGGTTCGTTTCCTTCCCTTTACCCTCGGATTCTGCCCCCTTAGTCAAAGAGTATAGTTATTGTTTTACATGCCCATTCAGTGAGTAAGATGAAGTTCAGCCTCAACCAGAAATAGAGCTAGTCACTTGGCTCAGGTTTCACAAGGCTCAGTGCACTTGGTGCTGTTCTGCCTACCTGGGGAGGTTTCACCTCAGTGACTCCAACAGATGCAAGAATCCCCACAGTGCAAGAGATACTGGCAAAAGGCACTGATAATCTCTTTAGGAAAGCGCTACATTGCATAATGAGGTTATTTTGATCTATATCATCAGAAGCAATAAATAACATCTAATAACAGGGCAAATAGCTTGATAGTGTTTGTGTTGTTAGGAAAAACATGGAGTATGTGAGAGTCATATGTTATTAGATAGCACAGTGGATAATGTTACAACCTTGTTGTATGTTGGACTAAAATCCATGGTGAGGCAGTAATGCAAGTATTTTTGGCTGCCTTGGGAAAAGCTCAACACATGAAACAGGATAACACTGTCACTCTTATTAGGAAAGCAGTACTTTGTTGATAAATATAAGTTTAATTCATGCTTATATTGGTTAGGGGGCTCATTCGCATATTTTTTATGGGATATCAGTATTGCCAGCATCATATAATCATTTTATTATTTGTTTTAACCTCATGGTATTGTTGAATTTTGTTGAATAAATGTGCATGTTAAGCATTTTGTGTTTGTTTCAGGCCGAGGAGTTTCTTCACTTGCTCACCCAGTTTCATGAGATGGGCTTCCAGCAGAACACGATCAAAGAGGTGCTGCTTGTTCATGAGAACCACCGTGAACGTGCTCTGGAGGAACTCATGACACGTGTAGCCTGATCAGCCCAGCCAAAGATGTGATTTGTGTATATTGTTGATGGCATTGCATAGGAGGGATCAGTGTGAACTGTGGCCTTGTTGGAAAGCAAAACTTCATTACATCCAGGAAAAGGGCAACACAGGTAGTGTAGCGTATGGACACTTATAGAGAATCTGTGGGTTATTTTGTCATTCCTTTAGGGAACAGCCATAATCTAGAGTTTATTAAACCTGACAATTATACTATGACTTTTATTTAACAGCATAAATTGTTTCAATATTGTAGAAATTCTTCTTCATTTTGTTGTTTACATGTTGATTGAACCTGCTGATTGTATTTGAGCTGTGTTTTTATTATATCTTGTATTATATACTGGTTTGTTTATACAAGACACAAACTATGAACATGACTCAAAGTATGTAATGTTTTACTTGATTTAGGGCTGGCCTAAAGTGGGTTTTGTATTTCTGATAGGATAGTGATGTACTCATTTCACAAAACCCAATTACTTTTCACAGTTAACCACAATGCACTACATCCAGCAGGATAGCAGTGAGGGTGTAATTCGTATGCAGGCGTTGACCAAAATGAACTGAAGTTGGCATTAAACAGTGCTGAGATAATGATCATCATAAGTCCCCATGATATACCAACCTCTGACTGCAATTTCTTATATTGCAGTTTAGGCATCTTTTACCTTTAATGGGCTCATGCAAAGCGGTGCAGTATAAGAAAAGGCTGGAATAAATTTATGAGGCATTCAATTGAAACATTCATAATTCTTCCTTCTTTGTTACCATTTTCCACAAATTAAGTGCACTGTTTTAACCAAAGACCTTTGGCCCATTGCATGACATTGATTTGGTTTTAGACCAAAGACGAAGGGTTTAGTTAATAAAAAGAGAAGCGCACATCAATGTAACAAACAAAAACTCGAAGGTGTGTTTAAATTGTTTAGGCCAGCCCTAGATTTGACTATACTTGCCCTCTGATGGGGTACTTCCTTAGAATGCACCGTGTTCTTTAAATTGGTCTTAAGTCTTAATTATTGATGAAATGTTCTCAAATAACCTTTCTAATCACTCTCCTCTTAGGATGGGGATAACAATTAGCTAATGGACTGTTTGCCAAAGAATACTTGGACGATGATGGAAGATTAAAGTAAATCTAAACAATGGCTGCTGTGTCTCCTCATTCTCCACCTCCAGAGCAGACCCGCTTTAGAGAAAACAAAATGTGCTGTCAGAAAGTTGAATAGCTCTCTGCATTCATCACGTTTGGGATATTTAGGCTTCTTCTACAACCTTGTTCCTGCAGAATGTTTGAAAGATACCAAAACATTTTTTGAGGAATGGAAACCTGACCAAAGCTCCTCATCCCGTTGAGAGACTGAGCTTAGGTTGAGTAAGAAGACAGAGTGTTTCTTCGTGGCTTGATTAGTCATGTCCAGAAGCTGACGATGTAAGGACCGAACTCGCTCCAGAGTTTACAACGACCCTAGGAATGCGTGTTTTACTTGAGGGCTATCCATAACTTGACTGGATGTCAAACACTGTTCCTTTCACATTGTTTTTTCTTTCCATAAAAAATGTGAGGAAAATTGTGGTCTCAAGATCTCGAGATGGTTGTTTGTGCTACTCATGTTTCTTCGTGATCAGCTAGTGGTCAGTCTGTTATAACTGGCCTTTCCTGACCCTGTTCCTCTGGCATGGTTCATTAAGAGATTTGAAGCCGGCGGATGAGCTGTTACATAGAAATGTAAGAAAATCATCAGCCCAGTTTTCTTCTGTAGCCATGGAAACAAAACCTCCACGTCCATTAGTCCACAGAGGTCATCTGCAAACGTATTTGCAAACTTCATTTTCGATTATTTAAAATGTTGCTGTGTTATTCAGTACTGGGCAAAAGTCTTAGGTGCCTATGCAAATTGTTTAAAGACACTTTTATCTGTGTGTGAAAATGTGTCTTTCTGCTAGAATAGTTATCATTAGGATAAATGAAAACAAACAAGAAACAGTAAAAAGTATGAGGACTTGTTTTGTTTGTATGAAAGTAGTTGATATTGTGTGAGCTGGTGAGGAGAACACAGGTTTGGTTCCAGATTCCTCCTCAAATCCTCCAGCCATTGTTTGGATTCATGAAGCTCCATCAGCATCTCCTGATTTAATTTAATGAGGGACTGATTGCGTCAAACCAGGTTTCTGATGGAAATGGCTAGTAATACTGGACTTAAACATTACATCACTATTTACTGTATATTGTTGTTTGCATTTATTTTAGTTTTATTGAATAGATTTAGTCACTTTCATGAGAAAAAAAAACATTACTGCTCATCTAAACAGTTTATAAATATTATTTTCACAGGTCTTTTGCACAGTATTGTGAATTGTTGTATGTCTAAATATGTTAGCTAATGCCTGAAACGTTGTTCTACAATAGTTCTGAGATGAGAATTTGGTCTAAAATATGTTTTATAATCTGTTAATGGCAAAGAGGTAAATGAGATAACAAGACAAAAAGAAATAAGAAATCTTATTTAGTTCAGCTTTACCATCATCAGCATTGCATACAAACAATCAGAAGACAAATATAGGTTCACTAATTTGTTTGTTTCACTGATAAAGAAAGATCAATAATAAAGAAAGGTATTATAAAGAAAGATCAATTTTCTACAACACAATTTCACATCAAAACACACTTAATGGCTTTGTCTATCTCAACAGTTCAATTTTGCTCATTTTTCTAATGGTGTGAAATGAAGAAAACACTGAAAATCCTGTTTAAGAATACCGGGTCTCTTTTCTCAGTCATTATAACTACCTTTAATTGTTTTAAAGACATACAGTCAACAGTGTTTATGTGTACTACAGCCAGTGTATGGTTCAAACACTAAAGGATAAGAAGATAAATGCAAACATAACGAATTTGGATTCAGATGACATGAATATAGCACCTTGCATTGCACATTTGTGCAGGAAAGTTGCATTTTTTCATTTGCATTCGTTCCCTAAATCTAAATCAGAAATATAGTAAAAAAAAAAAAGCCTGATCTGAGTCATGGAGCAAAAGGAAGGACACATGTTTGTTCAATAAATAATTTCTTTAAAGGATAACAGTTATATTTAATGGAGTCATTTAAAGCGTTCTGAGGAAGAGCTGGGGGGGAGGTCAGTAGGGACTTCAAAATGTTGGCCATTGGTCAAATCTGGCTTTCCCAGAGGCTCTTTGCTTTTCTTCGGCAGTCTCAGGAGAAAGGTCCTCATAGAGCCAATTCTTGGAAATCCTGTCATTTCTTTTTTTGTCCTCCATTTGTCGTCCTCGATGGAATACTCCACCGTTGCTCTGCGGTTCACCGTGAAAACAGAGTCACCTCTGACCACCGCTGTGAACAAAGCGCCTTTGCTGTTCTCATAATATCCCTGCATGGCTGTCCACTGACCTGTAGTCAGATTGTAAACATCCATCATGCATCTCAGGAAGTCATTGCAAGGCCCATTTCTCATCATGTACAAATTGTCCCGGTGTGCCGCCATACAATGCCCGTAACTTTGATGTCTTATTAGTGTGGTCACTAGAATCCACTCATCCTTGACTGGTAGGTATTCATAGATCTCTGTGGCATCTTTGGGTTTCCAGAGGCAGATGAAGATCCTCCCCATGCTCTTGGTGCAAGCTACTGCAGAAGCAGGCCTTGGAAGATGGGCTGCAAAGCTCCATGCACCTGTGGAGATGTTGTACTTTTCCACAGATGACATGGTGGTCCTTTCATGCTCTCCACCGAGTGCATAGAGTGAACCGTCATGTCCTACCAGGGTACAGTTGTAACGAAGCTGTTGTGGACTGGGGAACGTGCTCCAGGTATCTGAGGCCACATCGTAGCAGAAGCCAGAGTCCACAACTTTGTTGCTGATGTTGTATACTCCACCAACGATGTAGAGCTTGTTATCAAGAACTGTAATCCCAGCCCTGGTGGTGCTAGTGTCAAGTGGTAGGTGAGTGAGGACTTTCCAGTCTTTTTCACTCTCATCAAAGTAACACACCGTCCTCATGAAGTCCTGGAGCAGTTGAACACTGGGAGAATGGGTTTCAACCATAACAAAGGTGCTAGGAATTAAGGATTCAATGTAGTCAGTTAGTTCCTTCGGCAAACAACTCAAATGCTCCTCCAGGTCTTGGTACATGTCCCGAATGAACAAGGCTGAGCTCTGAAAGAGCTCCAGCAAGCCATAGGTAGCAGCTGTGTGACACATAAGAAGGCAGTTATCGGAATTGATGATGTTTATGAGATGCCTGACAAGAGGTTGCACCTGAAGGAAGGCGGCACACTCTATGGCTTGGAAGATTTCGTCATCGCTTAATATGGGTCTTTCACCGTGTATCACCTGGAGCACAATCAAAAAGCCACAAGCACTCACCGCCTGGAGGTGAATCTCCTCTTGTTGGCATTCCCTCATTCCCGACTGGAAAAGAGCCCGGAAATATTCGCAGTTATCTTCCAGGAGGACTCTGTCCACCATGAAAATGCTCCCTTCTATCCTTACTCTCACTGTAGGATTCTTCAAGACCAAAGCTTGACCGACCTTCTCAGCTTCATTTTCCAAGCCCACGCAGCAGCTGAGCTCCATCAAGTTACTCCCAGAGATCTTCATCTAAAGTGTAAAGAGGATCTGCACAGAGACCAACATCAAGCCTTCGTCTCAGAGCACCTGGTGGCACTTCATCGCCACAGTTTTCCCTGTGACAGCACTAACTGGGTTGCCGCTCAGCTGCGAGAGACAAATGCACTTGACAGAGTATCAACTGTTTGTGTTTCTATTAACAGCTTCGAGAATAGAGTTGGCTATTCATAGAAGTGAAAAGCGTGTCATACATTTCGCCGTGGTGGGATTAGAGACAGCTGAAACATAGTGTCGAGAGAGCAGAGGCAGATCACTGAGGCTGTGGAGCTCCAGGTCTTTCACTCATGACTGATTGCCTTTTGTTCTTGGTAGGATTTCAGAGCATGTGAATCTGATACTCACATCGCAGGATAGGTGCGTTGCATGGAGGACACAACAATAGCACAGAAGTCAGGGTCGCTATCTGACATGCAATAAACATAACTGTCTTGTCATGTGTTACTAAAAATAAACTGTTCAAATGTCTTAGGCTCCTAAAGCCATTTATCTGAGCAGCAAATATACAAGTTCATTAGAATAAATATTAACAAACAAAATAATCAAGATTTGCTTTGTTGCTAAAAAGTACTTTAGGTTTTATGTGTTGGCTTGGAGATCACAGGATCTGTTCCAGATTTCACCTCCAGACATTGCAAGGATTTGTGAAACTCCATCAGCAGCTCCTAGAATGTATTTTAATGAGAATTATACAAAAAACAGACACAAATAAAATCACTATTAACCGTATTATCATTATTTGGATTCATTCTAATGTTAGCTTTTTATAACATGTACTGCTTTTGCATGGTACTGTAGCTTTATATTTTCCTGTCAATTGATATGTTGAGACTGGCCAAGTGATCCCATTAGTGATCCAAGGGTGATGTGACTTTCAAGACAACTGTTGGGGATGTTCCCTTTTTATCCAAAGTCACATTTGTCCTAGATGTGACTTGCAACGGTTTGTTTCCCTCTATATCCTGGATACACAGCAGTGGCATGACTAGGATCACACAGTCCTCAGTGCAAAGCCAAAATGGCCTAATAGGAAAATAGCTTCAACTAAATGAAAAATAGCTTGTTTAATTGTTATCGTTATCACAAGTTACTTTATATTATACAAGCAGGTACTACAGGTATGCTGATCTGATACTCAGTACCAATAGAGGTATGATATGGGCCATTATAATGCACTTCAAATACAGACTTCTGCACCCAAACAGTGTAGAATATATCCAACAGAGCCACTGGAGTTTCAGCCATGTGTGCAGAGCTCTCTAATTGACTAACTGTACACTACATGGGTGTAGAATGGAATTTTACGACTTACCTAGCGCCCTCTAGGGGAAATGGGGGGCAATTCAGGATTCAGTGCTTCCAGAAAATTGTTTTTTTAACAATGTAGTTGTTTAAGAGAGGGGGAAAGGTGGTGTCTGATTTGGTATCAGCAGATACGTAAAAGTTGCGATATTGGGACCTGGGCGCCTGATCTAAGGGCCTCAGTGTGACTGCTAGGTCTGGTACTGATGTAAAATAAAATGTAAAAACTAAATCATATGAGCTAGGAAAAATAACAATTGATATTTTTGAGTGAATGCTGTTTGGCAAATTAATCTCCAAAGACGTTCATCCTAATTTCCACGGTATGCCCATGTGATGGTGACCAGACTGTCGCATCTCCTGAAGATACTTTGGTTAACCAGAGATCAGCGTCTTCAGTTTGGAGGGCGCGGTTTCCACGTGACCACGCCCATAGGTGCGTCATCCTCCACACATGGACTGGTCTGAACTTTTAGAGACTTTCCCGGGTGGGCTCCATTCAGCCCGGGGGTCTGAGCGCACCAGCCTGCTGCTCCACGCGCCCGCGCGAGAGTCAGGGATGGAATGGAAGAAATGCGAGAAGACCCAGCCGGACTGCAGAAGAACCTCTCTGAAGACCACCAGGGAGACAGGCGAGGAGGGGCTGGGAGATCTCTGCAGTCCCGCGGAGGAGTAGCTCTTTTTTCCAGCGAGAGCCCCCGCTCAGCATGGCTCTTATGTTCGGGAAGGCGAGAACCTGCAACATCGTGACGGTGCCCGAGCACGAGCCCGCGGAGTGTAACGTGGTCGTTTTGGGGGCTCTGGGTTCTGGAAAATCAGGTACAACATCTATAACTGTATATATAAAACTTACTCCATTATGACATTATGATGATAATTGTTATTATTAGATTGGATTATCATAAGTGTAAAGCCACTGTATCTCTATTTTCTGGTAGATTTTTCTTAGATCACGTGCCAATGATGATGCAGATGATGATTATAATGATGATGATGGGGATTATTATTAGATCACATTATTATTATCTGAAAGCACTGTGCTTACAGATGATTCTGTCTTTTCTGGCAGATCCTTAGAATTATTAGAATGATTTTTTTTCACATTGGTCTACTCATAGGAGTTACTGTACTGTATTGTTCATGGTACTGGACAGACTTTTTTGATTGTAGGTTAGAGTACAGTTGCTGCATTCTTTTGTTTCTTGTTCAGCCAAAAACCAAAGCTGGATATCATCTCCTTCATCCACGTGTTTCTTTTATCTCACTTTTATCTAACAAATGTCCCTGTTATACCCCTGACCATGAACACCTCTTTCCCCGTGTAAACTGCTCTGTAGATGTCTATTTAATTGGACATTTTATAAACATATTCTGCTGAAAACAACTAAAAATATTACTTTAATTAAAAATCCAAGTCATTTAAATATAAATGTTATTCACAGTGTGAATTAAACCAGTAAGAGTAATAACATTAAAACCTTAGCTTCTAATGTTATCAAAAATGTTTGATTTGCCTAAACCTATTAATCTATTATGGTTATGGGGGGGTTCTGTCTAAATCAGCAATGCCCAAAGTGGACAAATGAATACTGAATTAAGTTTGTATATATTTCTATATTTGTGTATATTTTTTGCATTTCATAACATTATGCTATATTATATTACTTTAAATATACACTTTTATACGTTGTTGTATAAAAACATAATTGTTTAGTTTTCTCACTGGGTGAGGGTCAGGGTCACTTTCTCACAGGCCAAATCAAACATTGTCACGGACCCCCATTTGTCCCATGGGCCACTGGTCTAAACCAAAAGGGAGTTGAGAAAGTGAGAAAATTACCCCTCAAAATACACTTTTGCTAGTATTTCTGTAGCCGAAGCTTCTTATTCTCAAGGAGGGTGAGGGTCAATTGCTCACCCTACAGTTTGAATGGGCAGGAAGCGCCTACTCATGTGTCATATACTGCATGAGAATGTTTTTGGGGAAAAGCGTTTCCCATGGTCCCAGGGAGACCCTCCTTATTTAGTCTAACTGACTGAGTGTAACTTTATGCTTGTGGTCACCGGAAGTTTATGTGTCCACTTTTTGTTGCAGCCCTGACTGTGAAGTTCCTCACAAAGAGGTTCATCAGCGAATATGATCCCAACCTGGGTGAGTTAAAGCCAATGTGTCCAATATGTTGTCCTTTGATCGTTTATGACTCCTTGTGCAGAGATAAATTAGCAACGAGAGCCAGCCCGACTTAATTCTGACAGCTTGGCATTAGTGCAGGCCTCATACATTCATATGTAGGTCTTTTGAAACTGGTTAACAAGCCACAGTTATAATATATCTGTCATCTCGGCTGAGCCGTTACTTGTTAAGCCATTAGGCATATGGCAGGCAGATGGATTGCAGAGAAAATGCCTCATTTTTATTCCAGAGGAGTAAATGTGGAGAGAATGGACGCTGGAGGCTTCGAGTGTGCTTGTCTAATGTGAAGTCTAATCAAAAATGTTTATATTCTGTTGCTAGAGGACACTTATTCCTCAGAGGAGATCGTGGACCAGCAGCCAGTTGTGGTCAAAGTGATGGACACGGCAGACCAGGTAATGATCTACAATGATCTACAGCAGGGGTGTCAAACTCTCAAACACATTCACCAAACCTGGCAATTAACTGGCGAGGAGAACCAGGTGATTCTGAGCAGGAAAATGTGCTGGACCACAGTCCTCCAGGGCTGGAGTTCGACACCCCGATCTGCAGAGAGGGCTTTATTTGAAACAGGCTTGCGGAGATGGATGAGGGATGAAGACTTCAGGAATGTTCTGTTTCGTGGCCTTTTCTCGAAACCTTTCTGATTTATTGAGGGCTGTCACGATTACTCGATTAAACAAATCACAGATTTCAAATTTAACTTGATAAACTGGCAGTTTTTGTCATAAAAAATCAGGGGCGTTGCCAGATTCCCAGCCGTCTTGGGGCACACTTTAAATCAGCAGTTGTTGAGACTCAGGGGCTTTGCACTCCCCACCTCATCCCGTACTGACCACCCCCCCTCACCAGAAACCCTTTTGCTTTCTCTACACCTATTGCTGACCTTTTCATACAAGAAACATGAAGTGTTTCAAGACAGATGGGAGGGCTGTGAGTTGGTTGGCATATATATTAAATTTGACTCAGCTGGTATTACTCACTTTTTCGCGGGACTGAATAAGCAAACCAAATAACAAACATCTAAGAAGAAATGACTTTTGTTGCCCACCTTATGGAATGTTTCCACTGGCACAAGGAACTGCACACTAATCTTTTTCTGTTTCAAATAAAGCGACCCATACCCGAGCCGTACCTAAACTTCAGTAATCCTCTTTGCCCCCCTTTGCTCTGCTCTAAATAATGTGTAATGGGGAATGAAGAGGACATAGCTCATCAGTCTTAGGGGGAGAACAGTCTGCACCGAATCTTTTAACGTCTTTTTTCAACTGAATGTGCTAACCAGAAAACCAGTCTCCTGCTTCTTTTGTAGATACTGATTCAGTCTGGTCACGTGTTCTCTGACTGTCCTACATGTGCTTTTATTTAAAACATACGTGCATGTGGTTTATTTAAAAGGGAAATAAAACATACTAGTTTAGTATCAGTGTAAACTGTTGGATTACACACGCTTGCTACATGTATAATATATAGATTGGTATATTACTAGGGCACATGTGTTTATAACTAATTCCTCTTATTTAGCAGTCTAATATGCACTTCAGACTTAACTGCCGTTAAACACAGACAGACAGGCTTTTCCATGTTGTTCTGTGTTTGCGTGTGTCTGTAGCTGTGGAGTTTGTCTATCGAAACTCAAAGTTTCGTTTAAAGCCCTTGATCTAAGCACTTGTGACTTCCTGCCAGCAAATACACAGGTTAAGATTAGAATACAGTAAGCCCCCATGGTTCAGCAATAGCGGCTTCAGTGTCTTTTTCTTAGAACCACATTAATAATTATTTGCGGCAACTCTCACAAATTCATGGAAACCGCAGATATTCTCTGCATTTTTTTTGCTTTTGTGACATCTGGGCCTCGTCCATCCACGCCCGCTCGTCCTCATGCTGGTTGTTTATGTTTGGGTGTAGCAGTTAGCAAGGCAATCAGACACCTGAACGAATGAGCCCGGAAAAAAACAGCACGAGAATGAGGGAGGTGGCGGACGTCACAGACTTCAAGAAAAGTATGATGAACTATACAAGCACGTCTTGGGATGGTGAAATACAGTTGGAAGTTTTAAAGTAGCCAATCCAAGAACCTCATTTATTTCTCGTTGTGGTTGACTGGCTGCTACCCTATTTCTAGTGTTTCTCTGTGTGTTCTCGTATTTTTCATTTTGTTCTTCTTCTTTTTATTACTGTAAATTAAATGTATTTATTTACCTGCTTGTACCAAAGAAAACCACAACACATACCAAAGAAAACGTGCATGCATGAAGTACAGTACAGTCTACTGCGGGAGTTCAGTGTAAACTGTATAGTACGAATATGGATTAACTTTACATTTTCTTTAAGGGTAATGTATTAAACTGAGTTTAAAAGATTTCTCTTTTTTTCCTCATTAGATTAAATCAGTTACAGATTTCTCTTTCATGTCTTTGCATGGATTTATGAAACTCCATCAGCAGCTCCTGATTTAATCTAATGAAGTATCAGTTGAGCCAAACCAGGTATTTGAAGTAGAATGTAACACTTGGCTTCCATGAGGAGCGTCTGGAAATGATTAAACAAACACACAGAAATTAATAAAGGCACTGTTTACTGTATTAATATTATTTGTACACAGTATAATATTAGCTTTTAAAAGCATATACTGCATATTCTGTACTGTAGCAGTGTAGAGACAGAATCTGAATTCTTAACATGGTCCAGGTGCTCCTGGTTAGGGAGGAGCCACAACTCTTTAAAAGCCTGTACTCTCCAGCCAATAGAGGAGCAGAGGTTTTGGAGAGAACTGTAGAACTTCAGAGGGGAACTGCAGAGACAGAATCTTGGCTGGACAGAGTAGACCGTGGTTTTGTTTGTGACTTGGACTTTTATGTTCTTACTAATGGATAAATAAACCTCTGCTTTTCAGCTACGATGGTGCATGTGTTTGAATGTATGCTTTGTTTGAATGCATGTGTATTAGGGCTGTTAATAATATCGCGTTAACTATTTTCGTTCATTTATTTTCTATAATGCTTTAAAATAGATCGCGCGATTAATTTGAAAATTAAACGCCCCTCTGCATTGCAGTACCACACAATCAGTGGGGGCAGTATTGCGCTACGCCGGCGACCAGCATGCCAGAAGAAGAAGCCACTTCATGTGGCCAATGCTGCTGCTTAGTTAAGCTAGCGATGGAAGATGAACACACGCTGTTAAATTAACAATTTCGCTTTAAGTTACTACCAGAGGGGGATTTGGACCAGACAAGAGTAGTATGTGTGCTTTGCAAAAGTGAATTCAATTACCACCGAAGCACTACATCACTATCATATAACCTCAAAGCGAAGCATCCCGGTGTGGCAGAGACAGGGGAGGGAGGGGGTCTCCGACAGTTGCAGCGAGTTTGGAGCGAGAGGCGGGACTTTAGTTAGGCTTTGTCCTTTAATTCAGTGGACCCCAACCCACGGACCGGTACCGGGCCGTGGGTCATGTTGTACCGGTCCGCCGGCTGCACAGAAAAAAAACGTGGATGTTACCCGTGTTCTGTTGTTGTTGGCTCGTTGTTATGAAAATGCTGTTAGTAAAGCTGCGAGTACACACTGGATTTACATTTATTATTATATTTTAAAGATACCCCATTTTATGCGTATCTTTTATTTGTATAAATTTATCTGCCACTCCTTAAAGGCCGGGCCGTGAAAATAAGTTTCTGATATTAAACCGGTCCGT
>JBBIGB010000037.1:2605896-2616853 GCA_037577075.1 Alestopetersius hilgendorfi
ACTGACAATGTCAGCAGCAGCTGCATCTGTCTTTATGACTTGCAAGTGTGCAGCTAAATTGCTATAAATATAATTGGAAAATGTGTTTGTGACTTCACAACTGTGAAATGTGAAAATGTGTTTGTGACTTCACAACCATGAAGAGGCTGTTTCGGCAGCTGGTGGCAAGGTGGTTAGGGAGTTGCATTCAGAAGGTTGTGGGTTCAAACCCCATGACTGCCAGTGGCACCACTGAGCAAGATACCGTCCCCACACACTGTTTCCCAGGCGTCATGCCACTGACTGTCCCCTGCTTCACTTGGTGAATGGATTAAATGCAGAGAAAGAATTTCACATTCTTCACACTGTGCTGTTGTGCCATGGTGTGCTCACATGTGACTTACACACATAATAAATCCATTCATTAATCCATTATCTGAACTGTTTATCCTAACCAGTGTTGTAGGGGGTGCTGAAGCCCCTCCCAGCACTCTTAGGGCGAAAGGTAGAGAAACATCAGGTCACTTGTCCGTCGCTGAAGAGACGCATAAACCAACAGCCTCATTTTGAGCATGTGTTCTACACCCTCCCCATCCAAAAACTAGTACTACCCATGGACTGCTGCTTCTACTAACGTTTACTAGAAACTCTTGCACTCCAAACCAGTCTGACCACCTTGGATCACCTACAGGTGCTGCCACCCTCTACCCAAATTACTCCTCACACAGATTCCAACAAATGCTACTGCTGCAGACTGTTCCTACTTTGTTAACTATATGCTGCTATTAAGTCTGTATGCCTCCTGAAGGTCATATCCATAGTGGCATTTTTTATTCTCCCCCGATCCGAGCAGGATGGGTTCCTCTTTGAACCCCGGTTCCTCCTGAGGTTTCCTCCTCCAGCTTTAGGGAGGTTTTCCTCATCTCTGCAGCCCTTGGCTTGCTCACTAGGGGCTCTCAACATTATTCTGTTAAGCTGCTTTGCGATATCAGCTATAAAAAAGCACTATATTAAACCGAACTGAGTGCACATGAAGTCTTGCATTTTGAGAGACCTTAACATTTGTAGCAATCCCAGTCCTCTTCAGTCTGATATTAGAATTTCAAACAATGGAAAGCCGCTATAAACACAAGTGGAATGGTTGTCAGTGATAGAGGAACCTTGCATAATCTGAATGACTTCATGCACTTGATTTAGAGCCATGATCAGGTCTGCACTTGACTCTAGCCTCTGCTGCGTTACCACCGCTTGACATCTGGGGCTCTTGTGGAGAAGATTCATCATGTCCTGCGTGTCCTAAAAGACAAAAAACATAAAGCCTTACATAAGACTTCAGTGGTTAAACCTTAATGTAGAAGTTTTCACTGCTGTAAACTTGACACTTTCAAAGATATATCTAGAAGAGCTGCTACACTACAAAGTGGCCAAGGTCATATCTGCAAAAGAGCTTACACTAAAGATAGCAAAGCTACAATAATATTACAGCAGAGATCGACGCCGGCTGATGGAGAGCACCTTGAGAATAGTCTGCATGGAAACAGCGGGAGGTTTGAGGCACTCGTTGACCTGCGGCTTCTCTTGAAGGGAAGGAATACGAGGCTTGATGCTGCGGAATATGGTCACTATGAGTATGTTGATAGGAAACATGAGCAGGGCACTTTCCACTGCTACCATTAACTGCTGCCAGGTGACGGAAAAAGACCCTGTGTAAGCAAAGAGACAGAAATGTCAGCTGTTCAAGCATATGCATGGGTTGTATTTGGTTGTAGCTTCATTAAACAAGTTACAATTCATTGAATTCATTAAAAAGTTACAACAATTACAACACTGCTCAGGGGGTCCTCAAATAGCAATAGTCTCTACATATGATGTTTTGACTTTATGACGCTCACTCCCACTCGACTTATACCATTAGCCTTGTTCTTATGGACTACGTGGATGAACTAGTTTGGTTGCACACGATGGAAGAATACGCAGTAACGTGGCGTGTGAGTGAGGGAGTTTTTCTTTTCCTTTTTCTGTGGCTTAGTTCGGTTTTTATGATTTTACAGCAGTGTTAGAATATATAAGTGACTTAGGGCTATGGTGTTAAAATTCGGGTTATATCGAATGAATACTGGTCAGATATTTCTTGAGATGTTTATGAACCATAAACTTAACTTTATTATTATAAAGACTTTTCGATCTGAAATGTGTATTTTTAGTCACAGTATATATTTTAATCACACTTTTGATGCAAGTAATATAGCACCATTCGGAAGCTTCCCAGGCAAGTGTTTCCCAGGTTGGAGTGTTATGTGCTAAGCCTTACATTTGAATCAAATGTTTTTTTGAACTTAAAATGAAAAATTAAGTTGCCAGATATTTTTCTTTAGAGTGATGCCATGGAAGAACAACTTTTGGTTCCCCAAAGGAAGCGTTTTCACTACTTCCTAACCATGCTTAGCTAATATATTATGATTAACATATATTTATAAATTAGTTGGTGTCCTGTGTATTTGTTGTGTGGGTTTGTTGTCTGATGTTTCTATTTTAATTCATGTTCTGCACTCATTTTAGAATATCTGAACCTTATGTAGTTTTTTGTAACTTATTGCTGTTGTGAATGCATTTTCCCATCAAAGATGCTGAGAAATGAGTAAAAAACACTTGCCTTGACTTTTGACTACCAAACATATGAAAATGAAAAACGGTTTTCAAGTTTAAAGAACCTCCACAAATGCAAATATATCTTCAAGAACAGTGCATCCAAGCCAAGAACCATTTAATTATGTATAACTATTCATAAAGGATACGTAGGATTTGGCATTACTCCCAAGAGAAGGAATTTATAAATCTTATATATTCCCAATCATATACCATATATATATATATATATATATCTACAGTGTAATATTATTCATCTGTAAAACAAACTGACAAAGGAAACGCTATTGTTCATTTTAATAACATTTTGATGAATGAGGTTTCCCCACACTCTTGATAGGCAATCTATATAAAACCTCAGATGTTCTTGGCCGCCTACACTTGACTTTGAGTGCCCTGATACTGCACAGGGGCAGATGATGTAAGTCAAGGGTATGAAATCCACACTTTGATGTTGATCGCTCTAGGGAGCTCTCTGACCTATCTTGAAGATGACGGGAGAATCCTCGTTAGTAGGAATATTCCAGAACATGATGTTGATGGCCATGGTGCACAGCAGCAGCGACATACAGCAGGACACTCTCTGCACGCGGGTGAAGGGGCTCTGGCGTGGGGGGTCCACTATCGACATCCAAATGTGCTCGTCCCGGAAACCAGAGGATGTCCGAGTTTGGAAAATATTGCTGGGGAGGGTCATAGGAAATGAGTGTGAATTCACACAGTATGAACCATGGCCAACTAATAAGTCATATAACTGATGCGAATACGGAATAAACAAGAATGAAATTAATTCTACCAAGACAATTCGAGTAAGGATGAAAGTCCTAATCATCAAAGTGGTAGTCTGGCCAAAAATCAGATGTACACAATATGTCCCTTATCCCAAATGTAGTGGTAAAATGATCTTGAATAGGCTAACTTATGTGGTTTTGGACACTGTAACATAGTTTAATACAGTAGCATCAGTCACTCTTGATTTTGTATCGCAATGTACTGGCACCTGTGGCCATATTTATTTAACAGATTTACCACGGCCAAACGTAGATGATCAAATCCGAATGGCTTGTTCCTACTTAGACCTGCTTTAAGAAATCATCTATATTCAAGAAATATTTAATTATGTGCAAAATTCTAAACTTAATATTTTAAGTTCAGAATTTTGGGCAAGCAGTGATGGCTCCTCTGCAAAAATTTAAAGAACCAAACTTCACCCACCAAACACAACATTTGTGGCCAGAGGAAAATATTGTACATTTAATTTCTGGCCCAGCCATCGTTTTAAATATTCTCCTTTCAGTACCCAAAACTGGCAATCTCATTCTTCTTTGCTGGGTTGAATGTCATTTTACTCGATCCATCACTTTTAGGTCTCAGCCAGGTGGAGCACAGGAAGTGCCAAACCCTCCGAGTTTGCATTTCCTGCACTGTTACTCTGTTCAAATACCTGGAGGAACACAATGCACTTCATTTACATAATTTGTTCAATTTTTCTGCACATTTTGTCCATTTATTTATTATTAATATGTTTAACAAGGAGGTCAACTGTGTATTCAGGGTAGGAAGATGAAAGCTGTGAAGCACTCATCAGGCTTTCTCTAAAAGAGAGCAGAATTTGATGATAACATACTAGTTGCCCATTGACTTTCTGCACACGCAGCAAGGTCAGGAAAACCTTTTAAATGTGAAAATGTATTCAAAGCCTATGCAAAAAGAGGAATATTGAAATGCATGTTGACCAGTCAGGGTGTCCTCCAGAGTTGTCATGCCAAAGCTGAATGCCTTGTAAGTCTCCCAGAGAAAATGGCGTGCTGAGCAGGAACATGTCCACGCCTCCCCGCTCAAACACTGGCTTGTTCTGATCAGACAGGTGATGAGCTTCGCTCTCCCCTTCAGAGCCCACTAGGATCATCATAACCTGCCAAAGTCATCACATTTGGAAAAATATACAACTGTATATTAAATTTCCTTGTACACTGATCAGTCATAACAATAAAACAGTGCCTAATTTAATACAGGTTCCCCACATACCACTAGAACAGCCCTGAACTGTTGAGGCATGAACCATACGGATGCTTAATTGTAATCATATTTGAGGAATTTGTATCAAAGTAACATTCACATGAATGCCAGGACCCAAAAAGGCAGGAAGACTAACAGACACTCATCAGGCTTTCTATAAAAGAGAGCATAATTTGGTGATAACATGTTCATTGCCCATCATATCATATTTATTGTCTCATTGATTTATAATTATATAACACGCTGCTACATGGTACATGCTGCTACTCTACTGTTTATATTACTCAGGTCACTCTGTCTACATTACACTGTTTTCTCTGCTGTCCAGACTAACATCCACATGAATGCCAGGACCCAGCAGAACACTGTCCAGAACATCACACTGCCTCTACCGGCTTGCATTATTCCTGTTCCACATTCTCATGCTATCTCCTCAGAAGAGTGATGTACATGATGTAAAAATTGTGCTTTCTTCAGACCAGGCCATCTTCTTTCCTTATTCCATGGTCCAGATCTCATGCTCACATTTTTAGCAGTGGACAGGATTCAGCATGTGTACTCTGACCTGCCTGCAGTTAAGCAGCCCTGTACAAAACATGATGTGCTGCGCTGTGTGTTCTGACTCCTTTCTATCATAGCCAGCATTCACTTTTCAGCAGTTGGTGAAGCTCTTATTTGGAAGCTGCGGATTGGAGAGAGCCTTGAGAGCCTCTCTAAACTAGAAGCAAAGAAGAGCCTGAGCTCACTGAACAAGTGGAATGGATGTACACTCTACTCCAGAAGCTGACCTTCTATGTCTCAAGGATCTTGAAGACAGTAACAACCAGCAGCCACACTGTTCTCACCCTAAGGAATGTCCTGTGCTTTGAACTCCTCCAATCACTGGACATAAGTGCCATTCAATTTACCTGTCTGTTTACCTGGCAGATCAGTGTATTTATGCTACCTAAGCAGTTACTGATATTGCTGCAATACATACACTACCAGTCAAACGAAAGGATAATTGTTTTTCACTAATCTTCTGCTTTATTTGATATATCTTAAATGTTGATCCACCCTGTGTTAGTCATCCTCTCGACAACCCGGCGGTTACATGTAAATGATCCACCAACCAAATAATTCCTGCTCACTGGTGGCCCTGGACAAATAAAGCACTTAGGCTCACCTTTGCGGAGGTGCCCGCGCCGTTACGATGGCCTGTCTGTATGTTTAGTAGGTAGTTGTAATGGGCACATGGATGGTTGTCCTCCAGCAGAGTCATTTTCCTCTGAAAAAAAAGAAAGCACGTCCATCTCTTTCTGAGGTTTGTAAGTTTAATGTAAATATGGATGAATGATGAAGACAGGTCTAGGGCTCGGTACCGTTCTGAGAGCTCTCCGGTCTGCATACCATGCCCAGATCACGATAATCAGATACAGCAGAAAGAAAGCACTGAGGACAACAACGACCACGTAATTCTCTTTCACGGTTGCGAAGAGGGCTGCCGTTTGAGACAAGTCTACATGATTGGGCATCACAAAGAAGGAGCTTCCATAAAAAGTGTTATGGTCACACAAGCAGTGGGTCATGTTGGGCATTGATAATGGGCCAACCTGTGAAACAGAGGTTCCACACACATACGCAGATGCATTAAGATATTTTCATTGTCAACATTTAATAAATTAATAAATATTATTAACAATAATACAAGCTATATATAGCAACAAAATATTTAAAGCAACAAAATATAAAGTGAATTCACTGTTTGAATGGAAATGTGTGGCATAAATAAATTAATTTTATCCATCATTTTTTTTTTATTAAATGTGTCTATGAGCTATTTTCTGTTAAGTGTTTTTATTTAACCTCACTCTGAGAAAAGCAGCACAAATAGGACAGACTGACAGGCAAAATCCTTACATGCAAACTCTTTTTGTTTCCAAGCTCACAAGCAAATGCGTAAAAGCAAATGGTGAAATACAAACTACTTGCTATCCAAACTACATGAAAAGAATGTATGCAGCTTGGATAGCAAGTACGCTAGCTAGCACAACAGCTAGCATGTGTGGCTAGCATGTAGCTTGGACTGCAAGTAACTACCACCACCATATCTGTTATCCAAACTACATGCTAGGCAACATTCTCATGTAGTTTGGAAACTAAGAATGAGAGAAACTAAGAATCTATATCAGATAATATAGATGTTAGATTACGTTGTACTTTAGAATGTCCTAAAATTTAGCTTCTTTCCTTGAAACAGCACTTGTTGCAATGCAGCACTTCAGTACTGCCTTTTTGATGGAAGGGTATTATGTAACTAAAGGTGTCGAACCTGGGTTACCTTTGGACAATACAATGTCTGGGACTAATAATGAGACTAAACCACAAATCACTATACTATACAGTACTATATGTATAAACAACTCTGGAAAAAATAAGACACGACTGCAATTTATTTTTAAATCTGCATCTATATGAGTATAAAAAACATTCCATGCCAGTGTCTGTTAAATTCATACACAAGCACCTCATTCTGCTTTATGAGGTACTGATTGGTGATCACCTGAATCAAATTGTGTGTGTGTGTGTGTGTGTGTGTGTGTGTGTGTGTGTGAGAGTGTGTGTGTGTGTGTGTGTGTGCATGTGTGTGTGCATAAAGCAGTGTTCTACAGCAGTTAACTGCGTACTTGACTCATGCTGGTGCAGAAATATCTTATTTAGCGTTTCTTTTTGGATATAAATTTCTCCTTTAAGACTCAACTTGTTGCCAGGGCAACACATGACCAGTTTTGTGATGTTATGTACAAATAAGCATCATCAATATATGTTGTAGAACAGTGCAATGCTATTGCATTATGAATGTGAACCAGAATAAAATTAAAAAGTGGGCAGGCTATAGACCACCAGTGAACTAATATATCAATGCTTACCTGGCAACCTGAAATGCTCCAGTTTTGTTGGTCTGTGTCCCAAAAAACACACTTAAAGTTCAAAACAGAGACTGAGAGGGTGAGTGCTTGGCTTGAAGTGTAGTTGATTGGTGTTATATTCACATGCCAGGTTCCGTTACTGCTCTTCATCATCTCTGGAGTGATTAGCCAACGATACTGCTCTGTTTTAGCAGAGAAATAAATAAAAAATAAAAGCCATAGGATTCAGATTCAGAAGCGACAAGATGCAAGTGTTACACAAACCGCCTCTTGGCATCTATTCTGTGCTGTAAATACAGGAAATGCATCAGAATTATTGTCCGTGGTTATCAACTGCATAATACAAATACTACGGATAGAGATTAGGTGTGAAAACACTGAAGGCCTTCAGGCAAATCAAGGCCACTTTGTTATTTCTAAAGCTCAGTCAAGCTCAAAGTGGAATTCACGTTATCCACCGGAGCCTGGTGGCATTCCAAGACATTCATAATGGTATGTGTACAGAAAACATTACTTTTTTCTTAAAGATCTCAACCTTTGCCAGTAAGAATGGTGTTCTGCTTAGCATTGCTGATGCTTGAATTATAAGTCTGCGACAGGAGCAACTGAAGGGAAATGTTCTGGTTAGGCCTCGCAGAAACGATGACAGTCGAGAGTACATCAGAGATATTGAAGGACGTGATGGCAGAAAAGCCTTGGTTCAAGAGCAAATCCATAGGTGTCGGTTCCACAGCTCCAGGACGAGGCAGAAATATCTGCAAAGAGAAAGAAAGAGAGTGAGAGAGATCCATGATACCATTTTTATTAACTATTGCTGGATATTATGATGACGTGTCATAAAGGAGTATTTTTAGGGAGAATGTATTTTTATGGCCAATTTTATGGAAAACGTATTTTAACATATTTTGGAATAATACACATTTATTGTGGTACGTAAACACTGAGTATACTGTGGTCAATATACTTCTGTAAAATAAGCAGCAAAATAAGCAGCAAAAATTTTATTTACACGTCTGTTCACCCGCTGCTCATTAATGCTGACGTTATAAGAGGTGTTTCATTTGGACTGCTTTACTAACGTAACACAGTTCAGGTGGCCTGTCAGAAAAGAGCTCATTTTCATAGATTAGTCTAATACTATGTGTAATACTGTAGCACACAACACTTTACATTTACACTGCACTGTCACTTTACATGGCACTGTCACGTTACTGTACTATAATAACTTAAGACTACTGCTGCTGCACTGTGTTGTCTTTCATGTCTTTTGTGTCTTTATGTTCTATCTGTGAAGAGGGGTGTTCAAGTAAGAATTTCATTGTACTCTGTACACTGTACTCTGTACACATGACAATAAACTTCAACAAATGGCACATGAACAGAAACTACATGTTTACTTAAGCGGTAATGGAAGGGGTAAACGGTCTGTAAAAAATGAATTGTCTTTTTTTGGCACATAAAATCCCATATGTGTCATATGTGAAAGATACAAAATACTATTGTATGATATGGGAAAGAAAAACGGTTGCCACTGTAGCATACCTCAATGAACTCTGTGAGATTTCGAAGCTTAATTTCAGACGTGTCGTTCTTCAGTGACAAGCTACAAACCCTTCCAGAGATGCTTTCATTCGAGACGTCGCTCAGTGGATTGAGGTTATAGTCGAACATCTAAGAGATGTGCAGAAACAACATTTAACTGCAGCTTCCAGGAAATTAGTAGTTTCTCTCTACTTTTGTATATATACTTACACTGAGAGCCAGTTGATTAGATATACTGTACCTTACACTCATTAGTCCAGAGAACATACTTTGTAAGCACTTTGTAAGTTATAACAATTACTGACTAGCGATTTGCTGTGGCACGGTTTATCAGATCTCATCTACACAGGCTTTCAATAGAAAAAGACCACAACAGCACTGCTGTGCCTAATAGCATATACATATCACTACTTATACCAGTATTAATAATTTTACTTATATACTACTGATCTCCCCCATTTACTACCACTTGTGTTACTAGTAATTCACTTAACTGTAAGTTATTCATCTATAATATTTATACCCCTATAATATTTATATTTGTATATATAGCATCTTGAGTCATTTCTGCAGAGTTTTAATGGGTTTATTTCATTGTATAGTTCGTATCTTTGTGTCTCTGTGCGTCTGATTTTTCTGATTCTGATTCCGATTCTAATCATGTCTCTGTCTCTGGCCTGCAACACCAAGAGTATCAATGGACTGATAAACTGTGCCGCAACATACGGGTTAGTCAGAAATTGTTAACCTGTTTGACAAATTGCCAGTAAGTATAGGGACAAGGTGGGTGAACCCATTAAACTGGCAACTCAGTGCAGATACAGGTTATCTGTTACATCCTGCCTTAAAAATAAGCGCTGGCTGAATGGAACATGTCCAACCTGAATACTGACAGGTTCGGCTGGCAACTGCGACTTCATTGCAGAAAAAGAGGGGAACTGGAAATGAGGCCCATCCATTGACCCAATGACTTTTTTGTCTAGTGCCTGTGGAACATCTCTTTAGAACAAAAGCGAAAAGGAGAAAACTCTACATTAAAAGTGCAGTGTCAAAATGATTGCATATAACACCCACAGTCTAATGATATATTTTATGAAAAGACATTTTTGCCAACTGGGACCATACATAGTTTTTCTTAAATTATTATTTTTAACATAAAACATAAAAACATTGTTTTTTGTAAGTATGTGTACTGTTCTGAAGCAATACCAATTTACAAGTTAATATTTCTCAATACTATATTTTCTACTAAATGAATTATGCACAAGCCACCACCTACTTGCTAGCATAAAGGGTTCCTGTTGGAAGCTCTATGACGAGGGTCTCACTTCCTAAATTGTACCTCACAAGACTGATCTCCATATAAATCTTGGCGATAATCAAGAGTAGGTCCTCAAACTGTTTAGATTAAAAGACACAAAAGATAAACAGCAGCATCTACAGTCTACCCTGCACCCTGTAAGTGTATGTTATGCTTACGTTTTCAGCCGCAGCGCTTTGCTGATCGCACTGCTCCAGTGAGTACAGAAGCATGCCTCCAGTGCAGTTGACAATGAGGTCCAATGTCTGATTGCTGAGACCAACTTTTATTCCGTTGTATAGATTTTGGAAGTATTGGATCTGTCAATGGACAGGGAAGAACGTGTGATATTACTCTGTGTATGAACAGTATGTGGGGCAAAAACAAATTTACACAATTTCCTCCAACAACATGAGACCAAGACAAGTTTGGTGTCAAAAATTTGCTTTGTTGGTTGCTATGTAGCTTTCAAGTAGGTTTATGGCCACTAGGCCCAAATGGGCTTGCTTATGTGGTTACTGTGGTTATATATATAATTAGGGGTGTAACGGTACGCAGATGT
>JBBIGB010000037.1:2631957-2643282 GCA_037577075.1 Alestopetersius hilgendorfi
ATATACACAGTATACACAGGCTCATTTCTTATTTAACTCACAACCACGTTTGGTTTGTAATGTAAAGAATGAAACAGCTCAGGTGTGGTATTTAAATATAGCTGTGGATCAATGTAGGTAAATTCCAAAACCAAGCCTTAATGCCAGGAGTCTCAGTGCTACCACTGATGTACACCTGAGCAAAGTACTGTCCCCACACATCGCTGCCTGGACAACGTTGTAGGCAGCCCACTGTTTTACTCATGTGTAAGGGTAAAATGCAGAGGACTCAAGTAATTTCCTCCAGGATCAATACAGTATATAAAAGAAAAGAAAAAATAATGATATTTCACATTAACAGTTTGATGTTTTTTTGCAGGGCACAAGGGTTCACTAACGTTTCAGAAGCAGTGGCTGCTGACCATAAGTCCTCTCCGGAGAATGACCGCACTCATCAAGACTCTAAATCTGCATCAGTGGCATCGAGCTAGGCCTTTGATATCCTACGTTTACTTGAACCTTGTACTGAGCTGCCCAGGCTATAGCAGAATGAACAGCCTGAGTTCGACTTTGTTTTTCTCTTTGAAGGTACAGATGGACTATTACCACGTGGTCCTGGGCTGAAATGTCAGTTTTTGAATGTAGTCTAAATCAGAACTGAAAAGTTCTGGGTAGAGGGGACTGATCGCTGCATAGACTTCAAAGAAAACATCAGCTCCAAATCTGATGTTGAAGGGAGGAATGTTTTGATGTGATGTGACTGCCTGTCTAAACAAAGCCTCCCTGAGAGCTTAAGCATCATGGTTGAGGAATCACAGTAGAACACGCCACCGGAGATGAAGATCGACAGGATTCAAGAGGCAGTGTCATAAAAATGGACCAACTTTTTGCAATGATGTTGTGTTGTGCATAGTCTATTACCTTTATATTAATAATTCTGAATCACAAATACATGATGTTCTGTTTCTGTTCTAATTTTTTGGATTACCACCATAGACATTTTGAATAGGTATTGGACACATATTTCCAAATATCTGAGTCATTTAAGTTGAGCTGTGGGAACATACTCACCAAATGAGTAATAAATACGTAAACAGCAGTAACAGATGATTATAGAGATAATGATTTTGATAATGAAGACAATGATTTTGAGTTACAGAAATGCTTTGTAAAGATTTGGAGTTGCACAATACCACCTTTTCATGTCCAATATCAATACTGATTGAGCAAGTCCGATACTGTCATTTTCCCTGTCTTCAACAATATGTTAATAATACATTTGTGTGGTTTGACTTTGAACCCAAAATGGCTCTATACTTCCTTTACAGTGCACTATGAAAGTTGGAATTTTCACTCCTAGGTGCAAATTCAGCAGGGAATCAAATAATTATCCCCCCTCTGTAGTGCACTATGTAGTATGTATGGAACCATTTGAGACATAGACTTGCTGTTTTACTCTTGACCTGGAACATCTCTCTTTATGGCATGTTGTAAGTTTTCGTGTTAGTCCAGGTTTTTTCTGATATCCTGTAATGGCCCATATAAAGCTGATACCGATACTGAGTATCGGAACAATGCAACCCTGTGTAAGGGTAAACCTGTCTTGTCCCTAAAGTTATCCAGTGTTACACTTCTCTTCATCATCATAATTTTTACACAGAAAAGTATTCAATTAAACCAATTTGAATGCAACATTTTAAAGAACATGTCAGTGTTGTTCCAGTAAACACATCAGTGAAATATTATGTAATCTATGTGTGCCGCTCTCACACAGTTCAATTACGTAGGAAATCTATGTGCAAGCTTGCTTGCGCAGATCCGAAAGCAATTTTGACAGCTCACTCCCTATTTTCCACAGTTTGATTGCCCTTTAACAATCTGAGAAAACTCTTCTTTTTAAGACGTCATGCTGTCAGTTTTGTGAGACTGGAGTCCCAGCCTTTTGCTTCTTGGAGATATTTGTTGAGGTTTTCACAAAAAGCCCACAGTCACAGAGTCACTTCACCAGATTTTTTTGGTGAAAGAATTATTTTCCTCCTTTCAGAGTCCTTCCTTGTTCGCTTCTGGACTGAAGTGGCACACCCACGGTTCTGGCTGATCGTTGCTATTTTGCAGGGTTTGCACAGGTCATTAAGTTCAGGGAGATTTGGACAAAGCAGACATGGAATCGCTACCATCAAACACCTCTCTGTCTAAAGCAGATGGTGATGCGGAGGAACGTATGAGTGTTTCACAGGTGAACATAGTCCATAATCATGACCCTGTGTATGCAGACCTATGTTTGGCCATTTATTACGTAATTCTATACAGGGTTATATAAGAACTGATTGGATGACTGCATCACAATGACTTTTTTTGACAATGTGGTATAGGCTTCAATGAAGTCATAGATGTGCTACAATATGCAGTTTATGCATTTTCCCAACAACTTCACTTATTTACCTTTTAATAAAGAGAACATCAACTAGACAAACAATAACCTGTTGGTCTGCAGTATTTGTTGGAAGAATATAGATTATTACAATACATTTTTCAGTAACTATTATGAAACTAATGATTTTTGTAATAGTGGGAGTTAATTAAATATTTGGGTCACATACGGACCCTTACCTTTACTTTCCCACAGATTCCAAGTGATCTGGGACTACACAGCCTTTTATGTGGAGATTGTAATCCAGGAATAAACTTTAAGGAATAGTTTGACATTCATCCCAGGTGTAGCTGAACAGTTTTGGGGTCCAAAATGTTCCTCTTTACTTCAGTACAGGGCCAACATTGCTGACATTAAAAATACATCACCAAAACGTCTATCAAACCAACTCCAGCACTTCACTAAGGTGCTAAAGGACTTTGTTTGGTTCAGTGATTACATTTTAATTCCGCTTTTTCCTTCTTTCTATACCTAGTCAGTTAGGCAAGACATGTCTGTTGTTTCCTTCTTAAGTCAATTGTAAATATGGAAACTCAGCTTTGAAATTTCAGCCTTCCGAAAAACGTGCGTTCATATGATTTACTCAGAGGACACTCCGTCTGCAGAGGACATAAGTCCTTGTGTCTGCTTTAAATTAGTATTTATTAAATCACATGAATGGCCAATCATGTTCATATTCAAGAAGCTGGAGTAGACTAGTGGACTGATATCCAGTAAAACAAACACTGCCAACTCTACATACAGTTGTAAATGGCATGCTAAAAATGAGCAGCATTTGTAATATCCCTGTCTTTCCAGTCATAACTGAGGATGCTGTGATTACAGTTATCATGTCAAGTCAGCTGGCATTGAATTTCCACACAAATTTCCAAGAATCTGACCCAAAGCATTCAGCTGATCTTTTCTGATCCAGAGCTTGTAATTGTCGAGGAGTCATAAGCTCTGCAGCTACGAGTGGATGGTGGTGGCCTAGTGGGTAGGATACTTACCTCTGGACCAAGAGGTCATGGGTTTGAGTCCTACATTCATCAGACCACCACTGGGTTTCTGAGCAAGAACTTGTTCCAGGGGGATTGTCTCCTGTGATTAGGGAATGGAAGTCGCTTTGGATAAAAGCATCTGTTAAATGCTGTAATGTACAAGGCAAATGTTGCTAATTAGCAGTGCTGGAATCTTTAGGATGACCGCTGCTACTACTTTTCTCCCTTTTCTTAGATGTGACGTGTTTTGAGTTTGCTCAACACTCCCACAAGGTTGAAGGTGTCACACAGGCATGCAGACCAGGCCTGCCTGGACAGACTCTCCACATGCTATGGGAAAATATGGGGTAATTTCCTTTTAAATTTTTTTCTGAACTGTATTCATTTTTCGAAGGCACTGTAAAAGCAGATCACCTACAGCCTTTGCTGAGCTCAAATGAACTTTGATTATGCATTATCATGATGCCTTTGCCCTCTGTGGAGAATTAAAATAGCCCTTCCTAGGAGCTGTGAAAGCCACCTTGGAGATCTTTTGGGCGTCGGAGCATTCCTTAGGCCTGTCCTGTTCTCAGCTGACCTCTCGCTTCTCCAAAAGCTCTCAAGCCTTCTCTTCCCTCCCACTCTTGCCTCACGTAGACCGCTGGCTGCTGAACACGCCTGGCAGGGAGGGGAGGCGCCACAGGACTGGCGATCAGCTGCGTGAAAGCTGCGCCCCCATGTCATTGCGGGTAATTGGACATGATCTTTGGTGTGCTTACATACTGACACGTTTCCTGAAGGGGCTCCAGCTCCGGCTGCCTGTGACCGGCGGGCAGCCGCAGACGCTCTCCAAATAGACCCCGGCGTGCATCAGCTGTCGAGCTCAAGCTCTGAGCCCCAGGCTTGGACACTTTGTACCCAAGCAGGACTCTCAGATAGAGCCGCTGTCAACAGAGGCGGCCATCAGCTAAACAAACGCTGAAAAGCAGCCCAAATGGCCACAACCCTGTCCCTCCATCTTTTATATTAGACTGAAGACAACCCTGTTGGTTTTTTTTCGTCGTGCTGTCATTGCTGATTATGTTAATTCTACCGATGTTTTGCTTAACAATTGGTTAGTTTTTGAATGAGAAAAAAAGTAAACAATTTAAATGAATAACTATGTGTGAATATATGTAAATATATATGTACATTATGACATGTGTATGTACACAGATGGTGTGTATGTACATAGACTGTAATATGGAGTTGGTACCCCTCAGGCACTGATGTTGGACGAGAAGGCCTGGCTTGCAATCTCTGTTCCTGTTCATCTCAAAGGTATTTGATGGGGTTGAGGTCCGGGCTCTGTCCGGGCAAGTCAAGCTCTTCCACTCCAAACTCATCCAGCCATGTCTTTATGGAGCTTGCTTTGTGCACTGAGACACAGTCATGCTGCAACAGAAAAGGTCCCAAACCGCGGTAAGGGATCCAGCCCAAACCCTAAAAACGAGTGGTTTTTGTCCATATTGTGTGTATATTTACATTTTACATTTACAGCATTTATCAGGTCATGCATTGTCAATATGTAAAGAATCATTACAGAGTTGAGTTTTAATCCTTGTTTTGTGATTAATCGAGTAACTGTGACAGTCCTATATGTTTGCAGTGTATCAGAAATGTGCTTGGTACTTCCGCTCTTCCTCCATCTACTCCTGCTCCTCTATACCCAGCTGAAACGGAAGAAACACGCGCACACACACATACTAGCTTAAGCTTGTAAACAGAATATCTCCCTCAAACCCAGCAGCTGCTCGCTTCCAGACAAACCAAGCAGAACTAATACAATATTTGTGTTTTTGTTTTTAAACCTTTGGCCAGCAGTGGTGAGAGCAGATTGCAACCCTCTATACCCCCATGCCCTGACGTGCTTCAGTCTATTGAGCAGGGTCGTGCTGAAGCTGGCATTTAGGATTTTCTTTGATCTGGACCCAGCAGGAAACCTGTTTAACATCTCATCTTATCTCTCCTGCTTGACATTTATCCAGCCAGTTCTGCAGAGCTGATGCGCACGCACAGATCAGGTCAATCTAAAGCTATTCAGTAAGCTCTGAGACGGTCCTTTGTTTATGTGCTTTGTAAAAAACATGTGGGGTCATGGTCAAATCTCTGCTGGGGGAACAAAGAGTCAATATAGCCCCCAATGCTGTAAAGATCTTGACTGTGGAATTCTTAAGGGAACAACTTGATACAGAACCTTCATTCTAGTTCTGAACACAAAAGTCCTGAATAAAAAAGCAAGTCTGCATGTTTTAATGCACAATTTTTGCTGAATTTCACATATTGGACAAAGATGAAGCAAAATGTAGTTTTACGTTATGAAAACAGAAAAAGCCATGTTAAAATGGGTACTCTGTGGAGGATTTTCAAGCAACAAAACATCATTTGACTGGATGCAAAGGTAACTGGCTCCTGTAGGGTCCCCTAGTAAAGACAATTTGAATGCATAAAGGGTTCCTTGCCTGGATAAATGGTCCTTCTTGGTTCTTCTTGGTAGAAAATTATTCTTTTTAAAAAATGGTTCTATCTAGCATCCAAAAAGGGTCATTTGTTACAAATTATATAAGCCTTCTTTAAAAGTATACCGATGCATTTTACTGTGCTCTTTAAACAGGGGTGTGACATAACTCATACAGAATTTAAAGGGGATGGGGTGGGTTTGCATTTTATGTGAGACATGTTATATAATTTTGTTGAAATGTTTAGATTACAAAACTCATTCCAAAAACCTGCCTGAAGAAAAATCTTGGTGCATTGGTGCAAATTACGGCAGAATAGTAACTTGTACGCCATGTATTTACACCACCTTGTAAAGAACAGTAAAGGAGCTATTCAGTTTTCAGTTCCTGTTTGGGATTTATTTATGGACTGTGTTCAGTCTTTACTGACAGCATGATAAAGTAAGTGGCACTTCAGCCTCCCTCTGAGGTTTTCGTGTTCATCAGTGCTGCTGTGTCTCAGGAATGCGCTGTGGAGAAGCACGCTAAAGACAGGTAGCGCCGTTATCCATTGGCTCCTGCGCCTGGCCTGAGGCTCCACACAGACCTGCTCCGTCATGGGTGAAATGTGCGCTGGCCTGGTTCGGCTAGACTCGATGACATAATCACGGCCGTATTTAGACACTCTGGGGCTAACTGGTTTGCTCTATTTTGGGGCCCCTAGCACATCTCTATCGCTGTGTTTAACATTGACACTGAATACATGTACAGAACCTAGAACTAAGTTCTTCACTGTTTGGTCCTGTTTTGACTGCTAATAGATGAGATAAAAACCCTAAGAGGAGAACGTCTGTGAGCTGCCCCAGACTGGCTCCACTTCCTTCCATGTTCATTAACACTGGTTAGTTAATTAGCTGTTTTAATATCCACTCGTGTCAATTCCTTTGTAACACTGGATTGAAACTAATTTGGGAGCTGCACAAAAGGCTGGTAGCAGTGCTAAATTAATACCATTGCTTTGTGGGCTTCAGAGGTAAGTTTAGATTATATTACATATTACAAAAGGAGCTCTGCAACATCTAAAGCATATTCTTATTCTCATTATTAATAACAACAGCAAGAACAACAATAACAACAATAAAAAAATAATATTAATTACAGGGATTCCTTTTGGTAAGGAATCAAAACCATAACTTTAACCATATCTTACCCCGTGTGTAGTCCATCAGTGAAGTTATGTTTAGTTCTGTTAATAGTCACTAAAATGATTTCCATAAACACAGCCCCAAAACTCCTCTTAATCCATTTAAACTGCATTTAGATCTTCATTAAAGTGGCACAGACTGATTTAGAACAACATATTACTTGCTGTGAGCCAAAATAATGATAATAAAAACAACAATTATAATAATAGTAAACACTGGGAGCTGCTTTGGACCACAGGGTCTGATTTTTACAAGCGGATCTAGTGCTGGATCTAAAATATAAATCATTTATAACTTACAGTAAAATCCATACTGTACCCTAATCCACAGCCACAAATTTGCACCATCTCAGTGAAGTGTTACCCCACCACCAGTGCAGAGACGTTTTTTTGAATTTATGGAAAGAATAATGGAAGGAATTTGGGTATGTTAGCAACATTAGACACTGATGTACGTTGCTCTGGATAAGAGCGTCTGCTAAATCAGTGGTCCCCGACCTTTATTTCGTCACGGACCGGTTTAATATCAGAAACTATTTTCACGGCCCGGGTGGCAAATAAAAATACGGATATTATACAAATAAATGATACACATAAAATGGGGATATTTAAAAAGTACAATAATGGGGTATCTTTAAAATACAATAATAAAGGTAAATCCAGTGTGTACTCGCAGCTTTATTAACAGCATTTTCATAACAACAAGCCAACAACAGAACACGGTAACATACACGTTTTATTTTCTGTGTAGCCGGCGAACCAGTACCATATGACGCACGGCCCCGTACCGGTCCGAGGCCCGAGGTTGGGGACCACTGTGCTAAATGCTCTAAACTTAAATGTGGCCTTGTACCTCCAGTTCTAGGAAGGATTTAGACTCCCAGTATGTCTAGATCTGGGAACATGGCACATCATTTAAATAACATTTTTCACCAAACTGTTGCATTAATGTGGTCTTTGCTACACTTGTTGCTACACTTGTTGCAGACGCCATAAACAAAAGCATTTACATGGATCCCTTTCATCTCAACAAGACCATGCACTTATATGAGCATGTACTGAGGCTCACACTCCATTCATATTACACTGAGTGGGAGTCTGCAGACTGGGGGACTCCTCAGATTTGCCTCAGCTGGAGCTCTGGAGCCTTAGGAGCTGGCCTGTGTGTTTGTATGTATGTGTGTAAGAGGCAGGTGCAAGTGACTCCACTGTGGCCATTCCCCCTGTCCAAGCATATTTCTCCTTCTCAGCTGTCTGAGCACCAGAGGACCACAGATGACTCGTGTCCCCTGAAGTGTATATATTCTCTGATTAGTCATAGTTTTAAAACCGCTTGCCCAATATTATATTAGTCACCCTTGCATTCTCCCCCCCCCCAAAAAAGCTCTGATGGACTCCACAAGACCTCTGAAGGTGTGCTGTGGTATTTGGCACCAGTCAGCAACAGATTCTTTAAATTCAATAAGTCAGGACCGTCAAACTCTAGTCCTGGAGGGCCGGTGTCCAGCACGGTTTGATGGTTCTCCTCCTCAAACATATTCACTAAACCTGACAATTAACTGTTGAGGTGAACCAGGGGTTTCTGAGCAGGGAAATCACCAAAACATGCTGGACCACGACCCTCCAGGACCGGAGTTCGAACTCCTCTGCAATAAGTTAGGCACTGTTGAGATACTGCCTCCCCGGACTAGTTTGTCCAGCGTATCTCACATATATTTGTTTGGATTGAGATCTGGGGAATTACGAGACCAAATCAGCACCTTGAACTCTTTGACATTTTCCTAAGACCAGTTTTTGCAGTGTTTCGGGATGCATTGTCCTGCTGAAAGAGGGAGCCATTAGGGAACACCACTGCTGTGAAAGCTTGGACTTGTTCTTCAACAATCTTTGTGTAGGTCTTATTTACAACATCCAAATGTAGGATGCAGGGTTTCTCTGAAGAACATTTGCTTGCCTTCTTCCCATAGTGAGGCTTGATTCAATCTCTTTACATTTGTATTACAGAAGTTCTTCTGTGGGATTGGATCAGATGTTCTAGTCCTCACTCCCCACAGACATCAGTGAGCTTTGGGTACTCATGATCCTCTCACTGGTTCACCGGTTGTGCTTCCTTGGATCACTTTTGATAGGCACTAACCACTGCATCTCATCTATCGTCACAATCTAAGTCACTCAGATTCTTACACTCGACCATTTTTCCTGCTTACTGTACACCAACTTTAAGAACTAACTGTTCACTTACAACCTTAAATCTATCACCCCTTGATATGTGCCACTGTAAGGAGAATTTTATTCACTTCACCTGTTTAAATGTTATGACTGATCGGTCTATATATTCACAAATGTTTTAATGGCAAGCTGATGTTTACTCTGTGTCAAAATGTCTCTTAAAACTAAGCCTTGTTACATAAGCCTTGTTACATAAACTTGCATCGAAAGTTGAGTGTTTTTCCTTCTCCTGACAAATTACATTTTTCCCCTTTAAAGGCTCATATAAATGGTGCAAATTTCCTGTATAAGCGCTTAAAGGATGTGTTCGGTCATAAAACTTAATGTAAAATAGAATATCTGTCTGAAATGTACCAAAAAGTGAAATAAAAATGAGTCTGAGACCTACACAGGGCAAATGTGAATGTGTGAACTGCCAGCTGGTACAAGCTCAGGTCACTAATGCATTCGCTGAAAAAAAAAAAACACTGACACTTCATACACCCCTCCTCATCTTTAACTGCTTTGTTTATTACAGAGAACAGTGTTAAAGTGGGAAGCCAGTCACAGCAGACCCTTGTGGTGCGATAACATAATTAGAACTGCTGCTGACGAAGTGCATGTTTAATTGAAAAGCTTTTAACATATTTTCTTTTCTCCTGCTTTCAAAAGAAGTCAGTACTAGGAGAGGTTCCTTGGCAGCCTCTCCAGCCCTGCCTTTAAAAGGCTTAATGTACCTCCCTGTCCATGAGTAAGGCTAAATGAAAAGTCTATTGACTCTGTCTTTCTAGAATATTACATCAAGGCAATGCTGCATCTAAGAGTCTTTGAGAGCAACAGTGTCTGTATTTAGGCATTTTCCTTGTTCTAATACCTAGATCTCTCTTAATGTATCTTCTTGCCCTACTCTTACACAAAGATTGTAGCACTTAGCACTCGCCTCTGGTGCTCGCACTGTCCTGGAACTGTTTCCTTCTATTGTAAGTCACTTGGATAATAACATCTGCCAAATAAATATAATGTGAATTGGGTAGGTATGGTATGGCCTCACACCGCAAAACTGCAAATGAAATCATCTTAAATGTAAGTAATATTTCTCATTATAAGAATGTTTTATTTAATTGACCTATTGTGAGCATCTGTTGCATATGTGTGATTACTATGAACAATCATTTCAACAAGCTTTTCTTTACTAAGTAAATGAACAGAAAATTTCTCTGAATCAGCTGAAACACCTGCCCATTGGATTATTATGATATTATTATGAGATTATTATATATTATGAGTGTGATGTGAGTCAATGGGGAATTTTTTGCCTGTGGTAACTGAGTGTACAATACAGATGCAGCAGACAGAAATTAGGGTGAAAAACATTTTAGTCAGCTTGAAATTAGAATGCCCTTTTCTTCCTTAATGTGAAGAGTCTTTGTGAGAGAGATGGGATATTCAGGAAATAAGGAAAATAGAAAATAGTTGTGGGTGGGGACATTATTTTATTCATCACTGGATTGTAAAGGTACCGTTCCACAATTATCGAGGTTTACAGAACCCAGCCGGCCGTCATTGACCTCTCTTTGCCGAACAGCCCCATATGAATGTCACGGATATTACAAATGAAATTAGGCTCTACAGTCATTTCCTACCAGCATGTCCCACCTCACACGAAAATCCATCACATTAAGGGAGAAAATTGCATTATAATTTCTAGTGTTTTTCAACCTAACTTCTGTGTGCTGCATCTGTACACTCAATTAGCACAGGCAGCAATATCCCAGTGGTCTCGCATCACACTCATAATAGCAACAAATGGGCGGGTGCTTCAGCTGATTCTGTGAGTTTTCTCTTCTTTAACTAAGCAAGGAAAACCATATTGAAATCAAACATACAGTGGGGCAAAAAAGTATTTAGTCAGCCACCAATTGTGCACGTTCTCCCACTTAAAAAGATGAGAGAGGACTGTAATTTTCACCATAGATATACCACAACTATAAGAGACAAAATGAGAAAAAAAATCCAGAAAATCACATTGTCTGATTTTTAAAGAATTTATTTGCAAATTATGGTGGA
>JBBIGB010000037.1:2739367-2752312 GCA_037577075.1 Alestopetersius hilgendorfi
ACCTCCACATCATTGCATTCAGTTTTTATTCACGATTTGTATAGTGTCCCAACTTTTTTGGAATCCGGTTTGTAGTAAACCATGCTAAACTATAAAGATGGAAAACACTGAGAGAAGTCCCCAGTTTTTTTGTCCTTTTATTTTGTGTGGGTTTTTTTGTGTGTTATTATTGGTTTATTGTGTGACTTGTCTTCAAGTACTTCAAATATTTATTTTTATTATTAATTGATAATTGTAAAATGAATTCTGCTTACTGAACGTCAATTGTAAAAACTGTCTCACAAATAACTATGCATGTACTTCCCATGGTTCAAGATATTCTGCAGTTTCCTTTAATGTTTTTGAATCTTTGTCAGGTGTGCACTAAAGAAGAGCAGGAGATCTTGCAGCGAGACTCAAACAAAAGTCAGAAACTCCGAAAGAAACTCATGGGAGGTGAGAAGGGTAAAAAGTGGAGTGATCTTTCATTTGTGTGCTTATTTCATCTATTTCATCTCCAAATTAACATGTGGTCTTGGTTGTGTCTCTTTTATCCTGGCAGACCGAACGACATCAGAAGGCTCAGACAAAGACTACCTGCCCCACCAGGAGGCCAGGATGAAGGCAGGCTTGGAGAAGGCTATTCAACACAAGGATAAACTGCTGGAGTTTGACAAGAATGGGTGGGCTCTCACTAACCCTTAGTGCTACCTGTGTGATTAAATAGTCATCAGTTTTGACTCCAGGCCAAGTCTCTTAAGCCCATTTCACGCATTCACCTTTGTATGCAATGGTAATTAAATGAGAAGGGGTTGAGAGAGTGGAAATCTCAGTAAATTGCCTCGACAGCTTAACTTGCAGTGAGACCTACTCTGGCTCTTGGGAAATTATTGAGAAGATTTGTGTGTGAACTGAAGCCGGTACTTTTGATTACAACCAGCAAAATTCAACATTGCTGTTGTCTTTTGTTGTTACAGTGCAGTTTTTTAGTGTTTTGGAGTGTAGTTTGTACATGATTTAGGTAGTTTGAACATGATTTATGAGAGAAGAATCAAAAATCTTACGTGCGTGATGCCTTTTTACGCAAAAGTGACTTGTTGTGACGAAAAAAGTCAACTGTGTATTTTTGTGATGCTGAAGTGAGAGGCCTTTCATGCTGAGGATGTGATTACCAGGACTTCCATAGCAAGGATAATCAAGTGCTTCAAATAACATGTTAATTAAGTGCTCTGTGTATGAACTACACAAAGCCTGTACATTACTGCATCTTAAAAGCATCTCAATAACCTCTTTAGAGACTCAAACCCAGAACTTAAGTGCTACATTGCTGGAGGTCACATTGAATTTGACTATCATATTGCTTTCATGTTTAAGGAAAGACGTTGACGGTATTGGGCTGCTAACCTGGCCTTATTCATTCTCAGTGTTCGCCGAACTCAAGTCTTGGATGATGAGTCTGACTACTTTGCCACCGACTCCAACCAGTGGCTGTCCCCCGGGGAGCGTGAGGTTCTGCGAAAGAGGGAAGAGGAGCTCAGAGAGCTCCGCCACGCCTCCCGCAAAGACCGCAAGATCACACTGGACTTCGCAGGCAGACGAGTGCTTGAGGAAGGAGAGAACCTGACTCAGTATTACAACAAGTATGGATTTTAAATACAACACAATTTTTAATTACTTTGGTTGAAGGAGACAATGAAAGTGTTGCATACGTTTTATGATGCAGAAGATGTAAAGTGAACTGGCCTTTCTGAATTGAGTTCTGTCTATATCTCCTTCACTCTACTTTGGAATATCTTTGATGGACCGTCCATACTAATCTTGGAGAATAATTTATTGAGTTCTATCTGTTTCAAGGACAGGACTTTTGTCAGATCTGTGTACTGTCAAGTTCAAACTTCAGGGCGGATCCTGACTTGTTATGCTTGATATGCTCTTTGTGTGCATAATTTAATCATTATGCAAGTCTACCATTGGAAGTCTATCACTTCCCAGCAGCTTAAGACTTCTTGTGGCCTTTATGCACTTTGAACAGGATTAAGTGCACTTCATTAACCCCCTGGGGCTTAAGCCTTTTTGTTGGGTTTTGGAAATTTATATTTGGAAGTTTTCTTATGGATTTTCATTAGGTTACAGTAACTAATAACACCGGAGTTGCATGTCTGCTGGCAAGGTCTAATCTATTCATGGTAATGTTTCTAATTTAGTGTTGACTAGGGCTGCACAATGTATCACTTGTTAATTGTCATCGCTGTATCCGTCTTTACAATACTGACATTGAACAGCGCTGCAGTATGGAAATGACTCTCTGACCAATCACACGATGAGAATGTAGAAGACGTTTTTCCACAAAGGACCCACATTAAACATTCCTTTTATTGGGGTTGTCTACCAAAAATATGATTCATAATTAATCAGAATTATTTCTTACATTACTATTTTTCAACCTTTGTTTAGCCGTTAATTCATATATATGTAAATGATCTCTTTTCTAATTGGTTGCCCTGTATTGCACCTCATGGCTAAACTGCTGTAAACTGAAATACGGAGGCTGGGTTTTGTGACATCATGAGAACTTTAATTTTAAAATGGTGTGTTTTTGTATCTTAGTTTCCATAAATTGACTAAGATAATGGAGTATATGTACATTTTGAAACTTTAACAATATGTGCATACTTCTGGCTATATACACTACCAGTCAAAAGTTTGGACACACCTTCTCATGCAGTGCTTTTTCTTTGTTTTGATTATTTTCTACATTGTAGATTAACATTGAAAACAAACAAAAATGATGAAGGAACACATGGAATTATACAGTAAACAAAAAAGAGTTAAACAAACCAGAATCTGTTCTGTAATAAGTTAATGATGGACTGTTGTTTTTTTACTTAGTTCAGTGGTTCTTGCCATAATGTGCAGTAGAACCGTAGTGGAACAGGATCACTAACTGTGTACCAACCCAACCGGCACAACAGATGATCCCAAACACATTATGTCAAGAAATGTCACTAATGAACTCTTGATGAAGAACTCCTGTTAATTAAATACCATTCCAGGTCGATTCCTCATGAATCTGCTTGAAATAAATACTAAGAGAGTGCAAAGCTGTCATCAGAGCAGTAGCTGATGCTTTCTAAATTAATCTACAATGTATTGATCTTGGAGGAAATTGCTTGTATCATGACTGCAAAGAGACACAGAGACAATAACAATATAAAATATGTCTATATACACAAATCCTTGATATAAATACAGTAGATAAGTACCTTACAGTTAAGGGATTTCTATCAATACAAATGGTAGTTTAAAGTACATTATTGCTCTTAGTAGAGGTGAGTAGTATATGAGTAATATTGACATAGATTGTGATATTGCATATGGTCAGACTAGCGCATATATATGACTATTGCCCGTAAGGTATGAAGGGATTCATGATTTATTTAGTGATTCAGTGAAGATGTGGGTGCATTGAGTCAGTGTGTATAGCACTTGACAACAAGTACAGAGGAACTGTATAAGAAGAATGTATTAAGTATAACCACGAATAGCCATCAAAATACTGCCATTACACTGCATTCATATTACCTTGTAAAAATGATCAGCATTTTGATCCTATAAAAATGCTGATATTGCTTTTTTTATTGAAGGAGAATTGCTGAAGTAAACACAGGATTATGGCTTTACCTGAGGTTGCAATTTTTTAAGACTGACTGAAGAGCTAATGGTGTGCATGTTGACTGCAATAGGTTTGACGAGGCCGTCAAAGCCATAAATACTGGAACTCTGGTCCAGACACAGAAGAGCTCGGGCCCAGCAGGTCGTCAGCACCTCAGGGACCTGGTGAACCCTAACATTGTGCAGGCTGCACCACAGGTAGGCACCAGTAGACTGTAGGATTGAGCAGAATATGGCTGTTTTACTCAGTAAGATCCTGTCTCAGGTTATTACATTTCTGTTGTGTTTGTGTATGGATCAGTGGGTGGATGTTGGTGGTGGTGAGGCCCCTCGCAGGCATCAAGTGAAGGCTGTGGGAAGTGAACACAAAGCTGAGCGCTCTAGACTCCGGCTACAAGACAGGGAGTTGCAAGAGATGGCAGACGGAGGCTGGTGTCTCAGCATGCATCAACCATGGGCCTCACTCCTCACCTGCGGCATAAAGAGGTAGTCTTTTCTTTTTAAGCCAACATGCTGCAGAGAAACTGTAAAGTCTGCTGGCCTCTTTTTATGACTGACGTTATATCTGTTATTGATATTTTAATGTCCATATATTTTACAATGCAACATTTGTATATGCTGCACATTTATTTTAGGTTGTTATAAATATTAAAACTTAATCAAAAATATGGGTCAGTTTCCCAGACAGGAGTTAAGCCCAGTCCTGGACTATCCTTTCTTTCTCAGTGGAAAATCTCTATTCACGGCGTATGTAATTCAGGCTTAATCCCTGTCTGGGAAACTAACCCAAACGATTTTATGTTTAAACAGTGGTGATTTGAACAAGATTATTCGGTTCATTTAAGGATCTTTGTGTTTTAGGTGTGTTTAATATGACCCATAAGAATGCTATTGTTATATTTTCATTCAAATATTGCCTTCTATAGATCCACTCAGTTTTTGCATTTGTTTCAGCCTGTTTTGTCTCCCAACATACATTGTTTTATGCCATGCACATCAAAACCTAGCTATTCATCTCATGCTTGAAAACCTGATTCTCAACAAATGCTAAGAATAAGGGTATTTAAATAACAATGCCGAACTGTAATGCATGTAACAAACAGTGTTTCAAACTAAAGAACTTCATGGGTGTGTGCAGACTGGAAGGCAGGACATGGTACTCCTCTCACAGAGGTCGCCTTTGGATTGCTGCTGCAGCCAAGAAGCCTACTCCTCAGGAGATCACTCAGGTGGAGGCCATGTATCGGCAGGTTTATAAACAAGGTATGATCTTGTTATTCATAGCTAAGGGGGGTGTCTTTTTTTTAAGTACATCAAACTGCAGAACTGTGACATGGTAGGGCCAATGTAATGAATCCCAACAAATTCCATAGTGAAATGACTTAATAATTAGACTCATTTGAGGAACTTAATTCCTGGGAAAATAATGCACATAGTTATTTTTCAGTGTTAATGTGCTCATCACTTGATGTATTGGAGCTTTCTTTCTAATTCGCCAGATTTGCAGTTTCCTAAAGAGTATCCCACTGGCTGCCTGCTTGGTTGTGTCAACATGACAGACTGCCTCTCCCAGGAGCAGTTCAGAGAGCAGGTTAGTCTCTTGCTGTCTGTTTGCCTGATGGTTTCTTTCTCTCTCTCTTTCTCTCTCTCTTTCTCGCTCTCGCTCTTTCTCTTTCTCGCTCTCTCTCTCACACACATACATTCCTGTCTGTTTCTGCTCCCCCTGCTGTCTTCTTGTGTAGCCTGCAGCATACTTCCTGCCTCATTTCCTGCTCTCCCTGTGTGAAATGGAGGTGTAATTGCTGCTGCTGTGGCTGCGCTTGGCATCCGAATGAGCCATCTCTGTCTGTTTCCCCTCTATCCATCTCCCTCTGTCTTTTGCTTCACTGTGGAGTTTGCCTAAAGACTCGTGTCTGCCTGTGGATCTACAAGGCGTCCCAAGGAGCACACGCTTGTGTCAGACCCCAAAATCTGTCGGAACACTGTAGCTCTGAGGTTTCTGGACTGCTGGATTATATTTTATTTTTTTTTTCCTTTTTGAGCACCAGTGTTGTCAAGTTCAGCTTTGAACTCCTGACCAGCCTGAAGCCTGCTGTTGTTTGCAGTTTGGCCAGCAGAGGGCTCAGAGGACCATCCTCCCAGCTTAGCTCCAGCACTCCTGTCTGCCATTTTGATTGCAGTCATGCTGAAGCAACCAGTCTAAATATTTCAAAGCAGGCCCGTTACATTAACACGCTTTGAGCCACAGCCACTTTCTCCATAGATTTCCTGAAGTTTTTGGCAAACACTCCTCCTTATTGCAACCATGCTTTCAAGCAGAACGTTTAAAGGAGATTATATCTGGGTGCAATATGGCAGCCCGTCTCTGTCCTTGATTAATTATAAATCAATGAAGTCCAGCGCAGCTTTCAGGCCTCTTTTCTCTTTCATCCGGAGTAAATGTCGAGGTGCCTCAGCCTTTATGTCTGCCCAAACGACGGCCAAGCGCCTCGACCAAAAACAGACAGCGGCTGACGTTAAGGCTAGCGTGTACAGTTTGATGCTACATCTGCTCCTGGTCAGAAAGGTGCACACATCTGTCATACCGCCAGATGGATACTTTTGTTGGTGTGCATATGGCAGAATGAAGGGGTTTTATGGCGCTTTCTTAAAGATGGTTCTCTCTTTGGCATTATTTCCTCAGAACCGAAACCGCTGGTCACATCCGCATTACAATGGCGGTTCGGAATTGTCTTTTGTCTCTGTTTCTTTCTTGAAGTCTCCTGGTATTTATATGTGGATTAAGCTCGTGGTACGGGGCCCGAGACACAGCCCTTTTGTCTGGCTGTTTGTTTTATTGGGGGGGGGGCTGAAATCGGCATGTGCAAACATCTGTGAGTGCCACTGCCAGCGTTTCCCACACCCTCTTAGTCACATTAGCTTTAATGAGATATTGACATAGACACTGTTGTCTAAATTATGTACACTCATTTTCTGCTGATGTATAAATAGGACTGATGAAATGTAATTGCTCCCTTTTATATCACTCAGAGGGTGATTACACGATGACAGCACCAGGGAGAGCTGCTTTTGTTTTGTTTTTTTTTGTTGCTGCACTTGTTCTTTTCGGGTGTTTTCTAGCCAGAGCAAAGGAAAGGAAAAGGGGGGCGGGGGAGAGAGCAAATCTATCTCAAACTCGTAACCAATTTTCATCTCAGGGGCCTGTGTTGTCTGGCTCTGGTTAATAACTGTGGAATCTAAACTGGAATCCTCTTTGCTTGTGTTTGCCTTGTTTTCTCAGTGTCTTCTTTTTTTCCCCTTTTTTTTCTTTCCTCGGGCTTTTCTTTCCGCTGATCCTTTGGAGGGTCATAAAAGCCGGTGTGAAGGTGCAGGCTGCTGCGCGCGCCCTTTTATCCGCTGCTGGAGTGCTGGCAGCTCTGAGGCCGGCCCTAAATCCAGTCTGAGAGGGGGGCAGAATGAAGGGGAGGGTTATTGGGTGGGAGCGAAAGAAGCAGGGCATAAATAAAGGCTTCCATAAAGCCTCGACGAGGAGTGTGGATCCTTCCATCCTGTCTTCCTCTACACCCCCCAACTCCCATCCCCCTTTCTGAATGAGAATGAGGGGCTCGCTCTCCCACCCACTCAAAGAAAAAAGGCCTGGCTGAACTGAGAACAGCAGCGCATAGCCCCTCTGGGAAAGAGGAGGGGAGGCTAAGGTTTTTTCCGATGGCTTAGAGACACGCACACACACATGCACACCAAATCCCATCTGTTTAGAGGTACTTTAACAGTCTTGCCGCATTTATTACTGAGAGCAAAAGATATTGATCCAATCCTTTATGCACAGGATTAGTGGGAAGACTCCATCATCTGTCCTCTTGTCTTTTATTTCCTTATTAGATATACAAACTAGCGGGGTAGTGAAATCAAATAGCAGCTACCTGTAGTTCACTCAGCCTGTTTGATTATGTGCATCTAATCTCTCTGATTTGGCGCAGCACGAGAATTTGCCATCATGACGTTGATAGTAGGGATGCACTGAAAAAATGAGGAAACACAATAAGAAATTATTATACCAATTATGGCTGGGACTGTGTGTACTCGCAATTGCATAAATCAATATTCATGGTTCAAAGAATAAATCTGTTACAAAACTATGAAAACATTTATTTAGCATTCAAACAATGCACAATATAATGAAATGTTATACAATTAAATGTCTTCTCTCATAAAACAAGTGAATTCAAGTGCATTTTAATATTCCGAATGTAGTGCATGAACAAAGTGCATTCAGAACAAGTGCTTTAAAACTGTTGAAAGATAGAACAACATTCTCTGTAGGCTTAACAAAATAGTGTATCAAAACAAAAACTGTCAGCCCATATATTAACCGTAATCACTGGAACACTTTCTTGCCTGACGGAGTGGGTGTGCTCGAAGGGTCTTGCCTCTTCTATGCTTGATCTGGATGTTTTGATTTTATATGATAAATTAATACAGACATCGAGAGTCTTTGTGGATGCACCCCCCCTAGAAATGTCGGCATCGCTCGCTTTAAAAGCGGCTTTCCTTGTGTCTTTCTTAGATGTATGAAAATGCGCCCACACGGCAGACATGTTGACTTTAATCCAATCTGGCGGTTTTGGATGTTGATTACGTCATCACTGTTTTGGTCGCGTTGAAAATATTTTTCCGGTGGCCGAATATTCGCTGCATCCCTGGTTGATGGCAAATTATTGTGGTTGACTGTATTATTGCAGTAGTGTTATAATGTTCAAACACACATATTGAAAGTATTACATCACAGCTCTTGATTCAGTAAGCCTTACTTTATATATCATGGACTGCTTTCTCAGATAAACCCTTAGACGTGACTAAATGGGATGTTTTTTTTGTGGTGAGACACTGGCAGTATGGTTTAGTTTGAGACTGGATTTAGTCCATAAAACAAAAATGTTGTATTGAAATGATCATCTTGGTGCTAATGTTGCTGTATCCCTGTGCTCTGCAGGGAGACTACAGCAGTAGGCTGTTTACTTGTGCTCTGACTTGTGTTCATTAAGGTAATTTGTAGTTGGCAAAACAAATTTGTTTTTGAAGGTACGTGGGTTTTGAAATTTCCTGGTATGATTATCACGCCATGTACATAATTGCAGCATTGTATGCTGTAGCCCATTATTTAAATCAGTAACCGCCCTGAGTTTTTAACGTACTCAAAAGCCCTGTACAGTTTTGTACTGTAAATGTCAGAAACATTTGTCATTGTAACAAGTCCCATTAGGTCACTATAATTATCTGAGCTTATCATAGATACCGTCGGTTCCGACTAGCTTCTTGTTTCATTACTGTGAATTTGGACTGTGTTATGTGAAATGCTGAATAAAATCATTGTATAAAGGTTTAGCTTGTTTTTAAATGTAGGTTTTTAAATGTTTTCTCTTTGTATGGCTAAAAAAATGTTGTTGTTCAAAGTGTCTTGATGTATCTTAATGCTACATTTTTCCCGTATCGCCCACTCCTACTATAACATAAGATCCAGCCCACCAGAGGTCAAAGATAAACATTGAGCATGGCTCTCAGAAACATTAAAAAAGGATTAGAAAAAAAGATTCTTTCCTTCCTGTCAAAAGCTGGCGGGTTTAATGTTGCGCTTCTGACCAGCACTGTTCTTAATTCCCTAATGGGTCAGAACAACAATGGGAAAATCTTGCTCTGCAGGCCATTACAGTCCATTTCAGTCCATTAGAAGAATCTTAAAGATGGGGCTGGTGCAGAAACATACCAGGGAAGGTTTTTTAGGATTTTTAGCCCAGAAACGTATATTAAGTATGTGGTAGGAAATATTGTTGACTGTCAAACACCTCCTGCACAAAGCAAACAGGCTGTGTGTCTGCCAAACCCCAGATAATCCAGCTCAACCCCCCCTCCTCGCCCCCCATCCCCAGTGAAGCACCAACAGCAGGGCTGCTTCTCTTTCTGAAAAGCCATTCATCCCCACATCTCTTACTGCCTGTTTGGCTGCGGCTGATTGTATTGATCCACACCTAGAATGGAGCCTTCATATCTTTGTCAGTCTAAAGCCATTTTGCAGACTTGCCATGTCAGGGTGATTACAGACACGTCCATTTGTCTGTCAACATGCTCTTTTTTAGTCAGGCACATACAAGCAGAGGGGAAAAAAAGGGCCCATTTCCCTCCCCACTGTAGCTGAGTGCTGTATTGATCTGTATTGACTGATCATGCGAAGGTTGTCAGGCCAGGATGTCTTGGCATAGTGCTTTATTGGTTGTGGTTTATGAGTGAGAGTGAATGCTCTTTTAAATTAGTCTCTTTTCTGTCTACAGCTTGTGTGTGTATAAGGTGATACTAAGCAGCTTACTGTAGAGGTCTTATTTATAGCACATCTGAAGAGGGGGGATACGGCAAAAGCATGTTAATGCAATGCTTGAAGAGATTTTTTGTGATTCACAGTACTGTGTATTATCACAGACAAACGACAGCAGCGTAACGTAGGTGCTATGTTTAAAAAGACTGAAAAGCAAAGAGCACATCCACTTATGTTATGGTTTTGTTTACAGGCTCTGTGTAATTGGACCTAATATATTTTTGATGCCTGTAGTTGGTGAGTGTTTTGGAGGAACCAACAAAACCTGTGATTTATTCAGAAAGGTGTATAGCGAGGAACCAATCCTTGTATCCTATAGTAGTCATGTCCAGAATTCTTGTATATTTTTCAGTACAGGTCATATCAGAATAAGAGTTTCCTACAAAGGTAGAATCTTTGACATTTTGACATATCCACATATCCAAACACATTAACATGTCTGCCCTTTTGCTTTGGTGACGGTGTGCACTCAAGTTTTGTGTTGTCTGATGTTAATAGGATCGTGTCCCACATTAGCTTATATTTGAATAGGGACCAAGAAAGTGTAGAATGTGGACAGTTTCTTTTTCTTGTTGTAACATTTAGTTTTTTTCTTTCTTTTTTCCCCAGGTTGAATATGAAAAAAATCAAATGTTCAGTGTAGTTTCAGGCATTTGAAATGAGTGTTTATTGTGATGTCGAATGAAAGTAAAATGATAGCTTTATTAAGATTGTTACTGTACTGACCTTAACTCTAAATTTCAGTGTTAGAAATATCCATTGAAAGCATTTTAGAGGTCTGAAAGTGGTGCTTCTTGGTTGCATTTGGCACCTTTATTTTCAAGAATGTACTCAAATAGTACATTAAATGTTGGGTAACTGAATATATAAAAGGGCTTGATGTGATGTATATTATTAATGTGAAATGGATGTATACATTTGAATGTAAATTCAGAGCACTGCTTTAATAGTGTGCAATCCCCTCAGGTTCTGCGTTTTTCAGCTTGTGTCTCAGGGGTGCGGCCCTTCTCCTAAAAGCTTGAGTGGAGAGAGCCTTCTTTATGTTTGAACTCCTGCAGAACCAAACAGTCAGAATCTCCTCTCCAGCAGACACCATGGCCAGATTAGCAGAGGGTGGCTGCCCTTGTTAGTGTGGGTTAAAGGGCCAGCTGATGTCTGTGTTTCCTTGTGTGGTAATGTGATATTTATATGCTGAAAAGCCTCCCTCCGGAGAGTGAGAGAAACACTGAGTGGCCATGCTGGCACCCTGCCAAGCCGAGACGGCCCTATTTTTCCTTTCTTCTCACACTCCGCTTCTGCATGTGAATCCTTCAGACCGAGCATCTCTTGCTCCCTCTTTCTCTCCGGCTCGCTTTCTTTTGCCTGCCCCCCACGGTCCTTGTTTTTCCTGTCAAGCGTCGTACGTGAGGATCTGGTTGTTAGGAATTCAATTTCTCCAGGAGCTGCCTTCATTATCTGCTGCATTCAGGGCAGTCAGTGCATGTGTGCTTGGTACACATATACATGCACACAGGCTGGTTTTAATGCAATAGCAAGATCTTATGCATATGTCCCATGTAATATGTATGTGTAATGTTTTTTCCCACATGTAATAAATATGTGCTAAGATATTCTGACCCTAACTTTAAAATCAGGAATCGAACGGAAATGGTTTCACTCATTTACAAAGCTTATGTAAAGCACTTTACACAGATTCTTTTAGATGGGTGAATAGCTAGGTGGGTGGGTAGGAGCCCAGATGGATAGGGAGATGATGGGTATTGGGATGGATGCATATTTGAATGGATGTTTAGATGGATATGTAAATGGATGGATAGGTGAGTGGGTAGAAGGGTAGACATATACATGGATAAGTAGATGATGGAAGTAGGGATGCATATACAGTTCAGTATAAATAATATATGAATAGATGGATTGACGAATAAAAGTATGGATAGATAGGCAGTAATAGTGGGCTGTGGAATGAACTGGTATACTGTTTAATATCTGTAAAATTCCTAGGATATGTTTCTCATAAGTACCATCATACCAGAATGCCACAAATAAGCACAGAACTTTCTTCAGACTGCGACTTGGGCCAATCACAAACAGCACAAGCCTACTGTTGCCAGCACTGATGTGTTGCTAGTGACAGTAGGCTAGCACATACATGCATACACACACCCACACAGAGAGTTGGGCTGTTGGAAAGCCACACAAAAACGAGCCTCTAGAGGCGAGGTCAGTGAAACACAGAAGGGTCAGACATGCCCAGACCTTGCTAGAATTAGCATTTTCACAAGTCTCTGATGGATCACCCTGGATCAAAGTTACAAACGCATTTATGGTTTAGTTACTCATGACCACCAGTCCTCTAATGATGAAGCAGCTGATACTCAATCTAGGAGGCTTTTAAACTAATAGTTTTGTATCCTCATGTAATTACATGTACATTTACATTACATGTAATGTAATGTAAATGACACCTTTTAAATATGTTTCTGTTATTTTACACCATAAAATGTTATTAATATAGTAGTTGGTAGTAAATCAGGCACTTTTAAGTGGCATAAATAGGCTTACAGTCTTTTAATAGGTTTCTGTGTCACTTCACTGAGATATACCATAACCACCAGAAATGTTAATTGTGTGATATCAGTTTTTACCTGTTCTGCTCATTTCAACAAAGTAGATGGATGGATGAGGGAATGTGTAGAATAGCAGATGGGTTGATGGTTCAATAGATATACAGATAAACAGATAAATCAGAATCGGAATCTCGTGTATGTGAGTGAGCACACACAAGGAATTCAGGTTGATTGTGTCCCTCAAGCACAATATTCTGAACATATATAATAGGTAATAGTTAGGGGTGTGACTAGACGCTTTTCCCACGAGACGAGACACGAGACTGGGTTCACGAGAACGAGACGAGACTTTGACATTTTTTT
>JBBIGB010000037.1:2798211-2809949 GCA_037577075.1 Alestopetersius hilgendorfi
CTTTTTCGTGTAAGATATATACAAACAGGGGAGGGGTGTGCGCGCTTTTGTGAGATACTGTATATATATATATATATATATATATATATATACACACACACACACACACACACACACACACACATATATATATATATACATATATATATATATATATATAATGTATATATTAGTTATAACCCTTTTAAGTAAGCAAATCTAAAAAAAACCCAGTATTACTATGCTTTTTTAAGGCTGTACCAATTAATTAGATATCAATATCACAGTTAGTGCTGATGTGATTGCCCAGTCAGGCTACAGTTTGTTATTTTTGTGCAGTAGTTAAATGTTATATAGCGTGTTGTGATGCGTGTGGCCTCGGTGGTGTAGCTGTAGATGATTCACTCGGGCGACTGTCAGATGCTGTGGTCCGTCAGTTCTTTGGGATATCTGAAAATGTGTGCTCACTGACATTTAGTTTCCTGGCCTTGTCACTGGTAATCATTGTGGGCACCTTACATTTACTGCCGTGGATTAAGTGGCAGCCTGTGATATTTTCCTCCCTTTGTTAAAAGTTCAGGGGGGGAAATGTCCCAGTTATCAGTTCTCTATCCAAAACCAGCAAAAACGCTTCCAGGGAATGAACAGCTTTCAAGATAAAGGCTATAATGTTATGGGGAATTTTTCCACCTTTTAATTTCAGAATTAAGTGATTTGAACAAAGAAATTAGGCCTTTGCCAGTAGGAGGTCTGTGTGCATGCAGGCCTAATGGGATCTTCCTCAGTCTCTCTCTGTGTAAATGATTCAAATCTCAATTTTCCCATCGAGTTTTCAGTAAAATGAGGACCATGTTGAGTTAATTATACGCACATCGGTGGGGTTGTGTAGTCGTTATTCATTACTTCTGCTTTGTTTCACTAACATGCAGTGTGTTTAGCTGGTGTTGTGGAGCGAACAGGAACGGTTTAGTCAGAGAGATCAGAAGCCAGAAGTCCTTATGTTCAGCATTTTCTGCCATGACTTTCTTGGCCAGGGTTTTGAACACGTAATGAATGTATCTTGACTCAGTGTGTCATTCTCTTAGGTTGAATAGAGATGTGTTGGCTCGAAATGAGGCTTGAGTTTGAGTTTTTGTGCGTTTAAAAGACATTTCCCATATAAAAACCTTTAAATGTTTGTTTTTTGTTTTTTTTTTACAATGCTAGCTGCCCCTTACACTGCAATTGATAGTAAATGGGGTAACAGAAGTGCTCCTGTCTCCTCTCCCGTAAAGTAACAGATAGAGAGGTGGAGTTTATTTAGATACTATGGTCTAATAAGTCTAATTATAATCAAGCAAGAGCTGCAGTAGACTCTCGTTGAGATTTTCTTCTATCTTATATAACTGGTGTGGGTCCTTTTAGGCTCATTCATAGCTAATAAATGTGCTGAAAATACAAGCATTCACTTTGGAAAGCTTGATGATGGCAATCAATGAGTATTCCTTGGGGAATCTTATTGAGTGCACCTTTAAGCCCACCCCCTCTCCTGAAACACACAAAAAGCCCTGGCAGGTTGGCTCTGCCTAATCATGATTGAGATGATAATGCAGTTAGAGATTAGGCTCACGCCGCCTGCGTACCTGCGTCGCTCACAGAAGACTACGTGGGAACATTCGGGTTCGGTCAGCGTGGTTCCGGTGCACTCCGCTGAAAATCTCTGCCCTCCATTAATGCCTTATTTGCTTAGTATCGCACAAACTGTAATTAGGAATGCTTGATTCTGACACAGCCACTAAACGAAATGCATTAGCCTAATTGTGACCACTGATTAGCGAATTATAGAAGCCATTGCTGTAGTAACCATTAGGCTATTATATGATTAATTGTTCGAGGTCAAAAATCACACCTCATTTACACCTGCTAGTCTGAACGCATTTGCAATCAGCTCTTCGAGGGCGAAGTCGGACGTCGGCGTGCAGCTTTAAACTTCGAAACTTTTTAATCCGGTCCTAATCGGATGTGACGTATCGGCTCTAACATTATTTGCAGATCCATCAGGGTTTCCAATTTCACACATTTTCAATGGTTCCTGGCACGGACAGGCTCAGAACCACACTGCCACAGGCCACCACCCCCAGAGGGGCTTTTCCAGAATTTCCAGAAGATAATTCAGCCTGAATTAAGTCAGAATAGTGGAGTCGAGCCAGCTGTTGTAACATGTTCCTCGTGTTTCCGAAGTATTGATTTGCTTAAGATTGCGACTCGTCAGAATTCGAGTGGTATGTGTTCCACTGTTGAGCAATTTTTCAGCAGAAACTGGAAACAAAGCTAAATGTATTGCTGCATGTACAGTAAAAAAAAACTGGAAGATCCCTTTTCGCACTGTTGGCTTCTCTAATATGATGTTGCAGTGGTGTTGATTGTTCTTGTGATTTTTTTTTTTTTTTACTTTTGCAACTGCAACTGGTGTGTGGAAATGTGCCTCAAATGATTTGAATGTGTAACCCATGTATTTGCAACTTCCTTTGTGAACTAAGCTTTTGCTTTTTCTTGACTGGATCCATGCTTTGAGCCCTGGGGTTATTTAGCTAGCATCTTTAATAAAATTTTGTTTATTCTTTTTTTTTGGTTGATTGAGTAATCTCTAAAAAGTGGGCTTAGCCTAACAGTCACGCAGACATAGCCTTTCCAAGAAACTCGAACAGAGACAGCAAAAAAGGCATAGAAGTGTGTGTCCATTAGGGTGATAATGCCTGAAAGAGTGGTATGAGAATTGAAAATGTACATGCCCAGGGTATCTGTAGCTTCAGTTTATTCTTTTTTTTTCCCAAAGGAGAGGATTCTCGGTCTGCCAAACATGGCGTATTAATGGCATGTGGATACAGCCGTTATTATTCAAATTACCAAATGTAATCAGGAAACCAATTTATTGAAAACATAGGCTATATAATATTATTGTCCCCTGTGGGCATGGCGTCTGAAACACTTGTGTCAATGAGAATCGTTAAAAATGATCAGGCATTACGCTGCACCAATTGGCACCCGCAGTATTTTGTCTTGGATTGCATTTAATGATCTAATTCCAGGCAGATGTCTTTTATGTGGCCCTTTTCTTCCTAATGAAAGCCAGAATTTCACAGGAAAGACAGTGCGAGGTGGTCCAAAGGATGTTACCAGAAACGCATAATAATGGTTGTTTTTAACCGATAGACTCGGAGCTAATTTTTTTTTCCTAATTAGCGTGTAGCCGTGGTCATTTTAGTCCCAAAGCCACATCAGCTTCGAACGTTCGCAAGAATGGAAGCTATGGCTTTCTGTCAGTAGCTTTGTTTGGCCAATTATGTGGGCAGCGAATTGGCCGACAGTAAACCAATAGCAATTGCACCATTGATCTCCGTCTTCCATCTCAAGCTGATTGTTTGTCTTTCAGGTGCTCTGGCTTAGTGTGTAGCCTGTGGTGCTGTTGGCAGGGTTAAATATGTCGTGTCTACTTCCCTCTTCATTTTCATCTGGAATGCTTCTGTCCAGCTCTTTTCCCATTTGGCTCATATTCCTTCGCTTGATCTGACTCTTTTGCGATTGCTTCACCTCGACCGAGTATGATTGAAACCCCCCCCCCCCCTTCCTGTGTTAGGGCAACCTCTGGGAAATCAATAAGTCAATGGGAGCAACGCCTTTTGCAGGTTAAAACATATAACTAAACTGCCTGCTTGGGAGGAGCTTTGATGTTGGCTGAGACGGAACCTGACTGAACCGCACCAGTGTGATCTCCTTTCACCTCGTGTGCTACCGGTAAACATTAATTAACACCCTCGAGATAAGCTCTTTGAGTCTTAGGCTGCCGTTCTGTTTTATTGTGTGGCGTCAAAGTCGCTCCGAACATCTAAACCGGTTCAGAGATCAGCGACAAGCCGCCGTACTTTTTCACGTCTTACTCTTTCACTTCAGTTCATGACATTTTAGGAGGAAGCTCTGGGGATTCAGTAAAGTGTCAGAGTCTGATAGCGGGCTAATAAAGTCTCGGTACATCACAGCACGGCTCCAGATGTTACAGAACCTGACCTCCCTCAACTGTTCTAGAAGGGCAGCTGTGGTTTTTATCATCATCCACTTTGAAGGGGCGACCATCTGCGAGTGATTAGTTGACAGCACCTCGGCGGAGTTTAGCTCTTAATGAATTGGTCAGAGATTTTATGTCTTGTATTAGTTGACCTGTTATCCAGGAACTGCTGACATCACAGGCTAAACAGGCCGCCCTCACCACAAGGAGACGGCTTCGGTAGGAAAAGAACCATTAAAGGCTCCATATCCTACATTTATGTTAGGTTTTATTTTTCCCCCCATGGGTCGCTTACGACCTTGTGGTTTTATTCACTAAAAATGTAAAGTTGTAATTTATTTTTACGTGACCATTTCCCAACCTCTCTCCATGAACCAGGCTGTTTTTGGTTACTGCACCTTTAAGACTGATGTATGTAATAGACCCGGCTCTGACTGGCTGACCTTCTTCAAAAAGAAGTCAGTGCTGAAAACGGTCCTTGTAACTTCATCATGGATGAATGGAACTAGTGTGTGCTGAATAGGAATGATGTGTAAAAATGTGTTGGTTTTGATGAGCTCACAGAAATTGTGAATTAAAAAATGGACTGTGTTTTTGCTGGTGTTGTTTCATACATGGATAGTGTGGACTGTGGAGGAAAATATATATATCTTTTTTTCTTAAAACCTCCCTCTGTTTAGATACCATGTCCAAAAAGAGGAAAAATGTTTTTAATTTATTTTAAGACTCTTGATCAAAATCCATATATATTATTGCTATGGTGTCAGTTATATGTGGTGAATGTTATACGACTGATTATGTGACACAGTTAACACCTGACCTGCATTTTACATTCAATAATAATTGGTTAAAAGACGTTTTTGAATATTACTCTGCAATTTCAATATAACAATTAACATCTAATGTATGATGAAGGTAGTTGTGGTCAATGAAATTATAGCATTTCTATTACACTTCTTAGCAATGCAGACATTTCAGTTTCTCAGCGTTCTTTATGTGAATCCGCCGGAGTGCAGAAGTGAAACTGGCGATGCAGTGACTAAATTATGGCTTTCACACTCCTTGTCTAGGTTCTGTGACCGCCTGATGCACTGCAGGAAAGAGCAAACGACATGAACTGCTCCAAGCTGTTAAGAAACCTAGGGTTCATGCAGCCTGATTCTACAATAATGCTGTAATTGAGCTGATCATTGAACATCTGAGCGATGTAAATTGTGTATTGACCAGCACTTGTTATAAGGTGTGTGTGTGTGTGGGGTGTTTTTTTTTTTCCCTTCCTACTTTATTTGCCCTTGCAGGCTGCTCTGAACAAATGCCGCAGACGTCAGTGTTAATTATTTACAATGAGTGGGGTCAAAGGGCATGCTCCTTTTGACTAGGGTTAGCCTTTCAAGCTTTACCCCGCTAAGCCACCCTGAGCTCACTGGCCTGTGAAAGAGCCCGGCCGGCTCAATTAGTTTATGAGCATCAGCCTTCGACTAAGCCCCAGTTTCAGCAGACAGCGTAGCTGCTCCACCTCCGCCCCTTTTCTGTTCACATAATCATATCAGGCCTAATTATGCTTTTATTTCTTTTTTTAAATCCTGCCAGAGTAAGACAGTTTCAGCTGCTCTCCTCCTGCTCGCTCTGATCTGGCGTTCTACTCAGTTTCTGCTGGGGGACGAACGCTGGTTTTTACGACATGTTGATTTAAAAAGAGGTGATCTGTTCTCCATGTGTTCAGCCTTGGACCGCACTGGCTTTAATGGACCACTATCATTCATGTTGTTTTGAAAAACGTTCAAAAGTCTCAGTTGGACTGTGTCTGTCTTTATGAACGCCATGCAAACGAGTCTGGTAAGGTGAACAAATCAACTGAACAGATCTGTTTCACTGTATAACTCTTGTCTGTTCTTTTTTCCTGTAGGGCAAGATGTGGGTGACTGGGAAATTGATATCGATGCGTTGAGGCTACCGTTCCCCCTTCTCCCCGCACCCTGGAAGTCTGAGAAATCAGACGTCACAGTGACAGACTCGGGGAGCTGGCACTAAAATGTCCCTAAGTGGTGGCACTGCAGGCGGGAAAGGTGTGGACTCGAATGCGGTGGACACTTACGACAGCGGTGATGAGTGGGATATCGGTGTTGGAAATCTGATTATCGACCTTGACGCTGACTTAGAGAAGGACAAACTCGAGATGTCTGGCTCAAAGGAAGGAGGGGGAATGGCAGCACCACCCAGCGCCGTGGCAGCGCTGCCAGACAATATCAAGTTTGTCAGCCCCGTTGGTGCCCCCCAAGGCAAAGAGAGCAAATCGAAATCCAAGCGCAACAAGAATTCTAAAGACAATAGTACCAAGTCTCCGGCAGGGGACGGAGCGAAAAAAGAGCATCAGGGACGAACCCAAGGGGAGGTTACTGGCACGACAGGTAGTTCAGGAGGCACCGGCAACTCCACACCTGGCAAAGGCATTGAGAAGGGTGGGAAAGCCTCCCGTAGCGTACCAAATAGCAAAAAGGAGAAGGAAGTATCGAGTGGGAAAAACAAGAAGGAGAAAAGCGAAGGACCGGTCGCAGTGGTCGCTATTGAGAAAGAGGTAGCTGCTAATGCTCAAGCACTTGGGAACAATACACGTAGCACCTCATTTGACAATGCACAGAATGCAGACATGGCTGTGTCAGAGCCTCATGGGAATAATGCCCTGGAATCTGTAGGAATAGTGCCCTTGGCCATTAAATCAGAACCCGAGGAGCTGGATAATGGCGATTGTCGAGCATTGAAGAAGGTGAAAAATGAAAAGGTAAGTACATGGCACTCATTTATCATTTGGCCAAGTGCTTGATTGCAGCTATAATGTCTTGAGTTTCTAAAAAGCGCCGCAGTGAAAGTGCCGTTTCCCCTTCAGCTGCCAATAGGTTTCAGTTCAAAGAGATGTGAATTGAATCTTATGTAGTGGGTTTTCGGTGAAGTGCCCTTCTTTTATTAAACACAGCATAGCAATGGACCTGCTTTCGATTCTTAGCAAGGGAACTAGGGTCTTTGTGTAGGTCTAGCTGAAGTTATCTGGCCTTTAATAGAAGTGATTTTGGATTGGTGGAGGGGAGACGTGTAAATACTTTGAATGTTCATTGGTGTTATGAAAGAATCTATTACAATATTAAACATAGTCAGTGTTTTTAAAGAATATCAGCATCATATCAAATCCCACCCACGACGAAAAAGATTTTTTCCTTCTTTTTTTCTTTGAAGCTACAGTTTCAGAAAGCTTTTTATTCTACTGATTACATTTTGAAGTCTGAACTATAAAAAATGAAGTGGAAGGAATGTTTTAATTTTTACTGAAGGAGAGAGCAGCAATTTAAGTCATTTTTATGTGATTTTGAGAAATCTCATATTCTGCTCTGAGCCAGTCATTTTCTGAAAATGGCATGGGATTATTTAGAGCACTCACTGCTGATTATACAGCATGTTTACTGCAGAAATACTTACTTTACAAGTAGCCTGAGGACCACCGCTGTGATCATGTTTTGTTAGCGACAGGCTAATGACTTGTGAGTACGTATTTTATCATCTTAACTTATCCCTAAGAGAATTTGTTTAGAAAATAAGTTTAATTGGTTATTTTTTAGGGAAGAAATTGATTTTAATCAAGCCCTACTCAAAAGCATGAAGTGCACTCGCAGGGATTTGGAGAGAGGAGTTCTTCAGATTGAAGGGAAGAGCTCCTCTCCATCATGGAGGGACTCGGGTGGTGAAGAATCCTAATCTCACCTTAAGATTGCACTGTGATCTGGAACTGTCAGACATCCAAGATGGATATGAATTGCCTTGCAAGAGCATAGTTCTGTGCCACGATTTTGCGGTGGCGGGGAGGAATGTGCTTCAAGGCTTGGAATGTGAAGGCGAGAGATATCAGATATGTCTTTGAGTCTGGCTGAGAATGAGAACTGGTGAAATTTCTCTCTATCTGTCCTTTAGATATGGTTAAATGCTGCAGTAAAATACTGTTCCTTTCCTCCCATAACGAATAAAGCCGGTCTGTCGGACCAAAATCCAAATCACACATAATTGCTGGCGCAGGCACATTGCTGCAAACTGCTGTTGTCTTACTTTATTGCCTTCATTTCTTTCTGTGTGTGTTGAGAAACCTTGAAAAAAGACTGTGTGAGGTACATATAGAGCTACTGCAGTTGTCAGCACTGTCTTTGTTTGCAGTCAAAACTATCTGTGAAACCCAAACAAATGATTTCTATGCTCATTGTATACTGAAGGCAGAGATAACTGAAATGGAAAGCCCATTTAAGTGCCTATCGGGAATATTAGACCGCTGAATGGTTGTTGAATTTGAAATGTACCTTTAATTGTGGCTGTTTTATGTTCTGAATATTACCTGTGACCTTGCGAACGGTTCTGAATGTCGCATCAAAAGAAACAGTTGGTTAGAAGGGGTGTGAATGGGTTTCTGCGGGAGTTGTGTTAATACATATTGTAATCGATAATCAAGCTTTCTTGTTGGGGAAAAACAAGCGCTTCCCTGAACAGTATCTGCCTGAAGGTAATGATCTTCTCATAGCCATTAATTTACTCAGAGTACAGTCAGGATGTAATGATTCACAAAATTCTTTGGTTACTTCTGTGTCTGAATCTGATACAGCAAAAAAACAATGCCTTATTTTAGAACAGTTCTATTTTCAGTTTATTTAGAGCATTCAGTAATATAACAGGACAGGATTAGGGAGGGGGGATTATGGGCCAGTCTAGTACGGCTATCATGTTCTCCCCAAGCAAACCTGTCCCACTAACTAATGTGCTAGAAACAAGATGAGTATACAATACAATATCCTGTAATAATATTCAGTATAATAAAATCGAATACTCATCGTTGGTTGTGTGTATTAATTCTAATTGTATTTATGCCTTTAACCACATAGTTACATTATTGGTCCCCTTTAATTTACATTGTTTCCTTGATTCTACACTTCCACCTTTTTCTGTTTTTATGTAAAAGGAAATGACGAGACTGCATACACTATAATTCAGATCATAAAATATCTCCTATTCTGCTTACATACACCAATGTACCATTGATTGTAGCTTAGTGTCCTCACTGTTGACAGCATTTCTGTTTATTTTAATGGGACATGAGTGAATATTTTAGCTAGGTCATTAGCATTGGGTTTTAGTATCAAAGCTGAATTCCATTTAATACTTTGTCAGATTAAATTTGCATGCTTCTCATTTTAGCTATTTGTAGCTTCACAGTTTCTCGCTGGCAAGATCTAGTAATGAGTTGAGGTGCAGTGTACCCGAAGGTACTAATGAATTTTTATTTGAATATCAACAACAGATTTATATGCACCAGTCTTCCTATGAAGCAAAATGTCTGGCTTTATAAGAGCCTTGGCAGCCACCGATCGGGAATATAATGGACACTTGACAGTCTCACGGAAATATCTGTTCGCTGCAGTGCTAGTTCAGTGTCATAGTGGCTAGAAATGTCAGTTTGATAGAGCTCCTGTCACGAAATATTTGAGCTCTGGCTCGCCCGGAGAGTCTGACTCGTGTCGTTATGGTGCCATTTTGAGAGCTCAGCCGCTGACCTCTGGGTGACTTCTTTAACCTGCATTCCAGCGTCCGAAGTGTGAAATCCCTGCTCCGTTAAAGCTGTGGAAATAAATTACACAGCGCTTGGGAGACTCTGCTGCATAATTTGATATGCTAAGCTCAGCTGTAAAAGGGTCATTGTACCCACCCCGCCAGCCTGTTTGGGCTGAACAGAGGACTAATTTAACGTTGCTTTTGTAAGATCTTTATATAATCAAACCTGAGAGCTTGTTCAGGCTCTCGTCAATCCGGCGAACAATCCCTGGCGAACAGGGGAGGGAAAGACTGTACAAGGTCGCGAAACATCTTGCCATTGCGTGTCAAAGCGATCACCGATCGGAGGAAACAAAGCCCTTTCAGGCGCGCTTCTCCCCTCCCTGCTCTCCGAGCTTTGTAAGGCAAGCATGAGTGTGTCTGGATCAGCGTTGCAGCAAGCGCCGAGCGGTGGGGGGAAGGGCGAGCGCAGAGCTTGCGCTGCTAATTCAGCTCATGAAAGGCTCGAGTAGTGAGAGCAGCTGTCTTCCATTGTCGGCCAGCAAATTTCCAGCATGCCTCATTTCACCTTTCAGTGCAAGCAGCGAGAAAGCTAGAGGGCAAAGCAGGGGGATAAACAAACAAAGACTGATAAATGAAAGAAGGCCAAAACTGTTGAATGCCTGAAGTTGCTGCAGCTCCTCTAAATAGGAGTTGGATGGATGCGGAGCTGGTCTGGTTAGTGCACCAAGAATAAACCATGAATCTAGTCATAGTGGGCTTTTTCTTCCCTTCCTTAGCGCCCCCCAACCACACACACACACACACACCCCTGTGGAGTTGGAAGCTCTGCACTGGTCTGTTGAGAGAAGAGGGCACTTCAGGGCTAGAGGGATGAGCGAGGGAAAACGAGCAGACAAAATGGAAGAGGCAGAGAAGGGGGGATACCATTGTGAATGGATGAAGTCTTTAACCTCCTACACACTGAATAGCTTGTCAGGGCCTGGCTTTATTGAGCTGGTGAAATCAGAGAGGGCAGGCACGGAGAAAGCCAACGGAATAGACCAGCGCTTCTTAATCCTCGTCTCCAGTGCACTGTGCATTTGTGCACCCCCCCTCCCTTCTCTAACACGCCTCATTCAGACCAGATAATTACCAAGCCCCTCGGTGTGGTTCATATGCCCCTCAGGAGTAGAACTGCGACCACTGAAATTGCCTTTTTAATCACTCTTCAAAATCTTGACAACTCTAGCTACGAGGAGGAGTTTGGATTTCCGAGTCTAAACACACATCAAAGGTTTCGAGCCAGGGTCCGCACTAATTGTCTGGTGTCCAAGATTCTATCAAGGGAAGCACTAGGGATGGGTCAATGATGATGATGGTATCGGATATTTTTACGCACATACGTGCCAGTGATGATACGTAATCATTTACTAAAGGTAGGAGTTGGGACTACACCTACTGCAATGTGTTTTATCGAAATGTACCATTTATTTCTGTACGCTAAGGCCTCGTCCACACGGACATTTGAAATGAACGTGCTCTGAACGCCATACACGTTTTTGTGGCGTTTTGTAGCAATGCTTGATCGACATCTATAGGCGCTCACCTGGCATCACGAACGCCAGGAAAACGCCTGAACGAGGCCTTACAAGGGCAGTCGAATGAGTTTGATTAATGTAGCACAGTGGCTCCAAAATAGCGCTTTCAGTGCACAATAACTAATGTCAAATATCAGATTTTGAAATCAGTTAATCTAAACAGCTTTCTGTATCTGATGGTATTTTGTCACTGACCTTTTATTTTTTTATTTTCTGATCATTAGATTGTAGCTTAAGGCCGGAACAAATAATTTTTACATGTTTATGTTGCTATATGTTTTCTTATCTCATATTTATAAGCTTACTCTTAATTAACCTGTCAAATCCCATCAGAATGTTAGTACACACTTTTTCACTAGAGAGTTTTCACTATTAGATGCTTTTAAATTAAGCCTGATTACGAGACAAGGTGAGAAAACAATGGGCGTGATATTAGCCTGTGCTGCTATTCCTGGCCAGAGACTGAACAAAACTACTGCACAATAGAGCTGAGCGATTCACGACTCATCCGGGTGAATCACCCGGATCCATTAAATGACTCACGAATCACGAATCCGAGG
>JBBIGB010000037.1:3152403-3162779 GCA_037577075.1 Alestopetersius hilgendorfi
TGTGTGTGTGTGTGTGTGTGTGTGTGTGTGTGTGTGTGTGTGTGTGTGTGTGTGTGTGTGTGTGTGTGCATGCATGCAGGGACACAGAGCTTTGGTTAAACACTTACTAATCCAATATGCGAGCCAGTCATAACCTTGTTGATTATTCATGATTGTGATATGGCTTTCTGACAAAGAATGGCTGGGAAGCAGGCTCTGAAATTCTATTATTAGAGCGAACACTGTATGACTTATTCAAGCCTTTCCAAGGGTTTGGTGATAAGATGGAGTGAGCAAAATCGTCTGCATCACATTCATTTCCTCATTTCCTATTCTGCTTTAGAGAATGTAAGAAATAGCAGCAAACCCACATTTTACACGAAGATGCCATGTTTTGTCTCCACTTGGAGAAGCGAGTGGATGTTTGCTGTCGATATTTCTTCAAACCACGTGGATAAACGGTGGCTGTAGAAGTAAGCACCGCTGAAGGAATGCGGGCGCATTAGATTGGATAGTAGAGACTGTGAGGATTTTCACTCCTTGCTTGATCAATGGTGTGCTCCTCATCTCCCCCAGCATGGATCTCAGCTCTGCTTCTGAATCACACCTCCCGAGTTTCCTCTGACTGAACTCGTCAACAAGCTGCAGGGTCTTTCTCGAGACCCCCGCTGCTCCCCCTGTATAAGCTAGTCATCAGATGCTAGATCCCCTCCAAACTTCAGGCAGACTTATCCTGCTTGGTAGTGCAGTATCTGGTATTATGGAGGATGTTCTGGGTTTGTAAAATGTTTGGAGTGATGGCCTAGATTCCAAAGGTACCGTTATTTAAAGATTTATTGTAAAAAAAAAAAGAAAAAAGACCCACATGATCAACATTGGTATCATCTGTTCACGTAAAAGTGTTGCAGGTCTACATTATTTTCAGCAACGTCCAGATTTTAAATAAAACAAACACTGCAGCTTACTTCAAATATTGATATGGCCAAATAGATTCATCTTAAATTGAGTCAATATTTCTCATTGTTATACAAATATTAATAGATTATATCATAATAGGTTATTTTTTTATCTGCCGTATTATTCTTGATTAATTGAATTTTAAATCATTTCCATACATGCTACATTTTCTGCCAATAACATAAGGCAATACCTAAACTACCTACAACTACCTAAAACAAGGAAGTAATGTTTTTGTTATCATAAGCACTTGTTAGCACCTGCTAACGTGTTCATTCTTCGATTAACAGGGACTTATTTATTTATTTTCATTCATGAATACTTTGATAATCAGAGTGGTTTGATGTGAAATGGTTGCTTATCAAGATAGCTCTGCTCTCTTACAGCAGTGGAGATGGAAACCAGGTGCTTTGATGTCTCATAAATACCTAATATTTGTGATGGTAAAACAGTGGTATATCCCTAAAAAATAGATCCTATTTTGTGTAGGAACACCCTGCATGAAGGTCTTCACCATTGATAAAAGGCCAAAACCCTCTCGAACCTTTTATAAGCAGATCATGTAGCAACTGTGCCAGCTTTTAAACACAGATGTCTGGTTCCTATCAATGCTAATTCTGACTATTTAAAGTTCTCTAGAATGAAACATTTCACCTCAGACAGCTCTGAACGACTTTTGTTTATATGTTAACCACTTAATTATGCAGGAATTCCAGCGTCGCACTTTATGCAGGACTCTTGCCATACACTCAGCTATGTACAGAACAGCTATTCATGCATATTCGTCAACTGAGTCTGGGAATCAGGTGGGGAAAAGTCACCCGCAGTGCTGTCACTTTCACTGTTTTTCACCCCTTTGATCTTGCGTGGGCGCCTTTCTCACAGATCTCCATTCACATTAGAGTTCGTGAATATGAAAATATAATCATTAAAGTGTTAAACTCTGGAGTTCCTCTCTAAGAATGAGGGGAATCTTGCTTTCCACCAGGGTCTGATGGTCGGTTTTTGTTCCCAGGCCCCGATTAAAAGCAGGCTCTTTGGTTTTCCGTACTGTGGGTTGTTTACTCTTTCTCACACATCATCAGCCGTCAACCAGACCTGCTTTTTCCATGTGTGCAGCTCTTAAAAAGTGCCTGCTAGCCACTGGCTGCAGGTTGATTGCAATTCCAATCTTCATTCCACACTAAAGCGAGGTCGTGAAGAATGTATTTTCTGGCACAATGAGCTATAAAAATAGAGCTGCTTTATTACGGCTGGAGTGTGTAAAGCAGGGCCAGTGCTTTTCCCCCAGAATCATCTCAAAATGCTTCATGCGCAGTGGAAGGCTTGGGCCAGAGTTTGTTTTTGTCACGTATGTGAGTCCCTTTTCCCACCATTATCACTCCAAACCCACTGGAATTCTAAAGCTCGATTTAACATCAGGTAGGCTGCTTGTAATTTTGCAGGATCAGATGGAAACAGGGCTGTATTGTCCAGCTGCTTGACCCTCTGTGTCCGTGGCCTTGCAACAGAGCTGCCGTGAACGGAGAGCTATACTCTGCCGAGCCTCTCGAGAGGCCTCAGAACCCTGTGTGTGTCACTGAGTGCTTTATCCCTAATGGAAAAAGGTTTCTGTATTGAAAGTGGTCATATGAATCCTTGAATTAGACGCTGTTCTTATAGCTCTAAAAGTAAAAACTAAACATTGTCCTCCAAAACTGAATGTGGAGCTACAGATACATTTTATTCTTGATCCCTGTACAGTGTAAAGAATGGGTTAGGAGAAATCGTTCATGTTCCCACGGTTCTAATCTTGCCTCTAATGTTGTTGATCAGCCAGGGCATGTTCCTTTGGTTTTATTCTGAAGGTTAATGCAGTTGTACTGCGAGGTTAATGTAGTTAACAAGTAATGCGAGTCTGTAATTAGCACTGCGCTGGCTGCATGTCTAAACCGGCACACTCATGTTAATTAGGCTCAAATATACTTGCTTATGTGGTATGGCATTGTGTAACAATGGATTATCTATAAAAATGGATTAAGATATAAACAAAAGTGTGTCACAGATTAATGTGTGCATATACAGAACAGGTGAAAGGTTTGGACACACCTTCTCTCACACCTTTTTTCTTTGTTTTTATTGTTTTCCACATTGTAGATTAATATTGAAAACAAGCAAAATGATGAACTAGTCAGTAAACAAAAACATGAGTTAAACAAACCAGAGTCTGTTCTGTAATAAGGGAATGATGGACTGTTGTGTTTTTAAGTGGTTCTTACCATAATGTCCAGTAGAACCGTAGTGGAACAGGATCACTAACTGTGGACCAACCCGACTCACAACTGATGATCCCACACACATTAAGAAGGAGAGAAACTCCACTAATGAACTCTTGATGAAGAACAGCTGTTAATTACACACCATTCCGGGTCGATTCCTCATGAATCTGAGTGAAAAAATGTTGAGAGTGTGCAAAGCTGTCATCAGAGCAATAGGTGATATTTGAATTTTTTTCCAAAAGTTTCTGTTTCTTATTATCTACATTAGACTTCACTGCAAAGCTCCACCAAACATGTCCTGCGCTACATTTGGAATTTGTTTTCTAGAAAGAGTTGTTTCCCATTTTGGGTATTTTTTTTTTCCTTTTGCCAGAAAAATTCCTTTTAAAGCACACATTGTGTCCTCATGTCTTATTGGATGTCTGTTCTTTTTCGACTTCCACACTGTCAGTATTGCTGGTAGTGAACTAAGCTAGTTTACTAAGTGTTCTTGGCCTAGTAGTGTTTGTAGAGATGTAGTGTTGAAATGTATGTGACTGTCTCTTGCTGTTCTAATAGAATATTCTCTTTCTTTCTCCCTCCCAATCCTGCCTCCCTTGTTGCCTCACTGCCCTCCCTTTAACTCATTAACACGATCCTCTACCTTCATTACGGTCGTCCTTCCCACTCCCAAACCTCTTCCATTCCTCCGTTCGTATTGTTTTTTTTGCATTTTCTTCATTTGACCCCCCCCTCCTCCATTTTATTTTGCCATGGGACATTGTGTTAACTGCTTGCAGACCCCATAGACCCTGTTGTTGATTTGTACGAACTTTTCCATCCTCCATACACTCCAGTACCAGACCCTATTCCCATGATGCCTCCCGTGGGCGTTCAGGCCTCAGTTCTGAACCATGACACTATCAAGGTCACGTGGGCCGACAACTCCCTGCCCAAAAACCAGAAGATCACGGACGCTCGCTACTACACAGTGCGCTGGAAGACCAACATACCAGCTAACACCAAGCACAAGGTAGAGTGCGCCCGATAAAACCGACTTGAGGTTTTCTGCTTCTACACAACAGTGATTGCAAATTCTGGTCCTGGAGCACCACTGGTTTGTTGGTTTCACAACAGCTTCAGATGGTTATTCATGTAAACACTATACTTTTAAAGTTCTCTTTGTATATCACCTGCAGTATGCCATGTCAGTGTTTTGCAGTGTTTCGCTAAAATGATCATTTATCATGAAGAATTCCTGCATATTTGACAGAAATCTGAGGAAGCTGTTGTATCCATTTGCACATTTTATTGACTTCCAGCTGCTGTGGTGGGAATCAGGCATAACAGGTCATATTTATGCATTGTTCCTATAAAAGTAATTTGGTTTGAAACCCAGCCAGGTGGCGAAATAGCAAATATTAGCCACCAAAAACTCTTTCTTGTACTTTGTAACATCATTGAGGCAGCAAGCTTGTCATGCCAGTTGATATAAACTTACATAATCGTTTTAAAGGCTTATTCCAACAAGCGTCAGTTGTCATAAAGACTGTATTTGTACTAGGGCTGTTAAAAATATCGCGTTAACTATTTGTGTTAATTTATTTTCTATAAGCTTTAAAATAAATTGATTGCGCGATTAATTTGAAAATTAAATGCCCCTCTGCATTGCAGTACCACACACAATCAGTGGGGGCAGTTTGTGCTATGTCAGCGACCAGCATGTCAGAAGAATGTGGCCAAAGCTGCTGCGTAGTCAAGCTAGCGATGGAAGATAAACACACGCTGTTAAATGAACAATTTGGCTTTAAGTTACTACCAGAGGGGGATGTGGACCAGACAAGGGGAATATGTGTGCTTTTCAAAAGTGAATTCAATTACCACCGAAGCACTACATCACTATCATATAACCTCAAGGCGAAGCATTAGGTAATGCTTGTTGGAATAAGCCTGTATGGCTGATTATACCGGTTAATATTAGTTGTCATAAAAGCTTTGGTTTGGTGTTCTCTTGCCCACATCACTGCTCTACCTTTCAGTTCAGCTCTGAGAGGGATTGTTAATGCGCTAATGATTTGGTCAATGTGTGTGAGTAGGAAAAACACCAAAATGCACAAATCAGGATTCTCCAGGAGCAGGTTTAGAAATCACTGCCAGAAACCTCTTCCTTTCTTCCTGCTGTCCCAGTCTTGTAGGGCCTGATGTGATCTCGAGGTTACCCATGAGAAACTATATGGGAACACACACATGGGAATGTCTATTATGGTGGGACCACATCAGACATGTCCTATCCATTGGACTACATGCCTGTTGCTACCCAGTGGATGTGGCATAAGTGAGCTTTGCTAAAAACTCCCCCCCCAGTCAGGGACGTAGATTTGTCGCGTGTGCAGAGAACATATTTTATGTGGTAAAAATAAACATTACACAGAGCTACCACTGACTGTATGTGGCCTCTAATGTTCACGGTTGCAACCAAAGTAAATGTGACATGGAAAGATTGGCAGCTAAATTCTGGGAAAATATGAGCTATTAGATTTCCATCCAAGTTAAACAGTTGTACAAGTATAAGCCCACCCTCAAACTGCCCCTGGGATTTTGGGGGCAGTTTGAGGGTGGGCTTATACTTGTTAGTGACAGAATTGATTTTACTGCAGTCCAAGTTATCCCCGTATGTGAATTCACATCACGAGATCACATTCGGCCCCTTCCTCCTGCCTCGTGCTCTGAAATGAGAAAGTTAGACTCCTGTGTCGCCCATTTTCAGGTGGCCAACACTACCAACCTGAGCCACATGGTGTCTGGTCTGAAGCCCAACACTCTGTACGAGTTCTCTGTCATGGTGACCAAGGGCAGGAAGACCAGCACGTGGAGCATGACGGCTCACGGGACAACATTTGAAGCGAGTAAGACAGCTGCACATTCCAGCCAAATTCCACCTGCATGCAGTCTTCTGAGCAGAAAAGTCCTCTGAATATTTATGTGCAGATGTTTCCTGCAGCTTAGTGATGGATCTTTTTGTTTACTGTCATCCAGTAAATTTTCTCAATGCGGATAAAAAAGTAAACAGAAACATGCTGCAATTTTCTAACTGTTACTTTAGGAAAGTAGAAAAACATTGTAAAGGATTTAGTACCACAAAGCATGAAAATATTGGGCATAATTAGCTTGAAGCAAATGTTTTTCCATTTCACAACAATTTCACAGCTATAAAATCACATTTAAGGAGGGATGTACGCACACACAGACACACACACACACACACACACACATATATATATGTGTGTGTGTGTGTGTGTGTGTGTGTGTATGTATATATATATATGTATATTTATAGAGAGAGAGAGAGAGAGAGAGAGAGAACAAAACCAGTGAGGTATGTGATAGCATATCTCATACAGTTTTTACATATTTTTGCTTATTGTGAAATATTGTTTTCCTGATAATTAACTTGCTTTTCAGTTTGTATGTTAAGTTACTGGGGGAAACTGGGTGTCCCCAAACATTTACCATGATCAGTCTCTCATGACTTTTTTGTCTTTTAGACGTTTAGCTCAGAAATCTGGGTGTCCCCAATTCTTTGACAAGTGATATCTGGTTCATCACTTTGGGAAAAACATTTGCATTCACATTGTTTGAGAATAACTGATTTCGCCTACAGAAATGGTCCAAAATCTGGTTCCATTCATTTTCATTTGAAGTTTTCAATTTTTTCCCTGTTTTTACCGTCATTTATTTCCGTCATTAATACGTTTTTTTCCTTCAGCACCGAGTTCTGCGCCAAAAGACGTGACTGTAGTCAGTAAGGAGGGTCGGCCACGCACCATCATAGTCAATTGGCAGCCTCCTTCTGAGGCCAATGGCAAAATTACAGGTAAAGTGTAGATGCTAATGGATCTCTCTCCATTATTGCTGTGCTTCACATTGTTGTGCTATCAGCAACAAGCCACTCAGCAGGGAAGCCTATTTATGTCCTTTCTTTTTGCATTCTCCTCCTGCATCTCTGTTCTTTAGGCTACATTATCTACTACAGCACGGACGTGAATGCGGAGGTCCATGACTGGGTCATTGAGCCGGTGGTGGGGAACAGACTCACGCACCAGCTCCAGGAGCTGACGCTCGACACCACATACTACTTCAAGATTCAGGCTCGCAACTCCAAGGGCATGGGCCCCATGTCTGAGGCGGTCCATTTCCGCACTCCTAAAGGTATGTGCATTAGCACCAGCTTGGCACTTTTCCACAGATGTCAGCCACCCTTGAAGGAATGCCTCAGCCAAGCGTCAAGTTTAAACCATTTCCCGTTAAGTCTGTCGGTCAGAACACGTTTGATGTCTAAAGTTTGCTTCTCTAGTTTTACACTGGGGCTACAAGGCTCATGAATGAACGCGTATACTATATCAGCAAGCTTTTTTGGCCGCTGCATACATAAATCATCACACGCTTTAAAACTGCAGCAGTGGTGTAGGCAGAAATATGTTTTTGGAAAGGCCTATGAAGAAGTTAGTAGGGCGCTTAGATACATTTTCCCATAGCATCAGGTTAGTGCCTCTTCCTGACAGGGGTGAGGTCATCACCCCATCTACTCCAGGCCCGTGTGCTGATAGAAAACCGATAAACTAATTTGTTCTTCTTGGCTTTGGATTGGAAGAAAATTACATACACTTGATGAGATCTCACTTTTACTCTAAGTACATTTGTTGACCGAAGCTATAACACACATTGAAACACTGGTGCACTAATAATGACCTATTTTTTGAGGCGATGAACCAAGATTTGAGGCGATGATATATAGCAGGGGTCACCAACATGGTGCCCCCAACGACCACATGAGTAGCCTAAGGACCTATTCTAAAAATAGCACAGCTCTCCATTTTATCCTGTTGCTATTCTTATTTAGTCAAATTTGCATCTATATAGATTTGACAAATGACAATATCTAAAAAAAACCAGCATTTAAAACATGTTTAGATAAGCCGGGAACCCTTCCTGTGGCTCAGTACCAGTGAAGTAGCTCTCAGTTTCAAAAAGGTTGGTGACCCCTGATATACTGCAATCGTTGAGTGTATAGCAATCACAGAGTTTGTCTGAGAGCATAATGAGTGTAACTGGCCATTAATCTAAACAAAACTCTTACTTATGTGGTTTCTGACACTCTGACATGCTCATTTCAATAAATAATTGTAAAGAACATCACATTATTGAAGCATTATTTTTGCTCATATATTTAGCTCCAGTGAAAAGCAAAGAAGCACACGTCAGACACCAGCACGCTTGGGCAGATTACATTCACTATGCTAAAAAACATTTGAAACTGACATTATTTGCAAACTTTTCTTCTGGTTCTTCATTGTACACAGTAAGAAAATGATGCACGGACAAATAATTGCTTTTATGTCTCAGTTGAAACTCACCCTCTCATACCTTTACCTCTCTGGTCAGTGATGGCACACACTTGCTCACCCACTTGCTTCTTGCTTTTGCTTCACGGCGCTCCCACTAACCCATCTGCTCTGTGTTCTCTCTCTCCTTGGCTTTGTCCCCTCTGGCCCACTAGCTGAATCCTCTGACAAAATGGCTAATGACCAAGGTAATCACTCTTTCCTTCCTTACCTCTCTAATGTCTCCCGAGTTGCGTGCTGCTTGTTGTTCCTGCTCTTTGAATCGCGTGGCTGGCGACCCCTGAGAGCCAGGTGCTGGATGCACAAGTAGAAGTCGGCTGATTAGCCTGCCTAACGACCCTTAAAGTTTTCCTGCAGTAGATTATCAGCAGGAGACACTTGCGAGAAGATCTAGATTACAGCAGTCCATCAGAGGACACTCTTTGGTCATTCTGATCTTGTACTGATCTACGAGGCCAAGCTAATGATATGGCTGACCAGTAAACAGGCGGCAATAAGGGTCCACGCCGGGCAGTAGCACAAACTACTTGTTGTCATGCTGATAAATGGAGTATTTCTTGGTCTGCTGCTGTTCACTTATATATGTGCTTATCTGTGAAGAGCTCACCTGCTCTTGTTTCTCTCTCAAACCAGCTTCTGGTGTGCCAGGGAAACCAGGCCGCTCCCTCAACCCAGACCCTGGCATTGGTAACATCTGATTTTATTTTGTAATTTAAAATGGCACAGTTAAAAAATATTTCTTCGCCTTACTGACTGTATGAATGTGTAGAATCACTGATTATTTTCTCAGACAAATGTATATTGTATTAATATATACAATTATTTTTAATTGCTCTGTACTTACCTTTTGAAGATTGACAGCTCAGTTCATCATTCTTTACAGCTTTGTACAAACTATTTGACCTATAATGTAGACAGGATTAGACTCTCATTGGATGCATTTATATGCAACAAAAACAGGGATTCCAAGCTTGTGGAACGTGGTTTACTTGTGTCTGTGCTGCATCTGATTGAATGTATCTGTATTGGTTCTGTAAGCCACTGAAATGCATGTAATATGTTAACAGCAGTAATTGTTTTTTTAAGGGAAATCAGGAATGGCAGGTGCCGGTGATAATCATATCCTCATCATCGTCATCATTGTGTCTGTTGGGGCCTTTACCATTATAGTGGTTGTGGTGGGAGCCTTCCTGTGCACGCGCCGCTCCACCTCCCAGCAGAAAAAGTAAGAATCCGAAGGCTATCGCTGCATGCAGTGCCGCGTGTATCTCCAGCTTAATTCCACATAGGGCTGCACAATATATCGCAAATTTACCGTCATCGCGATATCAACATGCACAATATCCATATCGCGAAAGACTGACTGGACTGCAGTAAATGGTGTTCTTCCAAAACTCTTCACCCAGAGCCACATAGAAGAGGGCAAAAAAATAACTGGGCAGTTTCTTCATCTTCTGTGCTGCTGTTATAGATTGTGCCTTTTGCTATTTTTTTCTGACTAAGAACTTACTATAATTTAAATGATGTTTACATTTATGTCAAATTTTAAATTCAACAATTCAACAATGTTCATGGTTCAAATGTTTTATGGGAGGCATTAAATGCTCTGTTTAAGTTAATTCTAAAAAAAGAAATGTTGGAATGGAAATATTGCATTTCATTTTTTACTGCATAGACTAGTCAGTGTCTGGAGTCTTTATTACCAGCAAACCCAAAGCAGAAAGACATTAACACTATAAAGGCTAAGTTTTTACTCACTTATAGCATGTGATATCGCCATCGCAACACTCAACTACATTAT
>JBBIGB010000037.1:3246878-3259758 GCA_037577075.1 Alestopetersius hilgendorfi
GTTAATTAATCGGTTATCGGCAAGTACAGACCAACCTAGCTATCGGTATCGGTAAAATTCAATATCGGTCGACCTCTGGTTTCTACTATTCTTACACTGTACTCTTGCTGTTAGTGTTTTGAGTCAGTATGGTTTTAATTTAGTGTTGTTTCAATTTAGTGGGTTTTGAGTCAATTGGTTTCACTTCAGTAGATTTTGGTTCAATTGGTTTTGAGCGAGTGTCTTGAATCTCTGAGTTTGGAGTCAATGGTTTTGAATTAGCAGGGTTTAAGTAACTGTTTTAAGCCTATAGTTTTAATTAATTGGGATTGGGAGTCATTGAGGCAGCATGTGGTTAGAGATTTTGCCCCTGTGATCAGAAGGTTGTGGGTTCCAATCCCACGACTGCTAGTGGCACCACTGAGGTGCCCTTGGGAAAGGAACCGACCCCACACACTGCTGGTGCTGGTGCTGGTGGCTGCACTCTGCTTTACTTGGTGAATGGATTAAATAGAATAATTTCACACGCTGTGGTGTGTTCACAATTTATTATAAGGGGTTACTTGCAGTTACTTTACTTTAAAGTTCATGGGTTTAGAATCACAATTTAGAGTCAGTGAGATTAAAAATCAATTAATTTGGAGTCAATATATCTGATATAGACTTTTACAAGAGTGTAGTGTTGTGCAAAAGGATCTCAAATCTGGTTAGACAGTAAAGAACACAGCTGGTGCTCCGTCTCTCAGACTGAAACGTGGTCTGCACTGATGCACCACCAGGCTGTACTCGTTCTCTTCTGTTCTGTGTGTGCTAATGACAGCACCTGCTGTCAAAAAAAGAAAGATGGAGAACAGAGCAAACAGCTGGGCTGTCTGAACAAGTCTAAAAGAAAGAAGAAAGAAAACAACACCCTCATTACCCCTCCACATCAAATCTGGTCAGATTCCTTTGCAGTTCTGTTTCTACAGTCTTTGTATTTTCTGTATATAAGATTTAGATTGTTAATTATATTGTATTGTACATTTATACGCACATATGTTTATACATTATACATTTATATATATGTATATATGTATTCATACATAGTATAATAAATAGTATAAACATATATGTACAAAAAAATAATCTTATATTTATAAATATAAATCCATATTATGTATTCATATTGTAGATTGTATAATATTGTATATTATATTTGCTCAGTATATTGTTCATTGTATCTTTTTATATTGTTGTTTTTTATACTGTTGTGCTTGAGAGACACCATCTACCGGAATCAAATTCCTTGTATGTGTTCACACTCACATACTTGGCCATTAAACGCGATTCTGATTCTGATTAAGCTGAGAAGGAAAATGGAGATTGTGCACCAGCTCCACATTTACTGAGATTTGCATTCTGTGTTGTGTAAATCCTGCCATAATTTTGCCATTTCTTGTTCTGTTAACTTTAATTACACATTTCAAATGGTGAGTGATGTTCCATTTGCCAAGATACATTATATGGACAAAAGTATTGGGACACCTGACTGTGTCGATTTAAATGCACAAATAAAATCGATTCAGAATATCACAGTATATGACAGAAGTTCTGAAGAATGCCTTACTAATCTACCAGACCTGAATGCACAACGAAAGGACTGTTTTGTGGATTAAGAGGAAAACTGGTCTTTACAATACAAATGCACGTCAAGCTGCTCTTAAAGTGTTCAAGCATGTTCATACCTGACTGTCCTCTTTCTGCTTAAAGGGCACACCTTTGTGTGAGTACAGCAAGAACTTCTGGCACGTTAAAAGGGTAAGCTCTCTATTTCTCAGGAACAACGTTCAGAGAGCAGCATGTCTGTGCAGAGTTAAGGCTTTTATAACTTGGTATTTTTATCTTCCCTGCTTTCACTGTTCAAATCAAGGGCGGCATTTTAAACGGGTGAAATACTATCATTATAAATACAGTATTACAACAACTGATCTGTGTATTAAAATCACTGGCAGGTGGAATGAATAGCATTACCAGTTTACAATAGTACTTGACAATGAGTGGGATATATACAGCAGTATTTGAACAGTCAGTTCTTGAAATTGATGTTAAAAGGAGGAAAAATGCACAAGTATAAGGACCTGAGCCACTGTGATGACTGGGTCACAGCATCTCCAACCTGGCAGGTCTTATGGGGTGTTTCTAATATGCACCTACCAAAAGTGGTCCAGGACAAGGACAACTGGTGAACTGATGACAAGGTCGTGGGCACCCGGGACTCTGTAATGGGATGCTTTCCTGTCTGGATCACACAAATGATCCAGTGTAGAACAAACTACTGAACATGTTAATGCTGGTGATGATAAAAAGGTGCTAGAACATACTGTGATATCCGGCTGCAGACCAGTCAGAATACCCATGCTAATCCACGTCCACTGCTGAAAGAGCCTACAATAGGCATGTAACTGTCATAACTGGACTATGGAGCACTGAAGCATGTTGTATTTTACATAATTTTGACAACCATATATGTGTGTGTGTGTTGCTTGCCTGGGGAAGAAATGGCACTGGGATGCACTATGATAAGGCGGCAGGCTGGTGGAAGCAGCATGATGCTCTGGGCAATGCTCTGCTGGGAAAGCCTGAACCCTGGTTTTCACGAGGATGTTCCTTTGAAACCACCAACGTAATACTGCTGCAAACCAAGTGCAGCCCTTTATAGCAACAGTACCCACTAATGCCAGGAGCCTCTTTCAGCACCCTGCCAAACTACAGACTTAAAACGAGATCTTCTGTGAACATCTTAGTGCAGATAGCACAGCACACCTTTAAAGGTCTTTTGGTGGCACGAGTGGGACTTACTCAATGGTAAGCAGGTGGTTTAATGTTATGATTGATTGTTGCATTTCTACACATTGTGACTTACACATCTTGCAATATATTACAAATCAATCTGTCAACCAGTTATTTTGCATGGCTGAAGACTGGCCTGCATTCATTTAAGCAGCAGAAAACCTGTTCAGTTTCTTGGCTTCTACAGTTAGTTTCAACTCCTCTTATACTGTGCTCCTGCTGTTAGTATTTTGAGTCAGTCTGTTTTGATTCATTGTCGGTTTAATTTAGTGGCTTTTGATTCTGAAGAGTTTGGTTTGATTGGTTTTGAGCAAGTGTCTCGAAGGTTTTGAATTTGCACGGTTTAAGTAAATGTGTTTTAGGTCAATAGTTTTAAGTCATTGGGATTTTGAGTGATTGATGCAACTGGTGGTCTGGTGGTCAGGAAGTTATCAGAAGGTTATGGGTTTGAATTTAAGCAGAACATTTTATATTGGATTGGGCTTAATGCTTAAAGCACACAGCTTAAAAACGTGATTAAGTTCACACATTTACATATTGCATTTACATATTGCAGCCTTCTGCAAAATCAGTACTGCAAAGGCCAACATTTGCTGTAAAAATGAACAAATCCCAGTGATCCGACAGCCTTCTGCACTGAGAATCTAACAACAGTCGTGCATATTCACTATCAGCAAGCTGTTTTTCCATTTATTTCAAGACAGTGCGATGGAATCACAATCAAATAACAATCAATCACTCGCTTAATATCAAGATAATTTTTGTATCATTTTTTGCTGTCAGAATAAAGCCTTGTATCTCCAAAAACTAATGTCACAAGCAATTAAAAATAAGTTCACCTTCAATGGAACTTAACGTAACATGTTATTTTAAGTCATTTTAAATCATTCTTATAAACATAATTGCCATTAAATGTGGACACAGTGTAAATGCAACTCATATTTTGAAATTGTGTAAAAAAACTCAAAAAAACCAAAAAAAAACAAAGACATACAAGGCTTTGTCCTGACAGTGATGCCATACTTGCAAAGTATTTGTATAGAACATTTTATAAGAATTCATTTCTTTAAATATCTCTTGCGTCAACGATGACCAACACTGCTTCTGCGTATTTGCCTCCACTCTTCGGTGATCAAACCTCCTCCATCTATTCATCATCTTTAGGCGTCCTCGATTGGCTGAATGAGGTGTTAAACTTGTGTGGGAGGTAAACCCAGCATGAGGAGGGCCGATCACTACTGCCTTAAGTTACTGGGATCCTCTTATTATGAACTATACAATTCATCTTTCCTGATTAACTTATAACGCAACAATAAAAAAGCATTTTTAAAAAAATGTAAACAGAATGGATTCACAGTTCACATATTTAAGAACAGCTGAGAATTGCATTGGCGTACCTGAGGAAAGCCCTTTACAATACAATCTCACTGAAAAGAATGGGACTTCCCCATAGAAGGCCCAAAGTGAACTGAAGTGCCTTTTACTGAGCAGCTGGGTGAATGAGCACAACTCTGCCAGCAAGTCCAGACAGCCAAGCCATGGAACACAGGGCTGTGTATATTTTCAGGCCATACTGGCCTTCTGGAGCGCTTTCTCCACGAGGTCAGCGGTGTAGTTCTGGCTGCAGGCGCGGAGAGCCTTGATCAGGTCGTCCACCTTGGCCTGCCCTTTGCGCATCTTCTTCCATTCTTTGATGACCTCCCTCACCATCTCCTCCAGCTCGCGAGGGTGTTTCTGTTGTATGCCCTCAAGCTTGGAGTCGGTCAGACCCAGTTTGCGTCCAAACTGAAGCCACCTCCTTCCCAGGTGCTCAACTATGACATCGGTGGCGATGTTAATTTTTCCTACAACAGAAATTCATAATCCTCATAAATGTGAAAAATGCAGCAGTTATGTGGACCATATATATTCCTTTATATACTGCATAAATAGTATTAATATAAACAATATTAATAACAGCATTTTCTCATTAAAGTGTGAGTGCATGGTTGCTAGAAACACAGTGTTTGGAGACACTCAAACATTGGTTTTATGGACAAAAAAATGTTCGCATTAAAACAAAAACGTGGATTCGACACGGCGCTTTTCTATCTTCATTTAGTGGCCGGTGCTCTACTGCTGCTACCACTGCTGAGATCACACTACTATTACTACTATAACTACTGATAATAATACATAAATAAAATAAGAATAATCCCAGGTTCAGTTTACAATGCCTTCAAAAAGAAAAAGAAAAAGATACTGTTAGACTTGCAAGGCCTTTCAAAGAGACCCAAAGGAGGAAAGACAAGTGCGGGTTTGAAGTGAAAGAGGTTGACAATTCCACAGTTTAGGTGCAACTAGAAGAGGAGAATCAAGGGTGACGAACTCTAAGCAGACAAGTGCTGGGTAATGAGGACTGTTTCAGGCTGAACAGGGGCAACAACTGCTGTTATTTCTTTTCTTTTTGAAGATTATTGAACAAATGTATTAAGCTAGCTGTTAAACAACAGGCTGTGTGCTGACGTTTACCCTACAAAAGACTGCTAAGTAAACAGTACAGCACGTGTAGTTCACTCCCATTCACTTTGTACATAGAGTTAAATCAATTACTAGTTGTACGGACTGTGAAGTACACTATATGGACAAAAGTATTGGGACACACATCATAATTACTGAATTCAGGTATTTCAAGCATACCCATTGCCAGAGGTGTATAAAATCAAGCATACCACAATATTTCGGACAACACTGTGCTTTGTGGACCCAGTTTGGGGAATAACCTTTTCTACTCCAGCATGACTGTGTCCTAGTGCACAAAGCGAGCTCCATAAAGACATGCTGGAGGAGTTCAATGTGGATGAACTTGACTGACCACACACAGCCCTGACCTCAACCCCATCCAGCACCTTTGGGATGAACTGGAACGGAGATTGTGATCCAGATCTTCTCGTTCAACATCAGTGTCTGATTTTATAAATGCTCTACAGAATGAATGAACACAAATTTCCACAGAAACTCCAGAATTTGGTGGAAAGTCTTCCAAGCAGAGTGGAAGTAACTCCATGTTAAAGTCAATGTATTTGAATGCAATGTTATTAAATTCTGTCCCAATACTTTTGGCCATATAGTATATACTTCTTCTATATCATTTGATACAGTATGTATAATATGCCCCTAACGGTTCACCGGTAGAGTGCTGGCCCATGCATAAGATGGGGCAGCTGGTGGTATATTGGTTAGGGTTCTGCCCCTGCAATCAGAAGGTTGTGGGGTTGAATCCCAGGACTGCTAGTGGCACCACTGAGTGACACCTTGAGTAAGATACTGTTCCCAAACTCTGCTCCCGGGCCTCTGTGTTCCGGTCTGCCCGCGGCTTCACTTGGTGAATGGGTTAAATACAGAGAAAGTATTTCACACTGTTTGCTATGGTGTGTTCACGCGTGACTATAAAGGGCCACACGTGACTTCTCCCACCCTCTGTGTCTTCTACATGAGTCATAATTTCAGTGAGGAGATTTCACCTTCAGTAAACATCATGCAGTATACCAGTTGAAACCAGCGGTTACATTTCTTGAAGAGAAAAGTTGTGTAAAGCTTTCTTCATATTTGAATGATTCATTTCACCTTCAATTCTGGAATCCTGGAAGTTAGGACTTCAGGTGTATAGTGTTTACTGCTTCAGACCAGAGTATCCTAAAACCATCTCAGTAAAATAATGACTGAAGTAGAAGACACAAAGTTGGGTTAAGTTGATTTCTCATTATGAATGATCTGCCCCACCCTAAATCCAACACAGACACCACAGATGTGACCTCATCTTCTTTGTTTTCGTTTCTATCATTTCACGGAGGAAACCCTCTGCTCATATAGAACATTAAAATCACTATGAGTTAACTTCTAAACTACTTCAGCAGTATTTCATTTATGTATCTATAGTTCACTATAGCTAAATAGATTCCAGCCATGTCTTTATGGAGCTCGCTTTGTGCACTGAGACACAGTCATGCTGGAATAGAAAAGGTTCTTCCCTAAACTGGGTCCAAAAAGTTGGAAGTCGTCCAAAATATCTTTGTATGCTGAAGCATTAAGACTGAACTTCACTGGAATTAAGGGCCCTAGCCCAAACCATGAACAACAGGGTTCACCAAGTGAACTACAGAGTATTTTCTGGATAGTTTATTTTGATTTTATACTTTTTTATATTGTCTGTCTGTGTGACTTTGCACAAGTTGTCACAATTTTAGGTCAATGTCAATGCTGTACTTCAACACAGTATAGGTTGAGTGTAAAGGTGTATTTTGTGAGGTGTGCTCTTCAAGATTGTGTGTGTGTATATATACATATACACATACATACATAGTGGTTTTTGGGGCAGTTGGTGGCCTGGTGATTAAGGAGTTGCCCCAAGCAATTTCTTCCAGGATCAATACAGAATGTAAAATCGAATAAATACATACATACGAACATATCTATATAATTCGAATCATTCTATTTTGTCATGTATTTTTATCTTCAGTGTGTGGTTTGTACCTAGCTCGATCTGATCGGTGGGATCTGCCGGGGTTTCTTGTCTCTCGTACTGGTCTATGAGCTCCAGCAGGACGTTCTGTCCAACGGTACTGAGCAGGTTCCTCAGGTACTCGGTGTCGCTGGGCCCGATTTCTGCTCTCTGGATCAGGTACTCGAACAGCTGGGTCCCAGTCGTGATCTCCTCGGTCTTCTTCTTTCCTATTTTGTCCTGGCACAGAAACTTCAGCGTGTTCAGGTTGTCGTTGCTGAGCTTGTTGGATATTTCCAGCAGCAAGACCTTGAAGCTCTCCATACTGACAGACAGACCCTGGGCTGAACCCCTCTCACGGACTGACCTGCCACACTTACTGTGGGAGTCCCACCATTTCTAAAAATTCCGGGCTTTCCAGAGACCTCCTGCTGTTTCCACCAGAAGGAAAAAACGAGTTTCTAAAGCCCCCAAACACTCTCTGAGTGTGGAGAGTTTAACAAACTGAAAGTGGAGGGTTTGTGCTTCCTTCCTTCTTCTTCTGAAGAAGAACCTCCTTTCTTTAAAGGGACAGTAACACACTTTATAAAGACGTTCACCTTACTCCTGCTTCCCTAAAACTACATGAATGTGGTCTTACCTCATTCTTTATCCTTGTAAGAGTAAAGGACAAGATAAAAAAAAAAAAAGCGGCCAAAAGTCATATGTGAGATCAGGGATCCACAATTTATCGCCTGTTAATCGTTATCGCGATGTTTTCCTGTTTCGGTTTCACAAGCATCAAAAATAAAAATAACTGAAAGGGCGGATGTTACTAAATGTCTATGAATTTGATGAGGTTCAATACATGGCACACAATAACTGCAGCTCAATAGTACTGCTGCAATTCAATCTGGTTGCTTGTTCAGCTTCTTTATTTATACTTTTAATAAGTAAAACACATAAAACGTCAAAACACAGACCGGCCTAATTCAAATCTGTCTGCTTGCTGATGGCTCGCTAGACATAAAAATGCAGATCCTGATCGTATTTCATGCTAGAATAAAGATGCGCCCGTGCGGTTGAGTGTTTAAGAGCTTTAGACTTGGCTATGTGTCTCAACACAATGAGAAATGAACGGTCAGTTGGTGTCTGAGGCGTTTTGGCAGGTTTAGAAAGAGTACCTGAAAAGGTCTATGGAGTTACCAAAGGCTTAAGCAAACAACAAAAGGTTAAATCAAAGAAATAACTGCAAAATAGCAGCCAAATAAATAGTAAAGTAACTATATTTTGCTTGAATATGGTGTATGGTATTTGTGGTGGTGACCAGAGTAGCCTAAAACCACCTCCGTAGAATAATGATGGAAGTAAACGACACCAAGTTGGGTGAATGTCCAGCTCCACTTTGAATGGTGCAGGAGTGTCACTGAGGCAGTTTCAACAACACAGACGTCAGAATGACAAAAGAAAACAAGTTATGATGGGGAAATTCCAGTGAGACGACAAAAAAAACCAAAAAAACAAACCATAGTTTTACTGAGTATAAAATTATCTTTAGTGAGTACATATTTATTTGTCATTCACACAGTTCTATTTCATTTAGTTAATTTTAATACAGTAAACCCAAGCTTATCACAGGGGTTGCGTTCCAGAAGAGACCCTGCGTATAGTGGAAAAACATGAATATGTGATTTGGTTAAAAAAAAAAGCCTATTTTTTTTGTGTAAATCCTAAAAATGCCCCCAAATATGCTCCCAAAATACTTTCATTTCATTTTCAACTCAGTCTAATACATTACCCTTAAAACATTTAAAGGTAAACCCATACTATACAGTTTACACGGAACTCCCACAGTGCTAGAATGTAAAATACCGATCGTATTTATAAAATGTACTGTTATTCAACAATTATGCTAAACCGTGTATAAGCAGGGGTTTACTGCATTGGTAAAATGCTAGCCTAAATAAAGTGGCCCCCTCATGAACACACCACACCACAGCGCAGCACACAGTGTGAACAATGTGAAATTCTCTGCATTTAATCCATTCACCAAGTAAAGCAGTGGGCTGCCACCAACGAGGGGCGCCCAGGGAACAGTGTGTGGGGACAATACTGTGCTCATGGGAACCTCAGTGATGACACTAGCAGTTGGGATTCGAACTCACCACCTTCTGATTGCAGGGGCAACTCCCTAACCACAAGGCCACAAGCTGCCCTAAAAAAAAAGGAGGCTGCCACCAATGAGGGGTACACAGAGAACAGTGTGTGAGGACAGTACCTTGCTCAAGGGTACCTCAGTGTCACCAGCACTCCAGGGATTCAAACCCATGACCTACTGATCTCAGGGCGAACCAAGCTGCCATATATAATAAGTAGGAAAGCCACTTCCTATCTTGCTTGAAGGGTGGTACAGTGGGTTGCACTGTCATTTTAGAACCAAAAGGTTATAGGTTTGATTCCTATCCAGGGTGGTCAGTGTGGGTCCTCTCCTGGGAGCCCAAAGACATGCACAACAGGTGAACTGGAGATGCTAAATAGCTCATTGCTGTTTGCTTGTGGGCCTGCCCTGTCGGCTCTGAGAATGATTGAATGAATGTTGCTTGTAGATTTCAGTTATACATTTTGGCACAAATGCAGCTCCGTAAAAGCCCTTCTATGCACCACTAACCACCCACACAGGGTATGCTCATCATTCAGGGGCCAAATGCAGTCTGTTAGAGGCATTTCCTAAAGCAGAATAGGCTTGTAGGTTTACTCAAAGGACATAATAATGCTGTGTGTGTGGCAAGCCTGGGCTAGTCCTGTTGTACGCATGGAGAAATGTGTCTGTGCCCGTGTAAGAAAAACCCCAAAGGCTTGTAAAAGGCTGCTGTTTCACACCAAAAAAGGCCATTTAAGCCCATAAAGACTCTCATCTTCACTCGTAAATCTGCTTTGCTGTCTTCATCGAGGCTTATCTGCCGATTTAAAAACAACAGCACGCTAGAAAACGACATTTCAGGCTTTTTTTTAATGTTTTCTATGAATACAGGAGCAGAGCTTTACCACAGTGAAATGCTAGAGATGATAACAAACGGCTAGTATGAGGCGACAGAAAAAAAAAACAACAGCATACAAAGTGGCCTACATCAAGTCGGGGACTCCTAAGTGGAGAGATTGGACAGAGGCTGCTTATTAAAACCGAATCTGAAGAGTATTTCAAACTAATACACCATCCCGTTTAATATCAGTAGTTATTAGTGGCATGTTTAGTAGTTTTGGGTTCAGCCAAAGTGTCTGTAGTGAATTTTGAGGAAGACGAAGGGGCTGGAAAAACAGACGTCGTGACCTTTTGTCTTTCTCAGAAGTATCTACAGTGGATCTACAGTACACCACATATAGTAACAGTCCTTGAATATGTGTTAATATGTGTTTTCTTACTCTCTGTGCTGCTTGATATAATAGTTTCAGGATAAAATTTTGGCCCAAAGTGTATTTTTTAAAAGGCATTCTTGGTATAGAGGTATCAACCAAGTATCAAACAAAAAAACTCCCAGATTTTGCGTTATTTATCATTATGAATATTACAAAACAACAAAAAGACTCATGTAGTTTAACTGTTTCATTAAAATTTTATATATATAATATATATATATTATATAAATATATATATATATTTATATAATGTTATATATATTTATATGTTGTAGCTGGGAGCCCTGGTTCCCATCAACACCACTGTAAAGAAAGTCATCAAGTTTCTCTACAATGCCTTATTTCAGATCAGACCACTATCAAAACTGATGGAATTCTTCTTTAAATGATGCTTAAACTACCTAAAAGTAAAAAGAGACAAGCTGAAAAGGCAACGAGGATGATTTGCAGCATTATTAAGGCCTTGAGCTGCAGTTATTGTGAGCTATGTATTGAATCACATTGCTTTATCAGGTGACATCTGACATATAGTAACATTCATGCTCCATTAATTATATTATATTATCTATTCTCTCTTTGCTAAGTATTATATAAACCACAGAGAACTTAATACAGCCATTTCTAACATTTACTGGATATTGGGACCTACCCAAAATTTCCATAATCACATCCCTACTATATTTTTTTGTCCAAACATCTACAGCTAATATTACACTGTAATGGTACATTTACCAGCAAAGACAAGACAGCTGCAGTTTCCGGGATTATGATCTGAAGTGTCCTGAAGGGCCATCCCTAGCGCTAGGCAAAATATCGCACAGGACGGAACTTTCTAAAATATTTATTATGAAATAATTACAAACAATTTCAAACATTCATAATTACGACATAATTGGACCATGTTATTTTTTTTATCTCTTGGAGGATCTTAAAAACAGCTTTGATATTTCTTGGAAATGGGGTTTAAATAAAAAAAAGACATATAAAAGCACAGTCATTCAAAACAAACGTTAGCTTCTTTCCTAGAAATGAGGAGCTTATATACATACATAAGATTCTCAGCGTCGTACATGAGTAAGTAAGTGAGACCTTTACAGCTTTTCTGCTTTCAGAACCAACAAAACCTCGCAATTTGCATATGAATCAAACAACTTGCCTGTATTCGGTTCACTTGTTTAGAGTAACAGACAGAAAGAACAACAACAAACCAAGCTTTGTTGTGCAAGAAAAATGAGAGTCCTGTAACATTCCTCTTAACCGTCATCAGACAGGGTATCTACCAGCATCTGGCTCCAGAGGAACGCCGGCAGAACGTCTGACTGAGGCTCAGCGATGGCACACTCTTGTGTGGATGGAAGTGGTGCTTCCCCTCCCAGGGCCTAATGGTTGCTGGTCTGTATGTGTGAGGTGGGCCGGGAGCGGGTCTGCTGGGGGGTTTGGTTGCTCTGTCTGTTTTGCAAAAGCCTCTTGCCCTGTTCCTCTTTCATGAAGAGCTCCACGATGAGGTTCTTCTCTTTGTGGATCTGTACACTGATGTCTTTGGGGATGTCTGGGATCAGCCAGTCCACAAAGTCGCTCATCAGCATCACCACGTTCTGGACAGAAACACAGAGATAAGCCCATAAGGGTGGTCCATCCCAGTAGACAACAGTGGACTGTGGTGAAACTGGAATGATGAGCTATTGGTGTTTTATTTAAAACGTATACAGGGGGTCCTCGGGTTACAACAGGTTTTGAGTTTACTCCCATAAAAACTTTTAAAAATGAAGACATGAGTGTTTCAACTACGTGGCACATGTAGAATATGCAGAATATGCAATAACGCCGAGTATGAGTGAGAGAGTTTGCGTCCCCCAGTACTCTCACCTACACCATTCTGGACTGTTAGAAGCTCAAGTGTTTTTATACTCGTTTTTTTTATTCTGTTACTACACTACAGTGAGCAAGTACAGTATATGTCCTGTGTTTTAATGTTCTAGATCCGGGTTCGGGCCCCACTTAGGGGGGCACCAGAGATCGCAGGGGGCGCACAATTTTGCCTGAACTGAGGTTAGCAAAATGATATTTTTACACATTAAATTCATGCCAATGCCAGAGAAACGGGGGAGCAGGACACAGCTCCCGGCCAAGACACAGCCTTGTTGCGTGGCGGAAGAGCCCGGGCGTGACTGGCACGCGAGAGCTGGTAAACCACGCTGT
>JBBIGB010000037.1:3293958-3313805 GCA_037577075.1 Alestopetersius hilgendorfi
AGAACTGAACTGGACCGAACCGAGCTGGTACCAGTCAGTGGAGAACCCCCTTTAGATATATGGAAATGCGCCCACACCAGAGACAAGTTGACTGTAATCCAGTCTGGTGCGTGCAGCCTGCGGTTGTTGATTACGTCATCACTGTTTCGGCTGAATATTCGGTGCATCCCTAGTTTTTATACATAGTATTTTTGGATGATATGCCTTAGTTCTTGTTGTATTAAAACATCTACAAAATCACATCTTGATCAAAGATTAAACATTCTGCTGTTTGTTTGAGGGCCTTAGATTTAGAGAACTACTGCAAAGACCAGGACTGATTAACAAATGATACATCTTCCAGCTCTCACAAGAACATGTGATTTGAATTGAAGGCTTATTTTTATGGCATCAAATGTGTAATTAAAGGTAATTTCAAATTAAAACATCAACAGCTTCTTGTTCAACATGGTAGCCCAGGCTTATAGATTTTAACATTAAAGTCAGCGTAAACGAAAGCAGCTGTTTTCTGTGGTCTGTGGTGTCCAGACCACACAAAAACATTCTGTAAAGCTTTAGCAACATACTTTTTCGCAAGGGTCAGCTGTGTCATACGCAAGTTAGAAATTACAGTGACAGGTGGAAAGCCTGAGAACGCTTCCTCTCTTTAATAAACAAAACACAAAACCCCTGTTATCACATACAGCAGCGGTCCCCGACCTTTTTTGCTCCGCGGTCCAGTTTCATGTAAAACAGTATTTTCACGGGCTGGTATAGACACAACTAATAACAAGCTATGTTTGTTTTTTACTCATTTTTGCAAGCAGGAAGAGGTTTTGCTAATGATGTTCTGCTGACATACACGGAGACATCAAGCCAATTTCTTTTTCACTAATTTGACAGTGGCATCAGGCAAACTACTTCTAATTTACATCAAATACAACGTATGATGTGCTATAGTGTGATGAGGCATGAAAACTAACCCCTCAGTTCGCTGATGCACACCCTGCCTGTCTTGTTCTAGACAAATTTTATGCAAATGTGCTGTGTCATGTTATCGGTACATGGCATGAAATAGGATTGCAGATGACCCTTAGTCAAGCTGCATGCTGATAACAGAGTGGCAGTCATAAAACATGGATTTTTATTATGGTTGAGGTTAGATTTTTTTTTCCAAATTGCAGTTAAACAGTCCTGAAATCTGGATGCAGTTTCCCCCAGCACTCCCACTTCCCCCCTGCATTTGTAGCTGAACCAGCACAGTTATGTGGCACATGCTGCTTCTGCAATTTCAGTCGGTATCAGTTGTGTTTGTAAGAGGAAGAAGAGGAGGTGCTTTATTCTGATTTGATAGAATTATTCTGCAGCTTGTATTTCATCCTTATTTCAATATTTTTGGCACTAAAGTTTAATCCTAGACATACAGCTAGGGCTGCAGTAAATGGTGTTTTTCCAAAACTCTTCCCCCAGTGCCACAGAGAAGAGGGCAAAAAAAAAAACTGGGCAGTTTCTTCATCTTCTGTGCTGCTGTTATAGATTGTTCCTTTTGCTATTTGTTTCTGGCTAAGAACTTACTATAATTTAAATTATGTTTACAATTATTTAAGATTTAGAATTGCTAAAAAAATATTTTCAGATTTTTTTCAGCAATGTTCAATGGTTCAAATGTTTTTTGGGAGGCATTAGATGCTCTGTTTAAGTAAATTCTTTAAAAAAAACAAAAAAACATGGCATTTCATTTTATTTTCTGAATAGACTTGTCAGCATCTGGAGTCTATATCATCAGCAAATCCAAAGCAGAAAGACATTAACACTATAAAGGCTAAGTTTTTACTTACTTATCGCAAGTTATAGCCGCATCGCAACACTCAACTACATTATCGCATATCTCATGCTTTCCTAATATCGTGCAGCCCTACATACAGCTGGGGTCAAAAACCACCTTACCGCTTCTTTCACCTCGTGCCTCGTACCAGGCATACAGTAGTTTTGTGACCTTTCACCTTTCATTGCTATGCACAACATGCTTACACAGATCTTCTTTTATTGTTCACTGGAGTTTGTCAAGCACCCAAGTACCAGTGGGGTCATTTTTGACCCCTCAAAAAATGAACGGAGTAAGCCAATATAGTTAATTTTCCTCTGTGTTACATGCTTCTGTCAATCCGCATAAAGCTTGTGTTTTAAATGTACAAATATACTAGCATACAAAATGCATTTTTTTTTAATGTTGTGAATAATAACCGGAACCAGTGTTTAGTGACGTCAAGTTTAATTTAGTTTTATTTTACTCATGTTAGCTACGCTGTATGGCCAAATGTATTCATGTAGATGCTGTTGCAGTTAACAGTAATCAGCGTTTCATGTTTTTAAATATTGTGATAGTTTTGGTTGACTTCTGCCGATAAATACATTTTAAGAATATGTGGGTTAATTTTTGACCCCATTGGTACAAAATTTCTGGTATGTGTAGAGTTAAGTCTGTAATTCAACTAAAAGTACTTATGAGAGCAACAATGTGCACAAACTAAAGGCATTAATGCTTTTCTTTCTTTTAATGGTCTTTTTAATCTCTCAGGTGCTTTATTAGGAGATTCATGATGTTATAAAGTGACGGAATTAATTTTAGAACAAACTAAATAGTCTCTGAACATAATAAGTAGACTTCTGAGGTTATTTCGTATGATTGTGGGTATGAGTGGGATGCGAGAAGGGACCTCTTCTGATCTTGGCAGACGTGGTGTGTCCGACCTAACGGTGGTGCCGTCCCGTGTTTTTCAGGAGGGCGTTATCCGCAGCGTGTCAAGATGGCGCACCGTGTCCATGATAGCTGCTGTAGCATTCATCGCTGCCGTCGTGTACTGGAGAAGAAGTCGCTGACCTCAGCCTGAAAGCCCAAAGTTCTTGAAAAGGAAAAACGGTCACCTTCAGTTATTTGCACATGTGAAAATTGATATCAAGAGCAATAATACATAACTGATTGATTGTTTTCAAATACATTGACCAAGTTGTTTCAAACCAGCACATAAGACTGTTTGATGCCTTACACTGAGAGCCAATGCAATAGATACTGTAGCCACATTTTTTTTCTGTCCTCTGTGATTATATTGAAAAGAACTATTGAGCAAGAACTATTTATTAACAAGAAATTGTCTTTTTATACTCCACACAATCTTGTGGCTTTTATACAATCAGGGATTCCACTCCACCTTTGTGCCAATACATTTTAGCCCTACCTCTAACTGGTAAATGATGTGGGACCAGTTTGTTGAATGATTTTCAATGGAAAAATTGAAATGGAAATTTACATTGAAATGAAATTGGAAAGATAACTGTTTTGTGGTCCTGTCAAATCTAGATGAAATGTGCTTTGCAAGCTAAAAACAAACCCGTGAATGTGTTTATAATCCGTTGATGGAAAAACCACAAATGGCAAACGTTTAGTTTTGCACTTCCACAACTTTCTACTTACCTCAGGTATGTGTTGTGTCCAAATTTAGCTTCTGTAGTTTAGTGCTAGGGGTTGTTAGGCTAATGTTGCTAATTATGGCTAAAAAAAAAACAATCTTCACCCGAAACTTTTCTGTTGATACGTCCAAAACACTTCTCTCAACCTTCTCAAATCACCTCTTGCTCCTTTTCAAGGTGGTACAGACTCGGGGTAATGTCAAAGTCGAGCTTTGTCTACAAGCTTTGTAGACAACAGGGTCTGTTTTCACTGACTGCTTAAGGAGTAGCTCTGGAGTGGTGGTCATCATAGATATGGAGGAATCTGATCCAGGATCAGTCTTGAACAGTCTGATGAAAAGGCTGGCTGTAGCTCAGTAAATATTCTGCATGTCTTCCTGGAAGTGGATTAAACCTGTTGAGAGAAGTTACTATATTTTGGTCTATTTTTGAACAAACAATTTCAGTGACTTACAGTTTTAGAAACGTTAGCCTTGCAGCACCGGCACTTACCTAAAAAAAAAAAGCCAAAAGAATTAAATATTCCTAAATAAATAAGCAGTAGTTTGATTAACTGTATATTTAGTAAGAGGCCTTCTAAAAGTGAATTATATTTATGTTTTCTCATTTGACTCCCGAATTGGTGCTGGTCTTATTACTTTGGGAACTGACCATATTTGGATTAAACTGGTCAATGCGTGGAAATTTGTCGTGTGAATTGCAAAATTAGTTTTATCGTAAATATTTGAAAACCTCTTTATATTTACTTTTCTGTCTGAAATTGTCATAAGTTGGGGGGAGGCTGTTTTGTTTTTTTATATGTAAATGGTCATTGTTTACATCAAAATAAATGTGATCAGGTAACACACTGAATTTGGCTGTTCTTATAAACTGAAAATGTTGAAGTGTTTTCTTCAGTATGAGTCCATGGCATTGTGGGCATTACAGCTCTTTTAGACCTAGAAAATATCTGATGATTTTTCTTTCTCACCACCCAGGCAGCGTTATCAGGCTTTGAACTGGTCTGCTCTGAGGCTCACGCTGCTGCTAAATATACTGCGAGCACAGCCTGCACACTTCAGACCCACACACGGCTCTCTGCATCACGTTCTCTCTGGGCCTGCCTTCCCTCACCGCGCGTGGTTCAAGGCACTCTTCACAAGACACGTCAAGTACAATCGGGTAGAGCGAAGGAAAGCAAAGGTCGGTGGTGGGCTGTGGACGCTTGCTGTTTCATCATTTCCTGTTGTAATTGGAACCACGCATATCTGGATTGGGGGGGGGGGGCTCTCCAGTGTGTCCCTGGGTCCATTACCCTGGCGGGCCACTAGAAAGAGGCTCCATGTGTGTGAGCTGCAGGGAAGTTGTTTCCTTCCTCTTCTTGTCTTTCCTCGCCTGCGCTGCTCTAAACTGAAGCATATGGGTCTGGGATGAACTCTGGGGGAGGTGTGTGCAGGCTCAGGGTTCAGCCATGGCAATGCAAAGAGCAAGTGGAACCCTTAATACCACTGTCCTAATCATTAAAGGGGTAAATTGTGATGCCAAGGAGCCGAAAATAGACATAGAATAGTCTTAAATACTTGTGGGGTTAAACCTGAATGTACACAAGGGTCTGGACTTTCTCACTTGTTTGAATATGAGCTTCAAAGGAGCTGGCAAATAATTTATAACACATTCCTAATAAGCCTAGGCTTCAATGGGTTAAACTGCTTACCTTCACCTACAGGACCGTAATCATTATTCTAATCATAACAGTGTTTATGTGGCAGCTGGTGGCTTAGTGGTTGGGGAGTTTGTCCTATGGTCAGAAGGTTGTGGGTTTGAATCCCAGGACTGCTAGTGGCACCTCTGATGTTCCCTTGAGCAACGGACCGTCCCCACACACTGCTCCCCGGGCGCTGTGTTCCTGGATGTCCGCTGCTTCGCTTGGTGAATGGGTTAAATACAGAAGAAGAATTCTGTGCTGTTCACACTGTTCACGAATGAGAAATGGTCACTTTACACATGTAATGATTGGTTTTAACCACAAGATGTCAGGTGAAACTCACAAAAAACGATCCTAGTGCCGCATGGAATGTCGTAGATCAACGCCAGAGAGAAAACAGTGTAAATATGATTAAGCGTACCGTTACAGTAGCAATTCAGGCCTTCCCCTGTGATGGGGTTTTATGAGCCGAGCCACTACAATAAAGGCCTTTCGTTTGATAAGCATGAAAAGCCCTTATCTGCGGCTGCAACCACAAAATGTCGAAGTAATTACACGCTGAGGTCACGGGTCACACTCCGGCGGCAGTGTGTGAAAATCAGCGAGTAAGGAACACAGATAGTCTTTCTGTAGAGCCTCATGCCTCGGTGCAATTGCACCAAAAAGGAAGAGGCTTATTACAGAGCATGACCAAATTTCCATGGCTGTGTTGATAGCTGAGGGTGGGCGGGTCTGCAATCTGCAATAAAGCTGTTTTTCCAGACGAGCACTGCTGGCTTAGGTGAACCAAGACAAGGTGTGAGTAATTCTCAGAAATTCCCAGCATCCCAAATGCCATCTTTTTGTTTTTAAAATGTTCTTGTTCAAGTTTTACACATTTCTGACTCACCTGGGAGTCATGGGGCCCAGAACAACAGGTGGGCATTACTAATTCTCTTCACTCAACTACTCAATGGTTTTAATTAGTACTTTTCACATCTTCATACATTCACTGGAGTATGTTTATAAAGAAAGGATATTTTGGTCATTTACTCTCATTTTAGGCCAGAAAAAGGCAAATGAAAACACACATGCTGGCAGAAACTGCCCATTTTCTATAAGTTTTCTATAAGTAACTAATGTTTTTTGACCTGGTGCCTTTGTACTTCTGCTAAATCTCCCTTTTCTAAAATATTTTACTGGACTTAATGGGTTTAGGCTTCACTGTTCTCTCATTTTTTATTCAATAAAAAGGACCTTGGTTGGTCTTATAAATCCAAAGTATGAGTTTAATAAGTTTAATATAAGTCATTTAATCCATCTTTATTAACCTCCCCTGGAACAAAAACTTCTTAGTTAAAAATGTGAGAGCTGGATATTTGCTTCTCTTACACTATATGGACAAAAGTATTGGGACCTCTTAATTATTGAATTTAGGTGGTCCCTTGTTTCAATGAAGTTCAATCTTAATGCTCCAGCATTTCAAGACATTTTGGACAACGCCATGCCTCCAACGTCGTCAACACAGTTTAATGAAGAACCTTTTCTAATAATAAAAGGGACGCGTTGTGGCATAGTGGGTAGCGCTGTACCTCACACCTCCATAGTGTGTGTGTGTGTGTGAGAGAGTGAGTGGAGTTTGCTTGTTCTCCTGGTGTTGACCTGAGTTTCCTCCGGGGTCTCCGTTTTCCCACACAGTCCAAAGACAAGCATCAGGTGAACTGGGGATTCTATAGTGTGGGTACTCTGGGTACCCGTGACCTTAGTAAGGATTAAGCTGTTACAGAAAATGAATGAATTAGTCTTTTTAAAGCACAAATTTGTCTGTACAAACTTTTAGCGAGGAAAACATTGCTGTACTTGGACATTTGTATATCTAATGTTGTACCCTGGCTTTGTCTCTTACCCTCTTAATTGCTATTATGACATTATGCTGAATTGTCTTGTGACATTACAGTCACGCTGATTTGTTTCGTCATGTTACTCATGCACTGAGGTTAATTGTTGTGTGTGTGAACCAGACAGGAAAGACTGTGATACTGAGGACGCCTGATTAAGAGGCCGAGAATGGAAACATGAAAAACGGGTTGGAAGAAGAACCTTAGTCACCTTCCTTTAGTCTCGTCCTGCAAGCAACATCTCAGAGACGCTCTTATAGAATGATCAAAAATAGTAACAGAACTTGTTTAGTGATCTGAAGGTAACAGCTCTGGTTGGTCTTGTCTGCAGCCAGGAGAAGCCATCGCCTCGTATAATCATCGTTTTACATCCTAAAGCTTCTAATAGTTAAAAAACCACAACACTGTTCAGTGGTCACTGTGGTTGAAGCAAAAAAGGGCCCCTTTAAATGGCTCCCAGTGCATGTCAAGACATATTTTAGATGCTATTCTGTGCTGTAAAGAATAGTGCACAACTGTTTACTGTTTACAAGTCTGAAAAGTACTTCTGAGAACAAAGTGGTTGTGGCAAAAATTGGAATAGAAAATGTTTTTGCTTTCCAACTCTAAAGTCATGTCAGGAATCACTTACCCTACATTGCCCTTGCATTGTATCCCCCCCCAGAGATCCACTTTTGAAATGTATGTGGTTTTATGCTCCAAAAACAGTTCAGTGTTTCATTTTTACATGACAATTTTCTAGGCTTTCTTCATCCCTTAGAATTAAACAGGCTGTTTCTGTTAGTGTCGTTCAGACAGATATATATGAAAGACTGTTTTTTCAAACAGTGGCCCTGTATTATACTTCATTCAAAATAATAGTCAAAACTTAAACACTCCTTATAACTTGTTTATGATTTGGCATTGCTAAATGGCTTTATGGGTTGAACAAACAGGTGTATGTAAAAGTGCTGGTTTCTGTGACATCACAAAAAGAGCCACTACATATTCAGCCTGTTTATGCAGGTTAGTGTCCATATACACTATTTGGACAAAAGTATTGGGACATGCCTCTTAATTACTGAACTCAGGTGGCCTCTTACTTCCAGTGAAGTTCAGTCTGAATGCTTCAGCAGACCAAGACATTTTGGACAACACCGTGCTTCCAACTTTGTGGACCCAGTTTGGGGAAGGACCTTTTCTATTCCAGCATGACTGTGTCCCAGTGTCCTGACCTCAACGCCATCCAGCACCTTTGGGATGAACTGAAATGGAGATTGTGAGTCAGGTCTTCTCATCCAACATCAGTGTCTGACCTCATAAATGCTCTACAGAATGAATGAACACAAATTCCCACAGAAACTCCAAAATCTGGTGAAAAGTGTTCCAAGAAGAGTGGAAGCTGTTATAGCTACAAAGAGGGACAAAATTCACATTAAATTCTATGGATTTGAATGTAATGTCCTTAAAGTCCCTGTTGGTGTAACAGGTGTCCCAATACTTTTGTCCATATAATGCATGTAACATTTTGACAATTTTACAACGTTTGCATAATTCCTGTCCAAAAAGCAGGGAAAATTGGGATTCCCCTTAAATGTTCTCTTTAAATGGTGGATTCTCGTTCTTTTCTGTGGAAAGGCGAAAGGTCAAGTGTAGTGGTGATTCGCTAAAACTTGGCAAAACATTTGCTGCAGTTTTATGATGTTTGAAGGTTGATTCCATCATGAGGTAGCCTCCGGGGTGTTACCGCATCGCCGCTGTGATTTATGTTTCCTGGTTTCAAGACTGTTTTGGTGGTAGGACTTGCCAAATCAAGCGGAACATGCTTAAGTCGTGTTGAGAATGTCAGTGTTTGTTTATGCGGTTATGTGGTAGTTCTGCCCCAAGGAGCCTCGACACACTGCTTTCTCGTCAACAGTGACGTCACTGTGATTTGTGCGTCGTGTATTGCGGTGGATTGAACATAACAGTCTTATGTAACAGGATGACACCTCTAGTGAGCTAAGTCGCAGTAGCCAAAGGGTTAATTTTTTGCGGCCGGGCCGCACGCTGTGTTTGTTGCTTTTTAAGAGTCAGGTTGATGTCATAGGAGCCGTGACTCTCCGCAGTCCTCGCAAAATGTTCCGGTACATCAGGTTCGTAGTTCCTCATTCCTGACCCATACGGACCCCTGGAGTCCATGGGCCGTCTTTTGCTCTGTGGGACAATGTGAGGTAGCTGTTAGACCTTAAACACTGTCAGCTTCTGACTCAAGAGGCGTCACAAATCAGTATATGGCTACACATGCGGACCGGAAAGTGGGCCTAGGACATTTGCATAGATAATGTGAGGGTGACGGTGGAAAGAAATAACTTTTAATCGCCTTTTCTAGCTTTTAATGCGTGAATTGATCTGACTGTAAGAATGCACAGATCATGTATGTTTAGGGCTGATACTTCACAGCCAAATTGGTTGATGGCTATTTTTTGGCCAGATTTTATTATCTTTAAAAAAAACTAAAATCAAACCCAAAGTTGCAGTAAAATTAACATTATTTTCTCTTTGATGGTCCAAACTGGCGTATCAAAAATGGCAAATTCTGACCAGTTCTAAACATGCATCCCTATAGTATTTTGTAAACTTACTTTGGAATCAGTGTTTTTAGTAATGTCAGTGTAAATTAGTTGCAGCTCTGGTTCAGCATCACAACTGTAAAAACAAATCAAGACATTTATGATATGTTGTGTATAATAAATGAAGCTCGAGATGATTCTAAACTGAGAGGAGAATGCGGTATAGCACCAAGAATTAAATAAAAAAAAAAATACTATCAAGAATAGTGGTGATCAAATGCTGAGGTAGATAAATAATAAAAGTGGAACTAAATAATTACAGCTCATCATCTTCAGAATTCAACTGAAAGGACTTAATACCAAGTGAATATGTCTTGAATATATATTAAATAAATATATAAAAATATATTTTGTTTAAATTAACACTATTAAAGTTACTATATCAGGGGTGCACAATTCTGGTCCTCCATAGTTTGGTAGTTTTCCTCCTTAAACACACTCACTGAGCACAGCTGAGTTGATCCAGGTGTGTTTGAGCAGGGAAATCATCAAACTGTGCTGGAATCCGGCCCTCCAGGACTGGACTTGGGCACCACTGTACTATCACGACTGTTGGGACAAAACATGCCATTTTTTTGTTTTTTGAAAACACTTGTCTTTCTGCTACAGTTTCACAATGATTGAACCACTAGAAATGATTATAACAGTTATGAATGTTCCAGTAGAAATTATTAAAATAGGACCAATAGAAATGGTTGTAATTGCTACAAATGGACCAATCGCAAAGGTCAGAAAAAAAATTCTTGGGAAAATAAAACTTTGGCCCATTTAAATATCATTCAATATCAGCCATTTTGATGATGAGTGTTCGTCCCAACAGCAGCAATATGTAATAAAACTTCATACAGAAAATACACAATTCCAAGTGTTTTAACTGTAATTAGACTGTGTTCCTTGTGGCGTTGTCCTTAAAGTGAGTCCATGTTGATGTTCATGCTTCTAAACAGACAGAAAACTATTGCCAAGAATCTTTAGGAAGTTGTAGGTGAGTGTGTCTCAGGGTGTCTCCAGTTGTACAGCAGGGGGTGATGGGGGGCTTACGCAGGTCATCCTTCCTGAAGCCAGAGGGGTGTGAAGCTTTCGTCATAATCAGGCCGTGTGCGTCCGTGGACTGGATTGGCTCTCTCCAGAGGGGACCCCGACACAGCCGTGCTCTGTAGGAGCTCCACAGGTGTCTCCCCCCCTGCTCTCCCACAGCAGGCTCCCCCCTGCGTCATAGACGGCAGCGCAGGGCCGCATGGTGCTGCAGCTCCGCGTGGACAACAAGCTAACTCTCGCTGGGGTGTCCTCTCTGAGTCACTGCCAAGTCTGTCCTTCCAACGAAGGCCGCAGAGTTTCACCTAAATCATGGAAAGGTTAGGGCTTAAAGTAACATCCTCCACTGTGACCTGAGTGTAATGGTGCATGACAACTTCCTCAAGGAACGAAATTCTGCTCCGATGGCCTTATGGGACATCAGCCACTGAGCGCATAATCGCTGACTTTCCTTAGCTGAAGAGTGTTGTTTCGCTGAGGCAGTCTCTGATTAATATCTTTTGAAATTAAATAACATTCAGAATGGATGCCCTTTAGGATCTTCTTGGCTTAGTTTTTTTTTTATATCTAATATATTCATATAAGCTATATAGGTATAGTAATAATGCTTCTTCATTAAGTTTTAGTTGAAATTAAAATGGTCATATTCTCTAAATGCCCAGAGTTTTATTCAGTTTGAGGTAAATATAGACAAACTCTCCCATTGGTTAGGCCTTCAGAAGCTGTACAGAAAGCCAAGTGTATCATATTTACAACTAATGCATATACTAACAATAGAATCAGCCATTTGATTGGTTACTGGAACACATACTACTAGAATCCCATAGGGACCATAACAGAAACTTTTCCTATTATAGATTTGACATGAAGGTTTTGGCATTTATGGTTCAGGCCATGTTTCAATACTACTAATAAGACTATGCAGCATAATGGTAGATACATGTTGAGTGTGTTTACATGCACATAGTAAGGAAACTGAAAAAATGATTTTACTCCTAAAACAAGGGAAATATTTGGGCTACTTTTACACATCATTCACACAGGCTTCCCTTAACAGTATTTTACTGGGATGCACGCCTTCTTACAGGACATGAGAAACCTAGTAAACAGCGGGTGACGTTCTGGAAAGTGACTTCTTCCTTCTGTCTAGGGTGTTTTTGTAAGTTCTGGTTTCTGGCCACGCTGCATTAGTTTTGCACAAAAGCACCCATGAACTCCTGCAGCAAAGAGTTTTACAGTTTCTCTACAGAATCATGAAGTAGATTCATATTGAAAATAAACTTCTGTAATATTTTTACTTGCAAAACTGAACCGAAATGCTTTAAAATGTAACAGAAATAATTGAGACATCACTATTTTCCTGGTAATTAAGTGTTCAATGTTCACACTTAAGCTCTCCTGGTCATTTCCCAGGTTTAGTACCAGGTCCCATGCAGATCAATTGCAAGGTCAAGTTGACTGAGGCTTACAGTAACAGTTAAACTTTTAATTACCATTAAATGAAGATAAAAACCATGTAAAGGAGCTATAGAGCGCCGCAACTGGATGTTATATTAGGGCTTCAGAAATGTAGTAATTTCTAGAATAGAAATAAGCCCTTCATGTTTCCCTCTATGCTCACTGGTTCTATTTCTGCTCTTACCCAGATGTATAGAAATAAATCAGTATAAAGGAAGAACATTGTAAAAAAAACCTTATAATTGAGCCAAAAATCCAGGCTCTAGATTAAATCCAAGATTTAAACCAGATAACAGCTAATCTAAGAGATCGGGGTAACAAGGTAACATGACCACTTAAATAATCAGTTAACTGCCAGATTTTAGTAACGACTGTATTATTGGTGTGTTTAAACATCCTTACTCACTGATGCTGTAATAAAAAAAAATTAAAAGTTTTATAGGAAAAAAAATCAATTTAATATATGTTCATATATGAGATGTTATTCCCAGTAATTCCCAGTCAGTAATGTCATAAAGAGCTCACATTATGTAAAGCAGAATAAATAAGAATGATTTAAAAACAGCTATGGCATTTCTAATAGCTTTTTAAACAGGAAATGTGTAAACAAGTCCCTGTAAACAAGAGTGATGCTTTCCTGCTGCACGTGCCCAGCCTTCAATACACACTCGGTCATGAAACCTTCTGCAGGCTCTATCTATGAAAACATGCGGGTTCTTGATAAGAGCTGGGTTGTTTATTGGTCTGCCCACATTGTTCAGGTGCAAGCGCCATTTGCACAGCTGTGTGTGCAGAAGAAAGGCCAGGTCTGCGAGGTCCGCAGGACTGCTCAGAATCCTCAGGTCCGCTCCGATTCAGAGCCCATATCAATGTTAGGAAGCTCACGTGAGGCCCAGAACATCAATATTGTCATAATGACTCTTTCCAGGTTTTTTTCAACTATTGCTAAGTAAGAGGAGTGACCTAAGAAAGGTATTGACAAACAGTATTGATTTTTTTTAAACAAGAGCATTTATACTTAAACTTTACAGTCTACAAACGCCAAAATCGATTCAAAATCTCTTGAAAATGGAACTGCTAATATTAAACTAACATAAACAATCTTCCACTGCGGTCGTCAATGTTTAATCAGTAGAATTTCTTGACATAAGCATGCATAACTAAATATTTAGCAAAAATAAATAGATAAATAAATCACTAAATCTCATTTCACGACTACAAATCTGATTTGTACCCTAATCTACCAAAAGAAAAACTTCCCGATCAGAGAACAAATACGTTTTATAGTCTTGAAATCATTTAAATTGATTTTTTTTTGTAGCGTACACTAAATATCTAGATATATATGTTTGTCTGTCTTATTGATTTAGGGTTTTTTTTTGCATAGTAAAACAAGATAAAAAGAACAACTGGATGCATTTTGTTGAAATGAACTCCCTATTTTTCTCATTTCAGCATTGGCCTGTTTCCTAATGGAACTATAAAATCATTTTATATGACTGTGCAGCTTTTTTCATGCATGCTATGTGTTTGTGGTTATGTTTTTTTTTTTTGTAAACCAAATAACTATGTCGTTAGAAAGAAGTACTTCTTAGACTTACGACATCCTCAGTAACGGCCAAGTCTGGTTTGCTGTTTACAAAGTCCAATTTGGCAAAAACTCCACCTGATCATACAGTGTTTATAACCGGCCTGTTTCATAACAGCGTGTGATGAAAGCCTGGGGCCGATCGCCTCCAGCATTGTCACGTTGTCCCACCTTTGTAGCAGCTGAGCTAACACTGGCACAAGGCTGCTGCAGCCAAAACTGCCCTTGAAATGTGTGCAGGGGCTGCAAGGTTCAAAAGGCACTTTGGACACTTGGAAGTAGAGGCATGAATCTGAAACATGGAAAATGAATGACACATGTTACACATATAATGAGTGACATCTCAAAACTGTCTTACCAAACCCAGAAGAAAGAGTATTTGTAGGGCCCAATACACAATACCACTCGTACATTGTGCAATACTTGTGATACTTGTGATTTTCACTATAGAGCCATGTAGAAAATGCCTTAATATTTCACTTGCAAAACTGAACTAAAACACTGTCACAGAAAAGCCAGTAATTGAGACATCACTGTACTTTCCTAGTAAAGCCCTGTTTTATGCCTTCCTGGTCATTTCCCAGGTATTGTACCAGATCTTATTCAGATCGAGTTGACCTAGGCTACAGAAACAATGACACCTTTAATCACCATTAAATAAATAAATTAAAAAAACGGCATGTGAAAGGAGCTATAGAGCACAGGATGTTACATTTGGGCTTCAGAAATGTAGTCATTTGTTGTCATTTCATAGTTCCATCAAAGAAATAATTCCTTCATGTTTCCCTCGATGCTCTTATCCAGATGTAGTGAAAGGAATCAATACAAAGGAAGAACACTGTAGAAAAAAACAGATTACAGAGCCAAAATCAAGGTCCAAGATAAAACCCAAGATTTAAACCAGATAACAGCTTCAGTCTAATCTATGAAATCAGGGTAAGCTGTTAATAGGGCCACTTAAATAATCCGGTAACAGCCAGATCCTAATATCAACTGTATTATAAAGAAAGAGAACATGTAGACTCCAATATGTTGAAACTGCTCATACAGTGTGGATTACTTCTGAATGACTGAGGAATCTCTGTTGTTGTATATTGGGAGTGATAAAGGTATGAAATAAAGTCTTTCTCTAAAAAACTAAATGTCATCCTTTGTGTAAGAAGCTGAAAGGACAAACACAGAGTGGTTGTGGTTGATTTTTTTTTTCCTGATTTATTTATTTATTTGGTTCTGAACTCTCTTCCAGACTAATGCCTGAGAGGTTAGACGTCATTAACCACTAGATGTCAGCATTAACTACTTTCTAAATGGAGAGCTTGGAGTGCTTGACCTCTGGGCGTGTGAGGTGCAGCTAGGTGATCTGTCCACAACCTTGATCAGGATCAGAGATGAAAAAGTTTGGACTGATCTGGGTCCAGCAGGAAAGAGTACAGCTCTGGCTGTTACTGGATGTTCCTCCAGACTGAGGTGCACCTAAGATTAGATTCGATTGACTTTATTAATCCCACAGTGGGGAAATTCCTTAGAAACAGCAGCAGTAGTAAAAAAGGCAGTTTAACAGGATCTGTAGGATCGAAAGTAACAATATTAGAACGAGAAAAATCAATAGAAACAATAAAAAAAAACAATTTCTAGCTGTATAAATATGAGTAAGGATATACAAAGTGCAAGTTAAATGGATGAACAGGGAAGGGGATCATCTGATTCAGAGCAAGGCTATTACAGCTAATAGTCCGAGGAAGATTTATCCTGATGTGCAGTTCAGCGGTACAGTGTACTCAAGCACCTCCAGTGGTCCAGGCTGCTTTCTGTGCACTTCGCTTACATTTCGGCGTCTGAATGGACATGTATTGGCCGTGTGACTTCCAGAATTGCTCAGATTAGTAAATTTGTTAACATCTGTGGACCAAAACCAGATCAAAGGGTGAGACCTGCAGGCCGGCTGGACAATGGGAACCAATGTGTGGCGTTTTAATGATGGTGCAGTAGACCTGACTGGGACTTATCCAAAGGACCCCACCAAATGCATAAAGATAGATGGAGCTGTATGAACATGCCTCCATCTATACTGAGCAGGAGAGACATTCATGGGCTGGACAACTGTTCTGTGGTCACTCCAAATTCCATTCTGACAGCAAGGGCCCTTTGAGCGCTCTCGAGTGCCACTTCACCATAGACCTACAGCAATGTGGGTTTGGGCAAAGGGTTTTCTTTTGCTTTCTTTTCTCCCTTTTTAAAGGCAAGCGGTTCACGGCAGTTATTCTAGACAAATTATCGACACTGAGAAATCCTTCAACTCAGATGTCCTTTAAGGGGGAGCCTTTAACCCTTTGCTTGCCTTTGAGGACCGCCAGCACTACCCCCCCGCCCCCCTCCACCCCCCAGGGGTGTGCGCTCACAATGCAGTGTACGATTTATCAGACCATATTCTTAGAGTACTATTGTATTGCTTAGCACCGAGACATGATGCACAGCAAACGTAAAGGGACAAAAGAAGAGAATACTCGTTAGCATGTGGCTAACCAAGTTGGATATGATTGAACGTGCATTCTTTCACCCATAATCCTCTCTCTCTTTATGTCTAGGCCCTCGTCTCACTCTGTTTCTATTTTTTCTAACCCTTTTACCCCTGTCCCACCCTCTCGCCCTCCCTCCCTGTTTCCCACTCCCCTCTCTCTTTCTGTTTCTGTCTCTCTCTCTCGGTCTCTCTCTCTCTTTCTCTGTGAATGGGGCTTGGGAGGTGGGCTGAGTGATTGGGGGGAGTTGTTGTAGGCTGACTGAAGCTTGCTTTTCAGCCACTGTCTCTGTGCCTCTAGCCAGCTGTGCGGGCCCAGTGTTAGGGGATTTGGGATAATTTTTCCCCACTGTGGCTGGGCCTCCCTCCTGGTGGCTGAGCACTAACTCCCAGACTGGAGGAGAATATGGCCCCCTGCCTCCCTCCAATAGTCCTCCAGAAGACTGCTGGGGGGCGATATGCTGCATGGTGGTCTTGTCCAACAGACCCTCCACTGCTTTCCCAGGTAATACCTCAAAAGGCCTTTAAATTGAGGTCAGACCCTTCTTTCTCCAATGGATATAATACTTATGCTCTGCAGGGGAACACAATTGCTTGTTATATCTCCCTTTGCACAACAATAAAGTATAACTAATCCAACATTTTTAAACAAGACCATTGTACAAACACTAAGAGGTGACAACAGGTGTTGGGTTTCATTAATAAATATATCTCGGCGAGAAATAGCCACATCGATGCACTGGAAATTAATTTTCTGCACAGCCTGATACCTACGAATGAAGCTACGCGATCTGTGACTGCAGGCTTATGTTCCCCTTCTAAGTGCTACAACAGACACAAACACAGCTTCACTCTTTACTGCGCTGAGTAAACATTTTTACAGCGAGGGGTAAATCCGGATTTCCCCATTACTACGACAAAAGGCCACTCTTTTCATCCCAATGTCCTCCTTGCTTTTCTGTCCCTGGAAAATCCCAAATCAGATGACAAAGCCTGCTCTAAACAAAGAGATTATCACACACCTAATCCTGAGCGGACTCTCTGGAGACTGTGAGCTAGTGAGTCTGTGTCCTTCATGAAGTATAGGTGACATGGGAGAATAAACACATGATGCTGATCTACTGGCCACAGGCTGGTACCATTGATGTTGAGCTACTTGGCTTACACCAATTTCGCCTCTCCTGTTAGTTAGTTATAGTAAAATGATCTCGTGGTCTGAAAAATAGAGAGAAACCAAATCTAATAACTAAAGTTACACTCATTTGTAATAATGCACTTAGACAGTAGCGCACTAGCCCAGCATTGCTTGAACATTTTGCCCTTTCAGAATACTGGAAACAGGTCATCCCATATCTGTTTGAAATATCAGTAAAATCATCTGTCCAGTGGCAGCATTTATGCAATTAACTGACAATTCCAATATATCATTGCACGTCCGTCTAAATGTGATGTGTTCCAGGTCCCGAATGATACACCTGTCTTGCCTGTGCTTCCTTTTCATCACCAAACACTCTGACAGACTAAAACGTGCTAAAATGTGTATTCTTAGAGTTCCCTATTGCCAAACACCTTGTCCTTCTGACACGGCCTATAAGGCATACACTGCATATTTTTTCAGCAAGAGGCCTGTCTATGTGTTGACTCGACAGACCTAACGATTGACCCGACAGACCTAAGTGGCAATTGAGGCAATCTGATGCCTAAAAATGAGGAGCTGTTTTGTAGTCAGTGAAATGCGCATGTCTTATTCTCAAGCTTATTGAACTGCCAGCTGTAATGCCAGACAGATTTCAACATGGGGAGGCTTCAACAGAATATTTACAGCGTTTATTTTTAGAGGCGACGGTTCAGGAGGAAAGAGTGCAACGACGCCCTGACCCTCCCACCCCTGCCCTATAGCACTCTGAAGACGACTGTATATCATGCCTGAACGGCGGCTGCTGGGACTCAGATCACTGTAACACTCAGCAGCTGTATGTTTTCGCTCTCGCTCCAAGGAACCTAGATATGCGGCGACTCGGCGTAACGACAAATGACATTTTTTTCAGATAATATTTATAGACGTGCAAATACTGAGCGGAAAGTTTTAGTGAAGTAATTTACGATAACACCCCCTTCCCAGCGCACCCTCTGTCCCCACCATCCGACAGCTTACTTATCTGTGAGTGACAACGCAGCGTGGGTCACTGCCATGAGCCAAGCCGTGCTGATGGATTGGATTGTGTGCAACAGATATGTTTATCTTCCCGCTTTCAAAGCAATGGCCTGAGCAGCTAACACGGATAGTGGTGCTGGACTGCGCCGGGTCGTGACCTTGACAAGATCCAGCAAGAGACCCAAAAAGAGCAGATCACAGGACCTGTTCCCGGGCCAAGACACCCCCCCACCTTTAACTCCCCCCCCACACCCCCACACCCCCATTCCCAACAGAACCTCACCGCTCAACAAAGACGACACAATTGGAAAACAAGAATGCAGAGGGTCAAAAAGAAGTGTGGTGGCGGGGGAAGGGGGGTTTGATTTGATCCAAAGCTAGTCAATGGCCATTTAACCGGGAACATGCTTTGAGGAGTATATGGACTGTGACTTTCAGGCCCTGTTTGCACAAAAGTGATGCGCCTTTGAAAGGGCCCCTGAATTGACAGCTTTTTCTCGCTCCGTGTGGTGCGGCCCGGGGCCCCCAAGACACTCATATCGCTGGGCCGTGACGGCAAGGAGAAGAGTTACACTTTGAAAACACACTCTGGGTTCCATCACTAGCTAGCTTTTGTTAACCCCCCCCCCACCACTCACGGGCCACCGTTTCTGCCCGCCGACGAGAAGACAATGCAAGGGGCAGCCATTGGATTTGTTGCTCCCGAATCGAATAGCGAACGGCTGCCCATGCAGAACTAATCTGTGAAGAGGTCTTTTCCTGTGTGATAACCGCCCCCCCTACCCTGCCGCTGGCCCTGCCGCCACCTTCACTGAACCACCAACCTAATCTTAGATGGGAAATCACACACACACACACACACACACACAAAAAACCCTCCTCTCTAACCAGCTTTAAGCGATTTTTTTTTTCTTCTCGGCAGTTGTAAGGCTCCCATTCGGAGTTGCTCCTGCTTATTTGATGTGGCAGCAATTAGCGAGAGACTTTTGTGCTCGGCGAAGACGGGGCGGCCCACTTCAATGATCACATTTATGCCCTGAATGGGGATACAAAAAAGCCAAGGAGACAGATAACATGAGCACATCAAACGGCTGCGCTGGTTGCGCTTGTTACTGTTATGGCTCCTTCTCCTCTTTTATGGTGAGCGGAGGGGAGTGTTACTTTTCCCATGAGAAAGCTTGCCCAGGGGCCGAGTGACATCATAGGGTGCCCCCTTTGCACCCATCTCTCCTCAGACGCTAGGCCCATCTCCGCTTATGTGGGCACCTAGCCTTTGATTCCTCTCTGCTCTAATGGCCCCATTGAGCCATGATAACAATTAGGGCGTCCTGTTTGAAGCCTCACACACTCAATCAGGCCTAGACAGGGTGTTCATTCTTAATGGCAACGTTTTTTAATAACAAGAGCCAGGAGTCGCCCACCTCAACCACACACACACACACACACACACACACACACACACACACACACACACACACACACACACACACACACACA
>JBBIGB010000037.1:3446405-3457403 GCA_037577075.1 Alestopetersius hilgendorfi
TCTCCTTGGAGCAACTTAGGGTTAAGGGTCTTGCTCAGGGACCCAGTGGTGGTATGCTGAAGGTAGGATTCGAACCCAAGACCTCTTGGTCTGGAGGCAAGTATCCTACCCACTGAGCTACCTCCACCCCGAGTTTTGCTAGTTTGCTAGTCCTACTGTGTCCCAAACCACAGTGATGAGCCTGAAACCACCATAATGAAGAGCTGGATGTAGTACGAGTGGGCTGAGAAGGTTTTGGGATGTATGTACAGAAAAGATTTGGGTAACTATTTGTTTGTCCGCAGTTTTAGTCTTGCAGCTCCAGGTCTAAACTGAACAGGAAAGGTTTGGACACCAGTATATCGGGGTTGGCCAGCTGCTTATGGAAAATTGTGTAAGATTGAATTTTCACTAAGCCATTCCCTCAAAACTGCAGGATGTCATATGCAGTTCTAGACAGGGGCCAGCATGTGCCAGGGGCCCTGTAGAATTGCTCCTGGCCCCTGTTATGTTCCCCAAACTAAACAGCCAATGATTTAAATATTAATTTCTTATCGCAACATGTGCTAGCTCGAAAAACGAAACTAACTCTATGTGTGTTCTAGACGGACTGCTTAAAGCGTCACACAACGCGCTGTTATCTGGAACCTGAAGACCAGCAGAGCGAACTGTAAACTTAAACAGTAAACTTAAACTGTAAACTGAGCCCTAAATGGACTAACTGCAAAGAGGCAAAGGTAAAACTGTAATGAAAATAAATGAAAAGCTAAATATCAAATATATAAAGGAAAAAATTTACCTGTTTTGCCATTATATGTGCCCCGCTAAAAACACACAGGCCCCCCTTGGCCCCCCTGGTAATTTTGGTCTAGAACCGTCACTGTGCAAAGTTTTTTTTAATGCAAAAATTGAGAGTCAGCACTTCGACACATGATGAGCACTTGATTTTGGGGTGCTAAGTGTCCGGCCATATGTTGTGGATGTGCAGGGAGTTGGTGAGGAAGAGGCAATGGGGGGAAAACAGTGTCTTGGGAAAGAGGAAGAATGTGAAGTGAACACACTTGTCAGATCCACCGCATGCTCCTTGCTCCTCTGCGGCCATTGTTGGGAGTTCCTCGGGTGCTTTTTTTTTTCCTCCTTTTTCTCCTCCGTCAAAGTGCTATGTGGCCCCTGACCTTGTCTCTGTGCATGTGCTCTGTGTTTATAGGCTGGGTGCCTCTGAACTAGCAGTGCCTTTTATCACATTTTTTCCCACTAGAGGATGATAAAAGAGAAGGGAAGCACTACTCTGTTTTCTCTTCCCCTCCTCTTTTCCAGCCGACCCACCTCCAGGGGTTTCCACATCTCTGCAAGCCGCATTTCCAAAGGCATGCAGATATACACACACAAGCACACGCAAACACAGATATGTGAGTGTGTGTATCCATATGTGGTAGGAAAATGTCCTTTAAATATATATATGCTCTGAAAAAATAAGATCCTTCTGTAATTTAGTCTTCTTTATGAGGTACTGATTTGTGATCACCTGAATCACATCTTATTTAATGAGGAAAAGTATAAAACACTGCTGTAATCGACTCTCTCCTCTCACACTGAGACCAGTTGGATGGCGAAACACTACTAGAAGCTCCTCAAAGCTCATTATTGCCAGAGAACGAGAGATTTGTTTTCTTTGAATTATTCAAGTTCTGTAAACACTTCTCTCATTTTTATGTTTTGTCATTTCTATTAAAATTATGCTTTAAGTTTGGAAATTTGGAAATTAGGGGAAATTTTGTCAGCAGTTCTTAAGGCAAAGCCATTCAGTTCAATACTTGCACCTATAAAAGATAAACCCTAAGAAACTGAACATTATGAAACAATGAAACATGCTTTTAAAAATAAACACACAAACAAATACAGCCCTTTGTCGGCCCAAACATTGCATTTTATCCCAGTTCTTCTTCACAATTTCGACCTGAAAATTTATTAAACCAAACATGAATACACACACACACACACACAAACACTCAAGTCAAAGAGACTCACAACTTTCAAAGGACAGTTATGGAGAGGTTTAAACAAACGAAAAAGGATGAAATCACAAGATCTGATGTGGTGCAGAAATGCATGCAATTAGGTCAGCGAGTTTAGCCTCCAAATGTGCCATACTGTACATTTATGAGAGCAAATATTTGCACCATTGTAAGATCCTTGGTGGAGTATTTGACTTGCTTTCCTCCAGCATTATCTAAGAGGATGTTTTCTTAACAAACATTGGCCTCCACACACATTCTTTTTATCACTGTAACATGCTCCAAGGTCTGAATAGTAACACCCAGCAGTGTCATTGTTCCCGATCCCCCGGTCCAACAACACTAATGAAAAAAAATGAGCTGGGGACACCATTGGCCAATTGTCTCCATTGTCTCATCTCACAACTTGGTAAATAATCACTCAGTCCCCAAACAAATAATGAAGTTTTTAAAAGATTAATTGGATTCTTCAAAACAAAAGGAATTCATCGTTTTCAGCTCTCTGTAATTGCATCAGTTTTGAGTGCTGGACAGATATATCAACGCTTATATACCTTAAACTGCCTGTACAGACCAGGGTCAGGGACAATGCTTTGGTTTCTGAATTTTAATTGAATTGATTCATTTGACTTACCTTTGGCTGACTTGCGCTAATATTGTTTGTATTCCTATAGAACCAAATATACACAGTTTTCCTTTTACTTTTTTACACCATTTGAAGACTACAGGAACCCTTTATATTGTATAAACATTTCACACTGAGTAGAACAACATAAAACTTGAAAAGCAAGCCCAAGGTCTTTCAAAGTTTAAATTTACTTTATAAAGTTTCGTAAATTTACATTAAACGTTGAGAAGTCAACAGTTATTACAAATTATGTTGTGTGTGTGTGTGTGTGTGTGAGTACATAAATTAATATACTTAGTATTTAATGGGCCCATGTCACGGCACATTAAATTTGTCTTATTTGATGCAGTATGCAATCAAAATGTACGGCCACATCTTAAAAGTAAGCTGCACAAACAGCCCATATTATTATGCATTTTACAGCTTTTATGGAATTTCATTGTTTAGAGCTTTGTGATGTCTGTCTGTGAAAAATGCTTTATAAATAAACACGATTTGCTTAGTTCCATTTTTAACTTTGTGTTTTTGTGACATTTACATAAATCTGCCTATTCGGCCTACAGACGTTTTGTCTTGCCCATTCATGTTAAAGTTATCAGGAATATTTCAGCCCAAACTGCTTTTTAAGTAAGCAGCCAATTGGAGTGCAGACGATTTCGTATATCAGTCTTAAAGGCACAGTAACAGGCATAATTTATTTTGAAAGCATAAAGAGAGCTAAGAGAGACAAGCACATCAGATCATCAATAATATGTATAATATATTATGTTCTGTATTGTTTTGAATCACCAACAGATGGAAAACAAGATGAAAATTGCACATTAGCTTGCTAAATTTGAACCACATTAGAATATCTCCAAACAAGATGTACACTGGACGTTTAGAGTTTGTGTCAATGAGCTGTGAGTGAGAAATAATGAATGTGAAATCATACTTTGCTAAGGGTTCTTCTGAGACACAGACTTTTCTTACAACAGCAGTGATTGGCTGAAAGGTTTCGATGAGTTAGCATATAGCATTTGTTCTGAGAGGTCTGTGTTGCACGGGGACGCATGGCGGCAGGAGTTGACCCCATGCCTCCTTCACCCTGATTGGGGCGAGAGGGGGTAGCCGCGGGGGACAATGGTGTCTCTCTCTCAGGCTTCGCATGGCTCACGTTCGGCCCACATTCCTCTTGCCTACTCCCCACCCAGGACGAACAATGCCTGGCCTTTTCACAGACCCCTCCTCCTGAACGGCGTCTTCAATGGAGTGGCCCACGTTAATGATGGCACCATGCTCTCAGCAGGGAAGAATTCAACAGCCTAGCTGCGTTTCACCAAAGACGTGTATCAAATGAAGAATGGCTTCCGTCAAACTGAAAGCAAGGCCACCGTGGAACTGATGATTTGAAGTCTTTGCTGGGTTGGTACAATTATGAGATCTGCTTGTGATGGAAACACTTCCAGCCTCATTATCATCGCCCCCATGAAAATACCGGGAAGCGCAAGCCATGCGTCTACATAACCCATCATCTTGTGAAATCAGCTCTACTCAACATGAGCTTTGTGCCAGACAAAATCAAACAAACTCAAGAACCTGCCATGAAAGCTTTTCCTTTCCTTCCACTGTCCTAATCCACCACAGGTCTGGGTTTGCTAGCTTAGCTTAGCAATGAAGGCTACAGAGGATAAAAGAGAAGTCTTCTAAAAACCATCTCTTCTTTCGACCATGATGTAATGGCAGTAAAGTTCTTACATATCTGGCAGAAGTTGGATGCCAGAGTCCTATAACCAATGGCTTGCCCCTTGCACGAAACTGTGCTATTTACGTCACCTAATCCTAAAAACCAAAGGACGACAATCAGAGGAAGGTGAAAGATCTAGTCCCACAACTTCCTCTCTCCATTTATGGTTTATGCAGGTGGTCCAGAGGACAGTTAGTGTGTTTAACAGCAGAAGGATGTTCTCTGCTTGTAAACAACCAAAATTAGAGAGTGTCAGGGGGAAGGAGAGGTCAAATACTGCTTCGTCTTCTAAGGAGCAGTAGATGTTGATTCCACCATTGAGTTCTTTGAAGTCAAATCAGGTAATCTCAGTTCTTTCTCAGCTCATTCTTGTGTTCAGGAGTTTTTGTTTGTTTGGTTGGGGTTTTTTTACTTTTCCCCATTTTCATCCAAAGTGCCAGTTCCCAGTATAATAGGTTTCTCCCCTGCTGCATGACCATAGCTACCACAAGTCTGGAAAAGACAAAGGCTGCATAATCCTGCTCTGATCCACACAAAGCTGGCTACTGCATCCTTTCAACCAGGAGGCATTGTCAATGGTTTCAACATGTTTGGAGGAGAGTGCTGAGCATTCACCTCTCCTAAGAAGCCATTCAGTCTTCTGACCGACTGGTTAAATGCTAAGCCTGCTGTCTTTAATGGCTGTCTTTCACATTTACTACTGTTGAAACTATTCACTGTCTGGTCAGTGCAGACAACATACTGTATTGGAACTATGTTTCTAAATTTTGCAGTTTTGATGTCTTGCAGTCTGTTAAAACATATTGGTAAAAAATATGACACAAAAATGGAATGTTTTGCATTATTTTGCACCAAAACAATTTACATTTGCCACTCTCTTCAATCAAGAATTGTAATTGAAAATAAAAGCACTGAATAAAATATAAATTGAATTGAAAAATATAGCAATAATCATACATTAAAGTGAAATATCTATAAGTGTAGTTAAGCAAAACACTTGATGAAAGATGAAAAGATGAAAATAAATAGCTGTTCATAAAATTATGTAAAAGAACAAAAACTATATGGAGAAGCATTAAAAATAAAAAAAAATTAAAAAGGTAAAAGGTTTTAAGCTTATGCTTACTGAGGAAACTTCTCATATGTCTTGGCAGAAGCACTTTCCCAGTTCTTGGGAAAGATAGTGATTAATAAAAGCCATATTGTCCAGTCATTCTACACTTAAAGGCTCGAAGACAGCAACCAATCCAACAGCTGCAGCTGCAAGGCTTTGTGACCAATTCTCACTCAAATAAAACCAGACTTTTTTAGGTGATGTGACTATTTCTATTGTCTGCCTATTTTTATGGCAGATAAGGGAGGCAGGGCTATTTTAGCCCTAAATTTACTTCCATCCATTTTAACAATAGTCACAGGAAGCAATTCTTTAAATAAAATGATTATTCTGCTGGACTAGTTATGATTTACGCGACTGAAAAAAATGTGATAGTGTCGCTGGTGACAAGAAAGAACAAAGACATACACACAAATATGTATATACACATGCATATATACAGCTCTGGAAAATAATAAGAGACCCTTACAAAAATGCTCAGTTTCTCAGGTTTTATTTTTTATAGGTGCAAGTATTGAACTGACTTTACCTTATTTTTTAAGAACTGCTGAACTGCAGTGTTTACAGAACTTGAATAATTCAAAGAAAGCAAATCTCTTGTTCACTCTTAAACAAAATGGCAAAAATTACCTTTGGCGAACTTCTAGTAGTGTTTTACCTGGTCTCATTGTGAGAGGAGAGTGTCGATTACAGCAGTGTTTTTACACTTTTCCTCATTAAATACGATGTAATTCATGTAACCAGTACCTCATAAAGCAGAATGAGATGCTTGTGTAGGAATCTGGCATGGAATAGTTGTCGTACTTATAGAGATGCTGTTTTTTCCAGAGCTGTATATACAGCTCAGTGAATACAGTTAGATGACTCTTTAGATGAACTTTAGATAATAAATTGTATCACAGTCTATGTATAATTGCATTCAGTGCTGGATATTGAGATCTTAGACATTTTCATGGGTCTAAACATGAATGATTTCTTTAACAGTACACTGTTTTGGACTTTTAAACCATTCAACTGTCCTGTAAAATACCATCCTGCCGGACACAGATTACAGACATTACAAGTCTGATGAGAAAAAAAATAAAAAAGGAAACAAAACTAATCCCAAAAATGCAATTAACCCTAAACTGCTTCAGAATAGAAACCTTCCACTGAAATCTCTATTAGGAGTTAGTAACATCATTGTTTTGTTCAAAGCTATTTTAGCTGTTTTGTATCATGTGAGGTTCCTTAAAAAGCAGTTTTGTGGTCATTCACACAGCAAAAAACGTTTTAGAAACTTCCAAAAAATTGAGGAAATATATTGAAAATGAGATGTGAAAGCCTTCCCATACATCCCTCACCCAAAAAATAAACCAAAACACAGGTTTTTGTTGGTTTCCAAACTTCCAATGGGGTAAAATAACTTTTACATAGTTGTATTAGTATGACATAGCAAAATAAATGCAATGTTAGCTATCTAGTATGTACACTAAAAATAAAAATTCAAGACATTAATCAAAAATTACTTTGCTTATTATTAGCTTAATAAACTTATTTTCAATTAGTTTTTTTGGTCTTTATGTTGCTTAGATTTTGTTTTAAATTTGTTCCATCCAGAGATTGTCAACAAAACATTTTTTTGAAGCAAAAAAAATTTCCTAGGTTGTCTTCTTCAGAATAAATGCTGTTCTAATTATGTAACAGAAGTCACTTGAGTACAGTTTGAAGTACATCCCAAATATGCTTAGTTCTTTTCTGATTGGTAATCAAACCTTGAGATAAAGTCTATTTATTTATTACGTTGAGTTGAATACGTAGAAAAAAATTACTATTACTTCTGCACAGGCCTTGTTTTATGTTTTTTGCTTTATAATAAACTATACCAAATAACTTGCATCCTTTATACAGTCTACATACAAAACTATCTAATAGTATATAATCCAGTTTAGCAGTGGAAGAATGTTATTTTGGAGCAGATTCTTTTGAATTCCATTTCCAAGCCCGGTGAGGCAGGAGATAAACTCATCACACATTCTACATGTTCGGACTCTAACGAGCCAACAGAGCGCTGAACCGGAGCCATGGCGGCTTTGTTCCCCTGCACACCCAGGGCACGGCTTAATTAATTATTATATTGGCAGGAATCAATTAAATCGCATTAAAGTCCTTGGCGGGGGTCATTTAAGTATCTCACCAAAGACCCCGTGGCAGTGAGAGACATTGATTTTTCTAATTAGAAATATCCCTGTAGTTGTGGTTGGCTGAAGCCCAGATGCATATTGTGGCTCAAGGTAATCCATATCAGTATATTCTGTCGTCTAAAACTAACCCCAATCCACAGATGCTAGACTTATTGATTATCACACGTCTATCGGTTAACTCCCTGTAAGCCGAGCGGGGGGCCGGCAGTTTTGGGCAAGTAATCAGGGATCATGGGGCAACCTGGGGCCTTAAATGATCGGTGCTTAATGCCACAGATTACATTTAATTCATGACAAAAGGAAAACAAATACAGGTTTGTTGATCAGATGAGGGGGTATATAGAAGGGGGTCTCTTGAATCAGATTACGCTTTAAAATAAAGACGCTGGTAACGGTTTTGCGTCGAGACTCTCTGTCTATCATCATTCCTAATGCGTCAAATTGTACACCAGCATTCTACATCATATCCATATGATATTCCTTCATATATATCCATATATTATAACTCACCTCAGAAATTAAACCTTAACAGAGGAGTGAAAAATGTTTATAAAATGGTCCATCGTATAACATTTGTGCCCCACACAAAAAGGCCATGACTAATTTTTACATTTCTAATCTCTTAATTCCTTTGAAATAAAAAAGGGGTTTAAGCCTTTAAGACTGATTTATGAAAAAGTCCTCTCTTTAGACTGATTGTCCTACACAGAAACAATGCTTATAACTTAATTTTGAAAGTGCAGGGTAACGGATTTACAATGTTTATATACGACATTAAACTTATTTTGAAAGATTTGAGGAAAATCTGCTTTCCCATGATTTAGGGACTTTATGCTCCCATGTATGTTAACGTAAGAGATTGAAACAAACCGGAAGGTTTTAATATATATTTTTATGCTTTACACTTTTTAAATTCTGCACTGCCAGACATATTATATTGTTTGTTCTAATCCAAAAATATACAAGCTTCTTTTCTGTCTCAAGAGGCATGTCTCATCGACTAAGCTTAGAATAATGGCCCACTGATAAAGCAACAATTTCCTGGATATGTTCCTCAGTATAGCTAACTCAGCACCATATGTGAGTTGGGCATGGACTTCAATGGCTGTGATTCGCTTAACTTCATATAGGATTGGCAAATGAGTGGTCCAAAAAGAAGCTAAGCCCCCCAGACAGGATGCTGCTAGGAGGCTTACACTGCTCCAGCTCTTCCCGCTATTTCATGTACAGATGCCACTTTTTGGCAAGCTCCGAAATTCAGTTCTGACTGGCCCATATGGACTCGTAACTCATTAAGAAGGGATCATGGAAAATGAGCGGAAATTATATATAGTCATGCGCAAAAGTTTTAACACCTCTAGTCAAATGATACTTGTGAGCACAAATTAAAGGACACCAACCAAAATTTCTTTTTTCATATAAAAGAGATTGATGTAGTCAACAAACACTGAAAAAAGTTTCAAAATACACCATTTACCCTACAGTCCATATGGTTCATATATAAACAGATTTAGCTGCAAAAACAGCCCGTTTTGAATTTGCTGTTTTCCGTAATGCCATGAAAACCAGAACATTCACATTTCTGCCTACTGGGCCTATAACTGTTTAGATATAAAGAATGCGTTCCAGCCCAGACTGCTTTTTGAATGAGACACAAAACTGGGTGGTCAGTAAGAACAGAGGTCATTCACATACACCAGCCTTAAGAAAGTCAGAGCTATAAAAATAGCCTGTTTGTATCTACAGGGATAAGGAGTGGTTTGATGATATACACAAATGGCCTTTTAACACAATTGAAATTATACCATTTTGTGAAAATTCTATTTATTTCCTATAAAATATGTTTTTCATCCAATAGAAGACAACTGTGTTCTCGTTCTCATTTTCACTTTCAGAAAATCACTGTCATGTGAAATTTGATCCAGGGTACCAAAACTTCTGCATATAATTATACTAGAACACCTGTCGATTGCAAGGGCTCACTAGACCTCAAACTGCCCAAAAGACACCCAGTGTAAATATAAAACCACCAATTTAGTATGAAGCGGCGGATCAAACCAAGGCTTTGAAGTCTTTCAGCAGCCCATCTTCCTTGCTCTTTTTGTTTTTTTCTTTATGCCTACCTTAACAAATGTACACAACATGCAAGGGGGTTTATATTGTTTTCTGATTTCACATTTGACAGCACTAACAAAATGAGCCCATTTTCCTCTTACAATTCGATGGCTGGTCCATATTGTTTCCCAGGGAGCTCCATACAGTTACATAATAATCAGCTCCATATGCCCACCATCACTAATTATGTCCCAGGGTTTAGGAGAGGTGGTGCAGATTTACCACGGCAAGCCTGGATTTCTTGAGTGTGATCAGCCATGGCCTTTTTTTTTTTTTTGCCACGCCACCCCTCCATTTTCAATCAATCTAACGACCAAATTAATTTTGATAGCACAGTCCCTTGACCTAGTTTGGGAACAATAGGCAGGGGGTCCAAAAATTTACGGATCGAGAAGCAATTTGCGCAAGGCTCCCCCACCTCCGATCTATTCAGTAAGAAGTTTGAGACCGATGGTGGACGTGACCCTGTGTCCTCTTGGAGTGCCCACCCCAAAGTGCTTGGACCCCTGCTGCTGCGGCCCACGCTCCCGCCGTCAGCAGCATCAGGCGGTGACATGGTCTGACAGGTGGGTGTTGGTCTCTATGGTGATGTCAGTATCCAGCCCTGCTAATGAGCACTGGAGCTGACAGAGCAAGGCCAACGTCTCTTCAAGACAACTAGTTGCTTGTTCTAAAAGATGCAAGGTGGGGGCCTGGGAGTTTGAGGGGTCTTGGGAAGGGACGTGTGGGCCAAGACCCGCCAACTGGAAGTGTTATATCGATCCACTTAATGCCTGATTATCTCTAAATAGTGATGAGCACTGTGAGACTCTGCCTCAGCCCCTTCGTCCTGATCTTCTGCCACAGTGCCTGGCCCCCTCCGTTTCAATACAAGGGGCTGCAAGAGATCGCCTTTTATCATTTTCATGATCAGATGGCACACAGTTTGATCCGAATTTACCCGCTTCATAGAGGTCCTTGGCCATGTAAAGAATCAAACAAGCCTGACTGTAGAGGGCCATTGACAGGCACGATTTGAAGACTTGAGGAACAGCTGTGACTGTAGATGTGATATCAGTGACTAATTGCACCATTACTTACTCACTTACTCAAGTCAACTGGTGGAGGAACTAACATGGTCGTAGATGTGTCTCATACATGGTCATATACAAAAGGAAAACACTTATGCGCACACACACACACACACACACACACACACACACACACACACACACACACACACACACACACACACACAC
>JBBIGB010000037.1:3459970-3475346 GCA_037577075.1 Alestopetersius hilgendorfi
AGAGAGAGAGTGTGTGTGAGAGAGAGAGAAAGACTGAGAGAATGAGAGAAATAGAGATAAAAAGAGAGAAAACAAGAGAGATAGAAAGTGAGACAGACAGATAAAGAGACAGAGATAGATAGATGATAGATAGAGAGAGAGAGAGAGAGAGAGGGGGGGCAGTCAGAGAGACAGAGAAAGAGAGGAACTAAGGGATATAAGATAATTTATTACATGATTTTGAAAACTTGACACTGAATTTAAAAAGCAGAGGTGTAGATACAGAAAGCAAATCAAATGTAATGGCTAGTTTTTTTATAATGGAATTATAATTACATTAGAAAAGAAAAACGAAAGTAAAAAACATGTCTTCCATGTCTAAAGGGTTAAATCTGAGTACAGTTTGATTCATTTGTCAGCTGTGAACAGATGATTTCAATCGCCGGGGAAAATGACTTCATAGTTGGGGGAGAGAGAAAGACAGAGAGAGAGAGAGAGAGAGAGAGAGAGAGAGAGGGAGATGTGGAGGAGGACTGAGTTTGGTTATAGACACAGGTCAGGAAAGAAAAAAAAGAAGATGGGATGAAGAGAGCAGAAACGCTTGCAGTGAACACTGGGATGTCCAGCCTTGAGGAGCTGAATGAAATGCCTGCGGAGGAAGGCGTGCTGGGAAGCGATAGCCTTCACATTCACTGCACATCCTGTTTGCTCACTCACTCACTCACTCTCTCACTCGCTCGCTCGCTCACTCACTTGCTCACCCCCTCACTGCCCCGTTTTTCATGAATGGCTGCAGAGAGCTGGCTTGCCATTGGCTGGCCCGTCGTCCAATCGGAGCTGGAGACGATGACCACACAGTGCTCACGTGCAAGCAACTGCCTCGGAACATTACTGCATGGAGTTTCTAACTAAAGAGCAACCGCACTGGCTTCCTCCTCCCCTCATCCGCACCCAAACAGACAAAAAAAAAAAAACCCTTCCCCCCAGTACCCCCCTAATTTGTTGCTGCCTTCAGCTGCTCTCTGTACAGTAGACGGCTTTGTGGTGCTGCATTCTTGAGAAAACGCACATGTTGGCTTACAGTAGGAGCCACAAGCCTCTTCCTCCTTCTTCTGAATGGGGACTCTAAAGTAGCCCCCACAGGAAAGAGCAGTTAAATGGCCATAAATTTTTTGCCCCTTTCGCGTGTGCGCTCTGCTGCCTTGGCTGCACTTTTGCAATCGCAGAACTTGCCCTCTCCTTGCTCTTTTACTCACTGTCTGATTTCGCTCCATTCAGCGTTTGTGGGGCAATGCTGCAGGCATATCGCGCGTGTACATTTTCCATGGCGGAAGGTTTGCGCAGCGCCAAAGGTCACGTTTGCTCGTAACGCTGGTTCTGAACAGACAGATTCCATGGGGGTTATCACTGAACACGCTGTGAAAGAAAGAAAAAAAGTGGAGCTCAAATTACAAAAGAAGGCTGTGTTTATGTACCGCATTCTGATCTTGCCGTGTGAAAGCTGCCAAACATGACTCACCCCAGGCACCTTATCGTTTTTGGTTCAGTTAAAAGACCCACCTAGGTTCTGCAGAACTGAATTATCAAGGGCAAGTTTTATCAGCCAGCAGTTGGCAAGAGGCAACACCACAGACACTTGATAAAACAGCTGCTGCCACCTCCCCACACTGGCTGTGCAATCAATGCAAATGCACACCCCTTATTGCTCATATATGTTTAGAGAGTTAGAAGAGAAGTTAATCCAAAAAAAAAGGAAAAATTGCTTTACGACACGTCAGAGAAACACGAGGCCTTAGACTTCCTCTAACAGGCCTCACAGCTGCCTGTTTCATCAGTGCCTTCTTGAAAGCCTTCTTCAAGCTTCATCAAGGTTTTAACTATCAAATGTAAAACTGGAGGATTCAGGTCTATTTAACGTACCAGTATGAACACAGTGGAACACCAAGAAAATACACAGCAGAAGCTCTTTTCCCAATAGAGGAAATGTAACCTGTTGAATGTGGACAATCATTTTTTAATCCTATTTTCTCCCCTGTTGTACTCATGGCCGATTTCACCCCCTAGATGGGTTTCGGCCTATCGCATGCCACCAACATAGGAGGCTAGAGGCTTGTACATGCTTTTTCAACACAACATTTTGAACTGCAGCTAATGCAACATCATCGGATAGCTCAGTGCGTTTAGAAGAGAATTCAAATGGCTCATTCTGTAACATCAGCCAAAAGATACTAGTGCTGGCTGCCATTGTAAAGCGGGGGGGTGGGCAGGGAGGGCCTATGCAGAAAGGGCTAGGCCAGTTATGCTACTGGATGGCTGTGGCATCGTTGGGGATAAAACTGGAATAACCTTGTTTATAGAGCCAATTCTTAGGCAGCTGCTCCATGTTCTGACCGGTACAAATATAACTTACATTAAGTGTTTTTACTCGTACTGCAGCATAACTGTGACTATAAATTCATACAAATAATATACAGTAAATTTGTTGATAAGACTTTATGCCTCAACAAAAGTAGGTCCATGGCCTGGGGTTCTTCCACTGCTGTTACTGGCATCGACCACCCCGATCCCGGTGGCCCACCTGTACGGAGCAGCACGTCGACTGCACCATCACCCTCTTCAGGTCTTTATGGAGTCTAATTAGCCATGTTTTGGGCATTCCTGTTGTGGTAGTTGTTGCTCCGCTGTGTTTTATGAGACACCTGCATGTCATTTCCTGACAGATTGCATGCGGTGGGAAAACATGCCGACAGAGATGACTGTACCCTAGATTCATGGCAACAGAAGCCTCTGGTCTCCATCCTCATTCTTCTTCCCCAACTTTTTCTTCTTCACAAACAAGCTCACAATAGGAATCCCTACTTGTTCTAGCACTGACAACGATATTCACAGTAACAGACAGAAGCAGATGCGTGATTGAGAGTTATTAAGTGTCTCAACTTTTCCTCTTTATGTGAAAAAAAAGTTATTGCCTTGCCAACCATTTTTTTCGCTGGTAGCTAAACCAATTATCCATCCTAATTATGACAACTTGCACGAAGTCTCAGCTTGGAATGTCAACTCTGAGAACTGCGCTCTTGACTATTCATGGGCCTCGCCGGCAGCAGCTGCAGTGGAGAGAAAGGAGTGTGTACTGTAGGTCTAAATAAGCGCTGCTAACGAGGCGGCCTGCCTAATTTCGCTAGTTCATTAAGGCTGAATGGCTCCTCTCGCCGGGCCTCTCCAAGTGGTGGTGGTGGCGCGGCACACAAAACGGTGAAGGGGGAGCAGGAAGAGGCGGCGCGTGAAAGGCCCCTGCCAAGTGGGTGGCTTCGGTGGATTCCTGACGTGCCGCGATACAGAGAGGGACCTACGGGGCTGGATTGCAGGAGCCAAATGATGCCAACACGGTCAATCCGGCAGAAAGAGATATCACATTGCACTGAGTCCAACAATTTTCTCAGTTAGTTTTTAGTTAATTAGTTTAAAATAAAGGCAAAGGTTGACAAATATGTGTTCTACTTATCTTCAACACACCATTTTATTGTCATCAAAATATCTTCTATGGTCCGAAGACCCTATATATTCACGTGACAGCCTTCTTTTCCAAACTATTGTCAAAATAATTTATTAACAAAGGTGGTTCTGACACTGGGAAGAGTGCTAGTGAGTGATGACATCACTACAAGGGCGTACAGTGCGTGGGTTATTAAGGTAGCACTGTCACAAATACGTATGAGCATGTTATGTTACTGTCACATGCCAAAGTGTGTCAGATTCCATGTTTTGTTGATTTTTTTTAATTGAAAGAGTACACAGGGAATTAATTATTTGCTGAATTTAACATATTGCTGATTAACACCATTACATCTACTTTTGACAATTTAAACATTTGGATACGATTCTATATGCAATATGGTTCAGGCTGCTGCTTAGAGACAAAGACCACCAAGCTTGGATGAGTATAAAATGCATTAATGAACCCTTTTTGACTAAGACAGTGAAGGTAATTTATATGTACTCTCATTGTTGTGTTTGCTTTTGGGTTTTCAGTCACTTTAAGTCCTATCCTGAATGTTGTCTGCACATGTTAAATCAGTTAAGATCTAAACCTACTGCATATCCCATGTCAGAGTCTGGACAGTGCCACTATTACGTAAGCCACACATAGTAGAAAGACCAGTGGAATGAAAATGAACAAAGCAGATAATGTTCTACAATTACTCATTGGAGTATATGGGGACATTTCCATTTTACATATTAAATTTGATATCTAGCAGTAGGAAACACATTCGAGGAGTTTTAAATCAGAAATGCAAATGCCTTCATTTATTATCACAACTTCCTGGGACTTCGATTTAAGGTTTTATTATACTACTCCTCCACTTCCGTATCAGTTATTCAAATGGTTTTAACAGATGATAGTGGACAGATTGTCTGTGTCTGCTCTCGGAGTGTTCGAGGGTGTGCATGCGTGTCAAAGGTGGCAAAAGCTTACACATAATTACCTAGGTAAGCATGCAAATGTCTCAGTTAATTGATTATTTGGCCCCCACTATCTGACCAACAGTTCTCTCTTTCAGAAAACCAGGCAGGAACTTCCTTTAAGCTGCGAAAACACATGCAGAGGTATGGATATGGACACATAATGAATCTATTCATTTTACAAAGGCAGGTAGCTACAAAGAATGCCACCGCGCTCAAGGCTTTCTTCATTGCTTTCCCAGGCTCCCTTTGGTAATTAGCAGTTGCGGTACATTTCATACAACCCCTTTATTGCTTAAACCCCAGGGTGGAACATCCCAGCGTTCGTCTAAGACCAAGGCCAGGTATTGTATTTGGTGTGGGGGGAAAGGCTCTCCAAATTTTGACAATTCTACCTAAGGATTATGGCAAACATAGAGGATGAAGCATTGTTGACAACTGCTTGAGGGTTCACCCCAAAAACCTCAGCCTGCGTTCCCCTCCAGCCCCCAGCGCCCCGGTGCCCCGGCAGGACCCCTAAAGTGAACCTCAAGGAGCAAGGGGACCACCCTGCGGGGGCTCATAATGTAGGGCCTCGCATTCCACTAGCCACCTATTGAAACACAAACAGTTCATTTAAATTGGCTCCTCAATATGACCCGGACGGGTCTCCTTTTGAGCTCAGACAGAGCGGACTCATTAGGGTTAAGATGGCGGAACGGATGGTTGTTTGCAGACTTGTGTGGGGGCAGGGGACAGAGTGAAAGACTATGACCACTACTAAAGATTTCTGCAACTGTAGAAATGATTCACTGATGATCACTGAAACAATGATCACTGTTTCCTATAGGAACATGTGTAAATAAGAAATGGACAAAAAGAGTAAATTACATGTTACTTTGATCCACTTTAAGTCCACACTTTAAGATTAAGGTTTAGTCCTGAGGGTTTGTTGGGCATGTAAGCCTTGACTTACATTAAATTAAGGGTAACAATATGATAACTTCAATACAGCATCAGGAAATCAACCTTTCTTTGGTTTATTGAAATTGACAGGCCCCATGTCCTGGAAAAGCTTGGAGTAAATGCTTGTAAAGTTGCAATATCCACTCCCCATTTCCTACAGTTAATATGAGGAAACAAAGAAGCACAAAGAGACCATTTTGAATTTGCTGCTTTCGTGATGTCACAAAAACGGACTAATTTTTGTACATCCACCTGTTCAGCCTATAGCAGATTAGCCCCGGTTGTTCCTCAGTAATGCAGCGATGTTGTTCCTGTTCACTGTTTTACAACTAATACACAATGCACAACTGTCAAACAGAACAGAGATCATTTCCATATCAATATTATAGACACAGTGCACTCCAGGTTCACACCTACCCCATGAATAACTGGACTTTCTACTTATAAATTCTACGACTTGTGTTTCTTTTGAGCATATAGTGGTTACTTTATTAATTGGGTAATTTTTACTTATCTGAACCAAACTGATTTGTATAGTAGAATTAAGATATTTTTTAAACATAAATGCTCAAATATCGAATGAAATGTTGATCTCAGGACTAAAAGTTGCGTGTCTCCTCATACCACTACTCTGAGTGTTCATATAACCTAATGGCATCATAACTGCTTGTCAATGAAGACAAACAGTATAGTCACAAGAACAGTCTCCCAAAGTACAAATGGTACAGCATGGTCCTTAATGTCCAAATGGGGGCTTTAAATAAGTTTTTTTTAAGTACACTGTCTTCATTTTCCAGAAGAAAGCTGCCCGTTTGCACATTTTCATGACAAAAATATTTGAATATAGGAAAAGTCTTGAGTCTGGGCAGTCGATTCAAGAAACATCACTGAAACCAAATATGGTACAATTATTGTACCACCACAGGGGAATGTAACACTCTGAATGTATCATTTGGGGATTCGGGGATGTAAACATTAAGCTACGTGGAATACTTTATTAGAAATCAACTCAAGTAAAAGTGAAATGCTTATGCTTACACTATCCCAAAAGAGTGCTTCACTTGAAATGTGTTATTTTCCGACCTGAAGAAGTGGAAGGCCTGGAGCGGTTGACGGGGCATCTGAAAGTATCTTTGTAAACAAGGAGGATTTCCTATTTCCGAATGGACAATGAAGGCTGAAGCATCCTCTCTGTTTACTGATTGTGACTTGGCTGAGTGTGCAGGTAATTAGAGATTTGAATCGAGTGCTCTTTGCCTCAAAGGCGGCTAGTGCACTCCAGGTTCATTCACAAAGCGAGGCGCTCCTTGCACTTACTTATGACAATTAGCACCATCGCGTAGAGACACTTTAAATAAACGCAGTGCTTCGTCTGAAGCTTTGATGCGGCCTGGCCACCACACTTTGCTCCAGCTTCCCTGCTTTTGAATGTGTGTGAGACTTGATTTAGTTCCTCATGAAAACAATCAACAGGCATTTGTCAATGCAAACAAGTCAACATTTACGCAATGTTTAGATTGCATTCTGGCTCCTAGAAAGACGATTGTCAATTTAAGCTCTAGTTTGGTCTAAAAATGTTGTCATAAAAAAGGTAATTACTCTTAAAGCTATTTTAGTCCATCCATGGCCTCCAGTGCTGTGCGTGGTGGGGCAGGGTTACCTGAGTTTGTTTTGCAGGCAACAACAAACACATCACAGTTCACCAGCAATGTGAAATGCAGAGATCTCTTTATCTCACTTGCAAACATTGCCTCTGTCTTGCTAATTTCCCATTCCACACAAAACAGAAAGTCAGATTTTCCATGTTATCTCACACTTGCCTATGAGGTGTAAAGTCGTGGCACATTCCACACGCCCCCCCACCGCCCCGGGTTCTCAAGACTTATCAGACAGCTAACAAGGTATCTGCCTTATGTTTTGATGTTGAAAAGTATACAAAGAATTCCTCAGGATAGTTCAATGGCAGTGAAAAATGCATATGGTCAACAATATATGCATTATTTAGAAGTGTTCTTCACAATATCTCAAGCTAAATCTTAGTCATTCATGTGTTAATGTACTTTATTATGGGGAAAAGCGTGTGAAAGGTAACAACAAGGGAATAAAAACTGAGATTTGCTCTCACAAGGCCTCCACACTATTGCAAAAAACAGTAGTAAATGAGATTTCAGTGAAGAGCAAATACTGCAGAATAACAGTGCATTTGCACAAGAGAAATACAAACACACGTGTCACACTCTTAGCTCAACACAGCCAGTGACCATGTGTGTGCTGAAGGTGCAGAAGGACTTTACAGAAATGTGTAAGAGGGCCTGTCAAACACAGGCCACAAGCAAGAGGTCAGCTGTAGGGGACAACCACAGTCTGGCGACCAGTCAGACCCAAACTCGCTGTATGTTTTGAAACTCTCAGTGAATGGAAATTGTATTCATTTAGAAAGAAATTGTCAGGTCACAGCAGCAGCATGCTTGTAAAAATGCTTCGTATGTTCGAAGTCAAATGGTTTCCATTGTACTTTGTGTAATTGTATCTTAGGCTAAATAACATGCCTTGCATACTGTAGGTTCTAATTGTTTTTGTTTCTTTTGTTTCATTTATGTGTTGAGTCATTTGGTCATGTGACTGGTGTCTGAGGATGGGTTGGAGTGGGCTGGGACAGGGTGCTCACTGATATGTCATTGTTTTTCATCATATGATCTTGGTTTTTATGAATAAAAACAGTGAATTTAAAAAATGTTCTGAAAGGTGTAAATTTGGTAGTTGTTGGGGTGAAAGATGTGCTTATAAACATTGCATATGAAGTGTAAAGTGACCAACACACCACAGCGCACAGTGAGAACAACCAGAAATTCTTTCTGTGTATTTAACCCATTCATTGAGTGAAGAGGCGGGCAGCCAGGAAAACAGCACCCGGGGAGCAGGGTGTGGGGATGGTACCTTGCTCAAGAGGTGCCACTAGCAGTCCTGAGATTCAAACCCACAACCTTCTGGTCACAGTGCAAATGCCCTAACCACTAGGCCACCAGCTGCCCCCTGAATAATAAATCCAAAAATATGGGGAAAAATCACATTTTGATTGGGTTTTTACAGATACAGTACATTTGTGTTTTCTATAGAAGCGGGACATAATTCCGGTTAATAGGCTAGCCTGTCAGCATGCTGTTACTTTTGGCTTTCTAACTCTTCCATTGCAAAAGTGTTAGAATAAAGGTAATACATGTGTAAAACTGAGGGTAGGATACTTGCCTCTGGACCAAGAGGTCATGTGTTCGAATCCTACCTTCAGCATACCACCGCTGGGTCGCTGAGCAAGACCCTTAACCCCAAGTTGCTCCAGGGAGACTGTCCCCTGTAGGTAGGGAATGGAAGTTGCTTTGGATAAAAGTGTCTGATAAATGCCGTAAATGTAAATGTAGAATTAGAGCAGTGTCTGAGGCTGTTTGCAGCAGCTTAACCAACTGCTAAAGCTCATTATTATTATTTTTGATCACTTTGAAAAAGATAAATGTTTAACTAATATTACACTTTATATGTCTATGGACATTGAAAAGGCTCATAAATAGAGCAAGAGATTGTTTTAAACCTCTGAACCTGCGCTCTGCCGCCTCCTGATAAAACACTGAAGGAATGCAAGGGCATCTTTAAAAGTCATTTTCTTGGTTTTGAGGTTTTCAGAGATAGACTGTCTTGGTTTCTGACTGAGGGACTTTTAAAGAAAGATAAAAAGCCCAAATTATCCAAATTTTTACCATGTAGAGGGATTGTGCAGGTTTTCACATATTAATCAGTCAATATTTGATGAAGTAATGGTAAAAAACATGGACTTGAATACAGAAATACAGATAGCATAGTTCTGCCGCTGAACGTTGTAGTGTTTTCCTTGCTCTTACGCATTCACTTTAACCTAAAAAAATATTAGTAATGAGCTGATTCATTGGATCAGTTGTTCTGAAAGCAAAGCAAACACTAAAATCAGCAGAGCTGGGAAGGCTGGGGGCTTCTGGGATAAAATTGCTGCTCTTCATGCGGGAGGGCGAAACAAACTCAAAAGGCAAGTGAAGGAAAAGAAGAGAGACAAATGTGGTGAGAGAGGGTGAAAAGAGAGGAAAAGAGTGAACAAGAGGAGCAAAATTCTACAAACACACATAAAAAAGATGCCGAAGTGCGAGGGAGGTGGACAGTTAGCGGGTCCGGGACGGCGCAGGGTGGGTGTCCTTTCAGATGTGGTGGGACGTAGGGCTTTCGGGGAGGCAGAGACACCCTCGGGGCGCAGCTGTCCCCCCGTTCAACTGCTGAACCCCTTCGGGTGCCCCCCGCCTCCTGCATGGGGCGGCTTAGCAGTTGGGTTGGAGCGGGCCAGGCCCAAATCACACACACATGCGACACGGGGAAGAGAATGCTTTGATTGTACTGAGCAGAATGCGAGCGTGGCCGCACTCCTGCATCTATTTTAGCCCATGTGTCGCTGCCGCTCCATTCAACAGCTCTACAGCCCGGCTCTGCCGCACAGGGAGAAACCCCCACACTCCACCCATACAGAGCCTCCCCGAACTTTCCTGCAGGAGCTAAAGAAACCCAGACGAAAGTTTAGCATCACAAGAAACTTTAACAATTCCACTACAAATGTATTGGATTAGCCATAAAATGTTTGCTTTAAGTGTATGTATTATTTTCAGTTGTAAATGACATATTGTATAACAAAATGAATGATTCATCTTTAATTATATATCATCAGTGAGTTTTTTTTATTCATTTTAAAAATTAAAGACCAAAAAAATGAAGTCACTGGGCTTAAAGGGGACTGTTGTGCTTCTTAAATCCATCTGTACTCCCAATAACCCCAATCAAATGAATTGTGCACTTCTGAGGAAATAGTGATTAACTTCAAGCAGAATCACTCAAGACGTTCTGAACACCTTGTAATTATAGCTTTCATAGTTGAATGAAATTGAATGACATGAAGAAAAACACTGCTTATGGTAAGCTGTGAAGAAAAAGACATTTGTTCGTGTTGGCTAATATGACAAGATTTAATTCTGAACCATTTCTTGTAGTTTATTCATGATCAATGTAGAGGGAAAATCAAAAAGAAAAAATTACGATTAACATTGCTTGCTTTTTCCTTCTGATGGCTCCATAACTGATGTAAACATCAGTTTATTGAAGCCATTCAGGTTTGCTAACTTTTCCTTTAATATGTGGAAGAACTTTTATGAGAGCAAACAGGATCAGCCAGCTGGAGCACTCTCGATCACTAAAACCTGCACGGTCCAGGATCCTGAATTACAACATGATAATGCTGGTTCAAAGTTCTGGTTCTGTGGCATTTATGACCGAGGTCTCAGGCACCACACTATAGCTCCAGTTACTGTTGAATAATACGGTTACGGGTAAATAAATAAATAAATAAAGAAAGAAAGAAAGAAAGAAAGAAAGAAAGTCCATTACTGGTCATATCTTAAGAGAAGTACCATTTACTCTAAAAGTACTTTAAACTCCTAGGGAAGTTGAGCAGGAAGAGACAACTAGAGCAAATCTTAAGAGCATTAGGTCATTCAAAGACCCAGAAATTTTTCATTTGTGGAATACCAACCTGGATTATATTGTAACACATATCTGGCTCTGATGTGAAATCTGCTCGTTCCTTCTTTAAAGGATCAAGTAGCCATAGAACAAGGCTCAGTGTAACCAAGCACCAGATGCATGATTGTTCATCAAAAACAGAGTATGCTAGGCTGCAGTTCCAAAAAGAGCACCAAGGTTGGCAGTACAAGGTCCTGCAACTTCCAACGTGAGGAAGTATCTCGCATTTTCCAATACATTACGGCTGTGCTGAGTTTACTCTTTGTTTATTTTACGCATGTCCGGCTGGATATGACATTGTGAGCCTCCGACAACGAGACAGGATTCATTGACTCTGCTTATCCAAACAGTGTTAACATGTTCGCCTTTACTGGTGGTCTCTGCCTCTCTTGACAGATCCCATCTGCCATTTTACAGGCTTATGGGCTATTTAACAGAGGCCTTCTGTAGCCAACAGAAGAGCAATGAAAGGAGATGCTGGTATTTGACCGAAACTCAAGACTTTCACTTTTCAGGAGGCAATGATTTGGCCACCTTGAAATCTGAGCCTCTTCAAGTCTTAGAAAGCTGCAAGAATGCACCCCTTACGCCCATATGCACTCATCCAAACCTCCTGCAATGTTCACACACCGTCAGGGGAAGGGGCCTTATGCAAAAAAATTTAGTGTCACATTGCGTCACATTTTGAAACGCTCTGTTGACGCTGGCCACTGCACGGGTCCGGGAAGCACCTTGTCTTTATCAGCAGACTATCTAAAGCAGCGTTTCATGGAGCTGAGTAAGCGCCTGCTACATGTGGGACGAGGGCTGAGGTTATCACTAGCCTCCATCTAGTCTTGTATTAAATGACATCAGGGACAAACCGACTGCATTTTCTTTCAGTTACTATCAGTCCAAACATGTGTGAAGCAGAGCGAATGCATTCTAAAGACCACACAGTGGTCACACCACTGTAGGATGGTCATAAGAAGCATCTCATGATGAAATTAGTTATCAGCATCTGACTCGCAGAATGATAGAGAGGGTGTTGTTTTCTCGTTTTGTCTTAAGAACTGATCTGGAGTTCAGTGAGTGGATGCAATGCTTCAAGCAAATGAGGAATCCACTCTGTCCATGCAGCTGTGGGAAGGTAACACCTTGTATGAATAGCAGGGGTTATTATAATTATGCCAGCTGTGCTTTAGAACTGTATGTGCAATTGTCATTTCTTTGTAGCACACCGGCTGTGTAACAACGTTATAACTCATGCTGGGTGGACCATTTGACGGAAGGTGACTTGGTTTTTTTGCCATGCTTCATGGAAGGCCGGTCCCAGAGAAAGTGTATTAATTGTTTTGTGGCCCTGACGCCAGTGTGTTTCTCATTTCCCCACTCCAATTCATACATGATCGATTGTGTGATGATTGTGGAGTAATGATGTGGAAGAGTAAATATTTACAGATTGGTAATGAGTACTGGAGGGGTGCCCCGGCCCCCCTCTAACCAACAATCCACAGCTCCACCCTGCAGCCATAACACGCATTCCTTTGCAAAATCTGGATTTCATTGATGACAAATCCAGTTTGCTGGGGTGTAATTCCCGCTCTGCACTTACAGTGACAGCGATGCTTGATGTAACATCCGCTTTCTGAGACTGGGTGAGGGCCAGGGGTGCCTATTCATTCATGCATCATCAGTTCTGGATGAAATTGGGGAAATTCGAGTCTCGGACTTGCAGCTAAATCCTGCCAATTGCTGTAAATGTAGGTGAAGCCCAAAGGGACTTCGCTTTTGAGTAGGATCATGTCTAATCAATGCAGTCTTTTGTAATTTCGAAGTGTGTCTCTCACAAATAGTTTCATGCATTTAATATGATCCTTTAATAATGATAAATACTCCAGCAATCAGCTCCAATCCCTCCGAAAAAAGTCACTAAGATCAAACAAAGGAACCCGGCTAGGCCCGACTGCCGGTTCCCCCTCATCTATTGCACCTCATCAGTAGATCACTCCTGGTGAAAGATGGTAGGAGCTTAGGTCTGCATCAAAAGACATTCCTCTTTCCCCTAAAAGATGGGGGTCTCTGCTTTCAGTCCTTAGGCCAAAGTGCATACATGACCTCCCCCTCCTCCCACACCTCGGCCTCTCCCCCCCCAGTCACCACACAGGCCTTTCATGACTGCCTAACTCAAAGGTTTGCAGCTTGTGAGAGGAAGTTTCCAATTTCGGCTGTGCATGTGGGAAAATATGTACGTTTCTGAGAGGACCTTTTGTCTATGGCCGTAATGGCAGAAATTGGAGTGCAAAGGTCAAGAAATGCAGTGTGTCACTGACACTAAGCAGGCGTGCATGGGACGTTTTATAAGGGTTCCCTTCCTTTTGCCACCAGGGATTCTACTGTGGCTGAATTAATACAAACTAGATGTGTTTAATGATTTATATCAACATGGCGTGAATATTTTTTGGAAATCTGAGCATGTTGCATTTCTAAACGGAGAACCCCCCCAACACACACACACACCACCCCCCGGAGAAGGATGTCATTCTTTCATTGCGCTCCTTGTCTTGCCAATAGGGGCCGTGTGGGATAGGGCTTGTTTTTTTAACCCTGCAGCTGAGGGGTGGCAAAACACGGTGACAAAGACCAACCTGTCCAGTCCAAAGCCTACAAAAACACACTCTGGCCTCAATGTGGTGATCATAGTCTTGAGTTTGGCGTAGATCACACGAGAGGCCCGAGGAGCAAAGGTAGAATCGTTTCCCCATTCAGCCATTTTCTCCTTGCTTCCTGGTTGCCCCCATAGGCCAACAGGCCCAATGTGTAAAGCAGCAAAGAGAAAAGCAACCTTGTAAATTCCTTCCACACAAAAGGGCTTGAGGGAAAGGCGCTCTTATTTTGAAATGGTAGCGGGAAGTCACCCATGCTGAACAGAGCAGACAAGGAGTAAAACCAGCATACAAAAGAATCGAATTCTTTGGCAGCATTTTAACTTAAACTGTAAAGAGACAAATGTTACTGCTGCTGTTAAAGGCACTTTATAAGTGTAATGTAATAATTATTTTCTACTTAGATTTTTACAGCATTCTAAGTACTGCACAAACACGTTGTTTCTGCTAAGGACCACACATCCTTCACATTGCGTTCCTGGAGCATTTATTCGGTCACATATTCAGTGGTCTTAAATTCCTTTGAATAAAGTTCATCCCCAGAGTTGAGGAGACTACTGCGAGGGGGGTCTTGTGGTCAGTATTAATACCAGACTTCGATCCCACCCCCCCATTCGGCCTTGGTGCAGCCCCATGATTAAAGGGCCCATTTCCCGTTCGGAGGCTCAAGGGAGACACAATGCGAGGGCCTGGAGAGACCCACCACAAAAGAGGCCAAATCTTCCCACAGCCCCAGCGCGTCTCTCACTGCCAGGATTTCACAAAATGTATCACCATATCAAAAGTGCATTCTACCTGACCCCGTTCCCCTGCGATGGCGACCCCTAAGCTTTAATGGCCGCTCCAAGACAAATGGTCACTACACGGCCTGCCCAGGCAGTTCTTTTGTCTCCTTCACAGTCCCATCATTCCTGGCCTGACAGGTAGTTTTGTAAAACAAACAGAAAACAATCAGATTAAAAGAAAAAAAAGCTCCTGAGGCTGTTTTTTTCAACTTTTGCAGTATAGCTGGAATCAAGGTATAAATTGTGTGGATTTTGTGGCTACTGCTATTGAAAATAGTCCAATTAACTACATTTTGTTGCATAGATATAGGTTTGAAATGATCATGCTTTTGAGGATTATCAAGGTATTAAAATATAGGAATCATATTGAAAACATTATAAAATTTCTTCATAACACTAGCAAGCTACCAAACATACAATATTTTGTGTCTGCATTGTGATGTGTGGAACGACTGAAAGGGAAAGTGGGTTTTTTACTGTGATATGACCTTTGGTTACCCCTCCAAACTCTACTTAGCAACATGGTTCTCTTGTGATGTAACTTGTTTTTATACCCCAATGTTGTAATAAAGTAGAAGTAATTAATATTTGTGAGGATTGTGTAAAGCAGCAGAGGCATCTCAGATAATTAAAGAAACATTTTTCATGGTCATGGATGGGTGAATTGTTCATACTGATTCAATTTTGTTTCTCTCTCTCTCTCTCTCTCTCTCAGCACCCCCGACGGAGGGTGAAGGCAGTGCTAAGGGTTTGTTCACTCTCTCTAACTCCCATTGATCCATTGATAACCTCCATTCCTGTCATCCGGCCTGCTGATTCAGCTGAAAAGAGGGATATTCTCATTCAGTCAGGGGTCTTCTCGCTGTCTCTGACACCAACTCTCTCACTCACTGTCTCTCTCACTCACTGTCTCTCTCTCTCTCTCTCTCTCTCTCTCTCTCTCTCTCTCTCTCTCTCTCTCTCTCTCTCTCTCTCTCT
>JBBIGB010000037.1:3475446-3485598 GCA_037577075.1 Alestopetersius hilgendorfi
AGGTTACTTAGTATTTTCAGGTGTAGTGCCTTGACAGAAATACATTTAAATAACATTTGAGAATCTCTTGTAAGATTCATAATTCATGATTCATAATTACTACATGTATTAATTAGCGAAATTAGCATAAGTGCAGCGCATGTAAAAGCATACATGGGACATGTGTTCCAAAAGTTAACACGGCTCATCTTGCATTGCTTGAAGATCTAGCAAACTGTGCGCGCCGCAGGGAGCGAGTATTCAGACAGCTGCTGATTGGTTTGCCGAAAGAACAGTATGTCTGATGAGTAGGTATTGCTTTCCAAGACAAATATTGCTCGATTTGTGTCATGATTTGGGACCAATGCTACAGCACGAAACAAAACGCACAAAAGCCACCTGTTCATATCCAGGTAGTCTCCTGTCCACCCTGGGATTCTTGGCTACCAGTACAGTACGTTCCAGCGTGAGGTTGGCGATAGATCCGGCATTCCTCAGCCAAGATTCTGCCAGCAGTGTTGGATGCAATAATGTCCCTGGTCGCAACCTACATTCAGTTTGCTTACACAAGTCCGGCCGGCACAAGTTAAGCAGGAATTTCATGCCATCGCTGAATTTCCTAATGTTATAGTGTTATAGGAGCAGTAGACTGCACTCACACAGCAATAAAAAGCAGAACGAATATAATTACGTGAACAGGAAGGGGTTGCATTTGTTACTTTTGTAACAAACACTTCAATCTCTGACTCAAAAAAAAATCTTTTCTTTGCGAGCTTCTCCATTATTTCAGCAAGAAATGGCTACAATATCCACACAGTTACTGTAGTTCTGAACTGCTGACATTCTGCACACACCAGCAGACACTCACCACATCTAAGGACTCTCACAATGCCACTTTAAACCCTCACTGCACTGTTTTGCACTCCACATTCTCCTCACTGCATCATTCTGCACTAGACATGCTTCTAATGACGCGACATCGTTATCTGTATACGACAATAAAACTTGAAATGGTACTTAAAGGGAATGTTAACACCATATGTGGTTAAATAGGGGCGTTTCAGAATGCAAATTCATCCGAGTGTCCTTGAGCGCAGTGATTTAGAAGACGTGGGGTTTATCATAGCTGATTACTAACTGGTGTGCGTAAGACCACCCAGCGAATGCTTGATAAATCTCACTTGTTCTGTATTTTACTCGTACGATAGAATTTAGGATCATTTCTATACACTCTTGATAAATGAGGCCCCAGGGCTCCACAGGTTCATAGTAGAACACATTAGCTTATGAAGGTATACAGGGTGTGTGTGTGAGTGTGTGTGTGAGTGTGTGTGCACACGCGCGTCTGCATGCATGCATGCGTGCGTGTGTGCCTGCATGTGTACTTGTGTGTGTGCAAGGAGTGGGGGGTCAAGAACGGATGAGGTCCATTGGCAGGAGGCCACTGCGAGCTATTCAAGCAGTAACGGCTAGTAGAGACATGGAGAGGCAGACAAAGACAGAAAGAGAGAAAGGCACACTAGGCCTGAAGTAAGTCACTTTCAGGGGGTGACAATGCGCCTGGAAGAAAGAGGCCGATGACTGCTGCTAGGAGACTCCATTAACAGGCATGCGGATGGCGGGCCCCAAAGCCCAAAAACATCAATGGGCTCATCCAATCCTCATTAAGGGGCTGAAATGATAGAGATATACATGAGAAAAAGCCCATAAGAGATGAGAGAGAAAAGAGGGCCATGCCACCCAGCGAAGCCAGCCTGGCTCGAGCCGCTGAGCCCTGCCCCAGAGTGCCACCAAGAACCACCTGTGGCAGAACAGCAGTGCACAATGAACCGCAGCAAAAAATAAAAAGGGCTATTTCCTTATTTCTCATTAGATCATAATGTTCAGAGAGCAAGTATTGCAACACACTCCCTGTGTGAGCTACCAAGGTTTTTCTTTGGAAACTGCAAAACTGTAACATGAGCTTTTCCACTAAAAATGGACCATCTGAAGAATGTTATGAAAAATGCTTCGAAGCTTCAAAATGAAAACACTTCATGTAACTTCCATCAACTTTCACCATGCTCAAACAAGCTCCTCCCCTTAAGGAAACCAGGGGTCTCCTACTCAAATGACATGAAGCAAACTGGTTTCCACAAACATGAGGGTTATCATGCATTATTTATCTGTTATCATTTATTATGTGTTGGATAAATAAAACAGTTAAATATGTGTTCTTAGTGGATTCCATTCACTTCTTAATTCAGACACTCTATATCTATCATGCTAAATGCTTCACCTAAATAATCCAACCAGTCGTGGTGTCTGGTGAGCAAGATGAAAATATCATTGACAGAAAAAAAAGATGTGTGGGTCTGTTTAAGGATAAATTGGAGCCATTGGGCCAAGTATTTAAGACATTTGCAGTAAATAGAGCACAGCTAGTAATGCATAAAAAACTAGCAAAACCAGATTAGCAAAACGAATGACACTGCCTTACATTCTTATTGCTCAATTTGAGAGCTTTTATGATCAGTTAAAATGTAGTAATTGCTTAGTTATTTATGACTAGCAATTTCTTCATTATTTGTCCAACTTGCCTAAGTCCAGATGCTTCTCACATCTTACATAGCATGTGTCAGCAGGGTCATAGACAGTAACTCAGCATTTGGCAGTGAAGCGTGGAGCCAAAGAAGGATGAAGAGGACAGACTCAGGGCACTTACACATACAGCAAAGATTTGAAGAAGCGATATGTTGAGACCGCTCTATGTGGTGAGTCAGTTGGCCATGCAGGTGCTCATGGCTCAGCCATTAAGCTTGTAGTTAATCACAAACAAATCTCGATCTGGAAATGTGAGATATTTCCAGTGCTGTGGGTTTTGTGGTGCAGATTTCACATGCTGTCCTTTAAAATCATGAATGATTAAGGAAAAGCTTTTGTTTTGCCATAGACAGCATTAAACTGTATCAGGGGGTCTTGACTCCAGTTTTCAGGCCTGTGTTTTGTAGTCGCTGATGATGTAACCCCGTGTCATACTGACCAGTGAAGACACAAAAAAAACAGGCTGGATTCAAGACTTGGTTTTGAAGACCTGCTGCATTGAGATAAATGAAAAATCTAAATAAATGAGTGAAAAATAACAAGTGCTGATGCTCCCAGGCAGGTGTGGTGCATGATACATGTAAACAATTAACGTCCTGCCATCTTCTGGGGCATGGATAAAATACTTTGCAGGCCTGGTTGGAGGAACATCAAAGGCCTCTGACACGTTTTAGCAAATCTGATTTGAGCAGGATGGATTAACAACAACAAAAAATCTGTCAAACCTGACTTCAGATTCAAGCCACATTTGTAAGTGATTTCCAATTTGATTTCAAACCTGATCAAATCAGATTGGACTCAGATCTTTGAAGACACATCTATCTATCAGATCGGCTTTCTCAAATCATAACAGCTGAAGCTTTTAGCAGACAAAAGCTGAAGCTTTTAATTCCGAAAGCTGTTTCTCAGTCACTTTCAGATAGGTTTGAGCTCAGGGCTCGTCTCAGAATATCAGTGATAGAGCCTATTAGATTTTTAGCTAATCTTATCTGCTGATCTCGCAATCTTACTCTAAAGTCATGTTCTGTTCATGTTCTAAGTGGAATACTACAACACCATTGTTCTGCTAAGTGTCCTCATTAAGAAATGGCACATAGCAGGATCTAAGGTTTGTGTTGTCATGCATAGTTACTGTAGATATGCATGTGAATCAGACATAGGTCTGTCAAATCAGTTTTGGTCACTTAAAACTTGAAACCTGAAGTTGAGATTTAAGAAACGAATCTGATTGCCCTGCCCTGAACAAAGCCTAAGTGACACTGAAAGAAGGTGCATTCAGGGAGGGTTCAGGGCCTGGATGACAGGAGCTTCTGGCCTGTGAGAGAGACTGGCTAGGTTTCAATAGTAACAGTGACTGAAGTGACATCTGCATTTAGATCTATAGGAACCACATAGGTAAGTAGGGCTGAAAGGGCACATTCAAAGGGTATGGCACTCGTGCATGAGCGCGATATGGGAAGAAAAGCAGAAGAGCAGCTGCTCCTCAGGTGCTTAAGAACATCAGTTTAGTCAGTCAAGCATGTCCATTCACAGCTACACAATATAGAATGCCAGCAGTGCATACTTTTAAAATTATAAACGTAACTTTGAGAGTTCAGTGCAGGTACTGGTCTACGGAGTTGGGAAAGAAGTGGCATGGTCAAATGAGTCTGACATACCACTGATGAGATAAAACATGCTGAGCAGTCTTCATTCATCAAAGGAGTTATAATCATTTTCCATAAACACTGTCTTGTTGATAATAAGAAAACTGAAAGTTTCAGTCCATCCCCCTTTCCCCCTTCTTGCCATCCCAGTAGCTTGACAACACCCCCCCCCCCCTCTCCGTCCTTTGCCTACCCACCTCCGTTGCATTCCTCAGTCCACCCATGACACAATTGCATGGCCGCAGGCCTCTAAGCACATAATCCCCCAACAGCAGCTCCACTCACACCAGCGCTCCGATCTGAGAAGTGGGAAAAGGAAGGGGCGGGGCCACAGAGGAAGAGCTATGGAAAAAGAGAGGGGTGGATGGGGCAGGGGGGCATGGGGGTTGTGTGAGAGGAGGGATGGAGAGAGAGAAAGCAAAGCAGCACCCGGCAAGGGAGCGAGCACGACTTAACGAGTGGAGGAGGCTGGTGAAAGAGGGGAAAAGGGGAGGCCTAGGGGAAAGAGAAAGAAGTCAAATCCTGCGAAGGGGGGAAGCGATTGTGGGAGAAAAAGAGAAAGGATTAGGTGACAATGTCAGACAGCGCTGAGAGGTCAGGGAGGACCGTGGCCTCCTCGGTACGGGACAGATGAAAGAAGGCCTCCCCCCTCATCGGGGTCCGCCACAGTTCAAGTGCGAGCACGCCTCGGAAAGGAGGCATTCCACAGTGCCCCGTGGTCTCAGTCCTCAAAAACCTACTCCGTGGGGCAGTGACCTCACTTTCATCCGCACACACAGAGCCCCACGGAGACGTGCGGCCACACTGGGCCACAGGCGGAGTGGAGCGTGGAAGTTAAAGGGAAAAATCACTTTCTCACAATTCTCCACTGAGTCATACGCATAGGTTGCCCCAGTTAATGAAGCTACGATTCCAAAGAAGCTAATAAATACTGGAAGCTTATATTACCTCCCACTTGCACGGATAAGTTAGTCTATCTAATCTATTTGAAAGGTAATCTCAACAGACTTGCTTGTTATCTATTTCAATACACATCAGTGAGTTACACAGCAAATAAAAGTAGCTGTCAACTTGAAGCCTGAACTTCATCCATAGTTTTGCACTGAATGATTGCTTTAAAGCACACAAATGAAATGCAAGAATATGCGTGTTCAGGAACCAACTATCCTACATAAAAGAAATCCATAAAATAACTTTTCTCATGTAATACAGAGACCGCATAAGCATTTATTTAACAGTACACACTCTATCTGAGTTCACACAGTGCTAACTGTGTACATTAGCTTCCATTGCTTGCTAGCTACATTAGCCACAGCAAAACTCCAGTCGTAGATCCACAGCAACACTAAGAATCAACATTTAGGGCAAAGGTGAAACTGTGCAGTTTTTCTAAGCTACCATTTTTAAGCCAATGGCTAAAAGTGACAATACAAACTATTTCTTGCAAGTGCACCCTGGCATGCAAACCCTAATAAACCCTAATAAACTATAATTACAACTTTTTTTTAAAAAACAGTAAGTCCTACTTCTTTTGTGAAGTGCCTGCATTTAACCTTTAGGTTTTGCAATGTCCTCTTTCAACATAAGCTGGAGGTGTGGCAGCACAATTGCAAGAGTGGATTATGAGACGTTTTTTGCCTTTAGAAAAAAATATCTGACCTTCCATAGCCACAGCACTAGGCCTTGTTTCTTTGTCAATACTACTTTTTTGTGTTCAGTTCTGTGACAAGGTAAATAAATGAATAAGACATTGGAAGATGTGCTAATCCAAAATGGGCTTATAGCCTGCATAGATCTGTTGTATCTTAAAAGTGTGTGCATTGACCCTTGAAAAAGAGTGATTCTGGTAGACACTCTTTAAGAATTCAGTGTTAGAATGCAGAGTCAGCAGATGTAAAATAATCAGAGGTCACAGAATCAGTTTCACTGAATCATGAGTTTTGAGGATAAACCCACTACAATAAACACACGAGCTCAGCACCAAGAAATGTCAAAAATATTCAATAAAAGGCAATTTATATCTGCTAATGGCAAATATTGTATATAGAATGATTCTAAACATGATATTTCCAATAGTTAACATTAATGCACAAAGGCACACTTGATTTGGTAATTTTCCGTCTTGCTCAGAGTCGTAGCAAATGAGCTGATGGGGGTTTTTGTGCTAAGACGGTGAAACTCCAACCAGCAGACCCACATATGCAGCTGAGCAAATGCTGCTCTACTAGAGCAAATTCCTCCTTACTCTCAGTACTGCTTTTGCTGGGATCAAATGATGGCGGCATAATTGAACTATCTAATAATAGTAGATAGCAACACTGGGCATTTTCCTGCCTTTAGCGGAGACCCTATATATAGATTGGTGTTAATACTGCTTTCTCAATGTCATGGAGAGGAAGGTACTTTGCATACAATAGCCCTGGAAGCTATCCGCGTGACATTGGCGGTGGGAGTGGACCAGACTGGTCAAGCGGGAACTATATCCTTACTACCTCAGTGGGGCCTGCACTCTTGACCTGTACACCCCCCCACCGGCTCCTCTCAGGCCAGTCCAGGCTGTAATGGCCAACACTGGGATCACAACAGTGGGGAGGACAGTTAGACCTGCTCTCATTTGTTGTCCCGGACGCTCTTCCTTCCTGTCTCACAGACAATAGAAAGGCTAAACATAACTCCACCTTCATCCTTCCCCACACACGACCGCACGAGGCCCACCCGCCACCCCCCGGCACCTTGTCAACATATACAGCACACACACAAAGGCTTTTACAGTGAGGCTGAAGGCGACAGGGGTAGGCGCGATAGTGAAAGGCCTCGGTTTATGGAGGATGTAGTGTCTTTTGGAATGGGGCGATTCAGTGGTGTTCACAGCTCCGTGGTAAAGCCCATAGAGAGAAAACCTACGGCCCAGGCCATTGTAATAAAGTCCTCAGGAGCCCAAGGTGTCAAATCTGACGCCCAGGCCCTATGAGGTCCATCTCCTGCATGTCAGTAAGAGAACGACAAATGAGTCCTTTACCATATCAAACCTACCAGACGAATAGTCTCCCTGTAAGAGAACTGTGAACCTTCGCTCTCCAATTGGGGTCCGAGAACTCCCAGCTGTTCCTGATTTGATTTATTGTTATAAAATCACTTATCATTGACTAACTCTTGAATACAATAGAACAAGACTTTACCAGTGCACATGATATGTGGCATAACTTTTGTGGATGAATAAGTTGGTAAAAAAAAAAGATAAAAAAGAAAATATTTAAATGCTTTTAATGATTCAGTAATTGTTGTTCAGACTTTTACAGTCTGCGCTAAATTCAGTTAAACAGCACAAATTCTGATCTATAATGAAATGTTGGCAGTTGGCCAATGTTAATGAGATTCCCAATATTCTCAGGAAAGCATACAATAATGACTGAATGACTAAGTAAACCAAGATAATGACAGAATATAATCATAGCCCATCCCAAACCTAAGTGCCAAATCATCTGCTTGTCCTAACTAGATAACTGCTTGAATCAGCTACATATTTCTCTAATGCGTCTTAACATTTTGATGATGTGGAGTTCAGTACACGATGTGTTATTTATCACTAGTAGCTCACTAAAACAATGAGAGCTCAGTCTAAAATTAAATACACAATGAATAGACTGAAAGTGCAAGTCAAGACGTTAAAATCGTTAGAAGACGACACAATGAAGGAAAAGCAAATTCATGACATAACAACAACATCATTTAAGAGTGGACTGCATAAATGCACTTGACGATTACTGCAACAGCAATACCTTTCAACACTTGAGGGCTGTTAAAAAAATAAAAAGAAGGAAAAGCAGTCAGCACAATAAAGCGTTGTTTATATAAAGCAGGCTCTTCAGCATCAGGAATTGCCGAAGTGGTTGACGGTTTGCAGGAGAAAAAAAGGCTTTGTTTCGTTTTTATAGCATTCCATCTCTATTACCTGTATAAAAACTGGCTCTCTATGAGAAAGTCACTGGAAGACACTTAACCGCTTATACCTCAAGGGCCTTAATGTACACCTATACTTCAAATGCTCACTCTCTCAACTACACTCTTTATCATATTACTTTTATAATAGTTAGAGGTGAGTGCCAAGACATAAATATAATACTGTGATATTTGAAAACACCTGTACAATGCAAAAGACAAAGGTGTTTACTGTCGTTCAGTGTTATAAAGAACAGGGGACAACATTAAAAGGGGACCAGCAGGATACCAGCTATGTAACTAAGTAAATTGCACTGTGTAACAAATTTTTATGAAAGGTCTGTTTCATTGCAATTTTTGATGTTTCTTAGTTCAGAAAATCACATTAGATTTTTTCTACCTTCCATGGTTCTAGAGATAAACAAAATTGTAAGTATATTTTTCATTATATGGTTGTAATACTACTATTATTTTCATATTAGTCTCACTGATGCGTGTGTCTCATGCTCAATGCGTGAGAGTTGGCAACCCTGTTATCTACATGTAAAACAAACAAACAACACATTAATATGCAAAAGTTATAAGTAGAATAAAAGATCGGCAGCCGAACCACCAAGTTTAGGGGTTTTTTTTAGTTTTTTTTTAAGCTACACGAAAATAAACGTTACAACTAAAATCAGCACCAAGATTGTAGAGGAAACACAATAAAATGTAATGAAAGTCATTTTTGTTGCCTAAATAAATACATACATAAGATTATTGCATTATGGAGTAATATTCAACCACCTCCTTGCTCCTATACAGATTTAAATTTCAATTCATTTATTTTGGTAATTGTTGGTGTTTTTATTATGCCTGCAATTGGCAAACGTTCTAAAAATACCTACAGAGTCTCAGGAAGTATACTGTGAGGTAATTAGCATGAACATGACATCATCATGCTGCCCAAATCTACACAGTAAAAAAAAATCTATTCAGTACTGGTTGCTTTACACAATCTGTGACTCGTAACTACAGTGGAACCTTTTCTTTGAAGAACAACATGCAACAGGTTCTCCCTCATGGATAAGACTTGAATATGAGTATGAATATGAATGCAAATATGAAGAATAAGTGTTTTGCAGACAAGTGATTAACCCAATATGAAGCCTTGTGATTAAAAAGTGGAATAAAAGAAAGAGCATTCGTTCAAATAAACTGTGTGAGTAACATGAGAAATGTGAAGTTTGGGAAGATAGAACTTTGATTAAAAACTTAATTCGAGAGACTTTTGTTTCTTAAAGTCTGTAACGTTAGTCAAACGGTCTAATTAAATGTGGAAATGAGTTCAATGGTTTAGAAGCACAAAAAAATGTTCCATAATTGTTTCTAAATCATACACTGCAATATACACAGACTTTTAGCAAAACACAGGTGCTTTAGAACTGCATACAGCTTTAAAATAAGCAAAACCCATATTCTGTATTAACTTCTATATGAAAAGAGATAGGCTGCTGGTGCAGTTCAGTGCAGCAATAGTGGGTTATATGTTTATATATTGGTTTGAAGATTGAAGGTGGAGAGAATATATTGAGGTTTTTCTGACAAAGACATACCGACTATAAGCAGTTCTGTTTGTGATAATCGTATACACAGGTTTCCCTGCTTTGCTCTATAACAGAAAAGGCGTAACTTTAACAAATCGTTTACAAGCAGCACCACTTTTTCCTGTCTTATACTAATACTAATAATCCATATTTTTCTTTTCCCTCTTTTAAACAACTAAGCTGTTATTCATGCATTTGTCTGAATCTGAAATGACCCCCTCCTTCCTCTATAGTATACTATAAGAGACCACTGTCATTTATTTTCAAATTCCATACCAGTGTCTGTTAAATTCCTACACAAACACCTGATTCTGCTTTATGAGGGACTGATCAGTGATCAGATGAATCACATCTTATTTAATGAGGAAAAGTATAAAACACTGCTGTAATCGACTCTCTCCTCTCACACTGAGACCAGT
>JBBIGB010000037.1:3505981-3528954 GCA_037577075.1 Alestopetersius hilgendorfi
CGGTCACGGGGAGAACATGCAAACTCCACACAGAAAGACCCTGCGCCCAACCCGGGAGTCGAACCCAGGACCTTCTCACTGTGAGGCAACAGTTCTAACCCCTGCACCACCGTGCATATATATATACACTATGTAACCAAACATATACTATAAGTTTAAGGTTAGGGTTAAGGATAGGGTTAGGGTAAAGGTTAGGTTAAGGTAAGGAATCAACTCATTCTGTCTCACCTACTGTCCCTCAGTCATCAGTTAGCGCAGATACTGGTGATGTTACGGGTGCGCATTAAAATACAGGGTAGTAAAGTGTTGTCCTAGCACGAAAAAAAGGCCTAAATCATGATCGCAGCTCATACTTTGATTAACCTGTATTTTGTGATGTCTGCACGAAAAGTCGGGAGACCGGGCTCTTCTGCTTTATGAGGGACTGATTAGTGATCACCTGAATCACTGCTTATTTAATGAGGAAAAGTATAAAAACAGCGCTGTAATCAACACTCACACTGAGACCTGTTGGATGATAAATACTACTAGAAATTCCTCAAAGGTAATTACAATAAAACCTGATTTAATCACGGTTCAGCAATCATGGCTTCAGTCTCTCGCAGATTTTTTCTGAGAACCAAATTAATAATTACATTTACATTCTATTACTGTGGGAGACAGCAGTTCAGTGTACACTGTACAGTACGGATATGGGTTTACCTTTACATTTTCATTAAGGGTAATGTATCAAGCTGGGTTTAAAATGAAATGAAAGTGTTTTGGGAGCATAGGCATTTTAGGCTTCTTCGTTTACCACAATCACATATTCACTTTTTTTTCATTATACACAGGTGCTCTTGGAACATAATCCCTGTGATAAGTGCGGGTTCACTGTATTGCCATTTTGTTTAAGAGCGAACAAGATATTTGTTTTCTGTAAACGCTGCATCATTTCTCTTATTTTGATGTTTTGTCATTTCCTTTATAATGATGCTTTAAATAACAAAAGTTTTATTAGGAAATGAGGAGAAATATTATCTGCAGTTCTTAAAAACTAAGGCAAAACTGTTCAGTTCAATCTATAAAAGACAAAACCTGAGAAACTGAACAAGATATGGTTCAATTCTGCCAAAATCAGAGGCTAAGCACAGTCATAGCTTCTTCACTGATATTATGACCTCTAAAATAAGTATATTATAATAGTATTTTAACAGCATTGTACCATTCCATGCTGTAAAGATGTATTTTAGCATCCTGAAAGCTGGAGAGTGTTGTCTGGAAGAGCGGACTGTCATTTAGATTTTTTGCGGTAGTTTAGAGATCTTGGCAACTGCAGCCACGAGTCTGCCCTCCGTGTTTACTTGAGGGGCTTTGTGTGCAAACCAAACAAGCAAAACATGTCTTTCCCCTGGAAAACAACTGGTATCACTGCATTTTAAAATGCTATCTTGACATTTTTGCTGAGAACGGTCATGTGCTGCAGTCTGTTGTGCAAAAGGCGTGGTGTCCAGCAAAATACAAAGTGTAGTAAAATCACATTAGTGCATGCCCTCAAGTGGCTTTTTGCTTTAAAGATGACCTTTGAGTAACGCTAATATGCACTAACGACGGGCTTACTTGTTTTTCTCGCATTTTGAGTGACTGATTACTCAGAAAATGAGAAATAAATAGTCTGGCACATGCGTATATTTATACATTACTGCTGTCATTTATTCATACATTGCTGAGCATCTTTTACTTCGATATATTAGTGGCGTTCTAAGCAGCTGTTTATTGTAAGAAACAGAAAGAAATAATATGTGATAAAAAAAAACAGCATCGTGCGGCAACACTAATCTTTCAGAGCAAAAGTTCACAACATTCGATCTTTATAAACAATGGTTTGATGTGGCCTGTTCATCAGTCAAATGAGCTCTTCTTGTTAAAACAGACAGTCCTTGGTGTTTCATGGCCCAGCTTGTAACTGATCAGATTCTAGGTAAAATTAGATTTTATGTTGTGTTTTTTTCCGTGTAGCCTCACACAAAATCAGTTTGTGAATGGAACTTTGGTACGATTACTTGGTTACCCAATCTCTGACAGACGTCTGACAGTCACAAATCCAGACTTGGTAAAAACACGAAACGTTACATGTTCATGCCAGTACACTCTCACGCGAAAGTAACAGAGTGCGGGTGGCCGTGGGACGGGAGGTAAGCTCAGGCACAAATTAAGCAGCGGCCCAACCACACATCGCTGAGCAGTGGGTTACACATGAGTTGTTCTGGTGGTGGGAATGTAGAGTCCTCACACGTTCAGACCTGCGACGGCTCTGTGAGTGGGTGTGAGAAGGCTGGCCTGGATTGTCTGGACGCTGGTTTGGTCAATATTAGGCCCCGGTCTTTACAGTCTCAGTTACATATTTCCTAGGGAGCAGGGCGTGCTTTGATTCGCTTTTAGGGATGGCTGCCTCCCTGCACAAATGAAGGAAATGAGTGCACATCCCACTTGCACCTTTAAGGCACATCCCTTTCAGATTAGACTCCTTGCTAGACTCCTGGTGCCTTCCTTCCACACTGGGGCTAAAGAGACTTGTCTCTGACTCCAGAAACTCACTCAGGGTGGTCTAACTTCAGGGACACAATGAGCTGAGCTCACTATCCTCCTCATTTTACACAATTTGACACATGTAAGCTGTTAGACAACCTTGTTGATATATAGTTATTGATGATAGTTAATCTTATGCATCTACCTAATAAAGTGTACACACACACACACTGGTACACATTATAAAGTCATATAGTATCGTACAATCTGTATATTACACCCATAATGATTATGGATATAAACACAGTTCTCAAATGTAGTCTAAGGCCCTTTTTGTGGCTAGCAAGTGCCAATGCATGCCTACTTTTGGGCTTCTTGCATCTGCAACCTCCCAACAACTGTGCAAAAAATGTACAAAGTTAAGACACCAAGACACTTATACAGCTAAACCCAACATACAGCTGATATACAACATTGTGTGAAGGTACTAATGACACCCTGTTCAAAAATGCTTACTGTGATGCTCACAATTTATCATTACAATGATGTATCGTCCCGTAACACACCCCTAGTTCACTCTCCCTTGATTTTTCACAGTACAGTGATGGCAGTGTCTCAGAGCTTAGCATCGGGCTTGGTTAAATTACAGGCTTGTGCATAGAGTCTGGCTGTCATCCTCAGAGGAGAAAAGATTTACTGTCAGAAATGTCTGCCCAAGGTCTTTTGTTTTAAATTACCTGGGATATCCGGTCTGCTGGTCTTTTTTTCTCCCTTGATTCTTTCATGAGCGTTTCTATACATCGCCGCAGCTAATGTGTGGAAATCTCTGTTAGCATGGTGTCCTCCTCACATTCATTCCAGTGATCTCCACTGTGAACCGTGTCGTACATTAATCACGTTATGGAGCTGTCATTGCCATACATATAACGCAGCAAGCAAGGTGGCTAATTTTCTCCAGATGTTGTAAATGCTCCATTTATTCAGCTTAAAGGGGCAGCTCCGCGAAAAATAGAATTCATACGATTTTCCATTTACCCCATATTTAGAAGATCAGCCAAGGCATTCTGCAGTTTAGAGCTACAGCTAGGATGACAAACACTAGACATCAGTAGTTACCCAAACAGCCCAAACTGTTTCTGAAAAAATAAATCACCAAAACATCCCTCAACCTGCTGTAACCAAATCCAGATCTTCATTAAGGCCCCACCGACTGTGATTTCGGAACCAGTCCTCTAACATATGGTTTCTTTTCCAATACCAGCCCTGGTGTCGGCTGACAACATTGTCTGTAGTGGTGAAGATTTGTTTGTTTTATAGCCATACTGTGTTCTAAATAACATCCACATCCATTTTTCTGAAGATCTGGTTGTGGTTTGAGCAGGTTGAGGGATGTTTTGGTCAAGTATTTCTATGAAAACTATGTGGTTTATTTGGGTGAGTATTGGCCGCTAGCATTTATTGCCAATTTTGGCCTTATAGCTCCAGTTAGCTCCAACTAATAAAACCACTTTAAACACTAAAAATGTTTTTGTTGATTGACTACAAAAGTGGAAACATTTGTAAATTAGATTTTTCATTAAACTATCCCTTTAAAGGTCCTCGACTGTTTTATTCCTTTGACATCTCCAGCTTAACTAAAGGTATTTGATTGCCCCAGCATAAAAAATCAGCCTCTAATGCGATCCACATTCATATGACCATGCGATTAGTGATTTCTTTCTAGAGTCTATTACAGCTAAATAACATCATATCCCAACAGTTATTACTGCTCTTTAAACTTGCCCTATTCGAATATGTTCCACTGTATTTCAACCATTTACACATGCACAACCGGACACATAAAATTACAAAGGCCACAGTGTTTCCTTGAGAAAGCGCTTGTGGGGAGGCATCCTCTGAACTCCAAAACAGGATTTAAGATAAGACAGAGAAACCCTAAATGACCTAATCCTTTTATGAGCAAAGGAGGGCAGCTTTCATTCACAAAACCGGAAGAGTAGAAACCAGTCGCAGTGGCTTTCTTTTTTTTTTTTTTCCCCTTCTGAGCGAGACTACCCCTCTCCAGGTTGATGTCAGCATGTCTGTCATTGGTTCCCACTTAGACCTTCATGTGATTTCCTATCAAGTCCTAACGACGTTAAGCTATTTTAGTCAATGGCTGTGTGCCTATTGTCCCTTCTTACCTCAAGCTTTCTGTCTCCATAGCAGAACTGAACACACTGCTGTAGTTTAGCCTGAGCATGCAGAAGTAAAACTGGTCAGCTGACACTTGGAATGTCTGTGGTGTTTGTGATAATGAATGTGCATTAATGAAAAAAAAGCCACAGTCAAAAAGGAGAAATACAGTAAGGGGAAACAAGTGCTCAGACACTTTTATTTTTGCTATTTAACATACTTCCAGTTCATAAATTCACACACGTACAATTAACTATACTGATCATTTTGTTGAAGTTTTGTATTCATATTACATGATGTACAGGCCACAAGTGAATAATATTAGCACTTTGTTGCAAAGCACCTTTCAAATTCTCTATGATTATTGATTATTACATGAAATCTACTCAAACAATGATAGCAATTTTTATTGTAACACCAGATGCAATCTGCATGAGAATGTGGCATGCAATATTACACTACAGGCCAGAGGTTTGGGCCCACACTCAGATTGAAAAAAAATTAACGATACGCTGCTTTTTGAAAACTTTATTACAAGGAAACATTAGAAATACATTAGAAGTAACTGATTCTTTTCTATATGTTTTAGTCTGTAGTAACACATTATTTATTGGTATTGGTGAAGACATTTAAGGTCTGTCTTTAGCGAATTCACATTCAATTTTGTCAACATTTTGGTTCATGTATTATTCGACAAAATTTCCTTCTTCAACAAGAAAATAATCCCAAGCATTTCTTGCAAAAAACATAATGTCCAAAAAAACATTTTATATATATATATATAAAATCACAAATGTCCTAAAATACAAGACGAAGAAAACCTGCTATTGTACTTATGCCTTAATCTTGTGGCAACATGAGCAGCAAGCACGTAAGATGATCTATTTGTTCCTCATGTTTAACTTCATGAAAAAAGAATGGCTCTTTTTCCAATTAATTTGACACAGCAAGCCAAACAAGTTAGAAACAATGCACCTTTAAAGCTTCCCCGGGAGTGGCCTGCCCTATAGCAAAACAGCTATGTTTCAACTTGTCACTCTACCTAGTTGGGGGAGAGTATATTTCACGAATGTAAATTGTTCACATTAACAATTAAGTCCCAGAGCCTTGAGTGCTCGAGTGCGATATTTGCTGTTTGAGTCATTCTTGGGTGGTTTCAAAGGATTTGGAAGTCCTATGCAAGTATAATTGCAAATAAAGAGCAGGTTGCTATGTCTGTCTCAATCCAGGATTAAGTTATTACATTGATAAATATATTGGGTGGGAAAAATGTGGCATACATGACTGGTGAACTGTGTTTCATAAAATGATCATTAAACATCACTTACACACAATAACATTCCCAATAAATCAGATAAGATAAATCTTTAACTGTCATTTTCACTTTTAACGAAATTTAAGGTGCAGTCGATTCAGAGGCATATAGTTAAGACATGAATAAAAATAAGCCAAGAGTGCTGAAGATAACCTTGCCATAGTGATGCATCAATAAGCAGTTTCTGCAATAATGAGAACAACTGAACATATGCACTTGGTGAACATCAAGATACATGATTTTGCTTGACTAGTGGCACAGATGGGGACTCGAGTGGCACTTAAGTCGCACAAACGAAGACTTGTGACTTGACTTGACTCAAGACTTGACTCGGACTCAGGTGCAGTAACTCAGGACTCAAAACTCGTACACCATGTTCATTTCACGGAATTATTTATTTATATCTCGCACTCTTTCCAACGACCCAAAAACTGCTCACCTCGCCCCTGTGTCCCATTACTTTTGTCCAGGGTGAACAGTTTCCAGCTAATAGTGGTTTTCGAGCGGTCGTTAGAAAGGGGTCGCCGAGATCTGTCTAACTGTGGAGTTTCACATTTAGAGTGAGATACATATTTTTCAAATATAACATTTAGATTTAAAATAATTTAAGGCAAATCCTCCATGTTGGTGAGGGCATATCACACCACGCAGCCCCGCCCCCTGCTAAGTAACAGCCAATTGGAATCACGGGGCGTGGCCAATTAGTCGCAGTTTGTGAACATTGCCACTCAAAAACTTGAGAATTGATTTGGACTTGAGACTTGATTTGGACTTGGACTTGGTAAAAATGACATCTCTGACTAGTGGCTTATCTACTACCACTGTAAGTGTACTTCACATCTGCTGTTGGGAAGATGGAATGATTCCTTCTGTCATATATTATAAAAATGCAAATTTTGCATAATATGAACCGCAACGATGAACGGATCTGATAACACACAGAAGAACTATAACGAAGGCAAGAAGGAAATAGACCATTGAAAATTTCTAGATATTGTATACCTGGGCCCTGTGGTCATGGAACATACAAGTAACAGCCCCGGTGACCAAAAAACAAGTGGACACAAGCATTAACGATTAACAACAGAAATGATAAACCTTCTGTGCCAGATGACCACAGTCCACCGGACCATGGTTTTCCACAGCTTGGTGATTTTCTTGCTCAAACAAAGCATCAGTTAATGACCAGGATTAGTAGGTGTGCAAGAGCAGCCGGACGAACCAATAGACTCTCACCTTCTGGGGCTGGAGTTGGGCACTCCTGGTCTAAACAAACACTAACAAAAGGAGCCCACTGTGGATGCAGGCCTGAGTCACATTCCTGGAAGTAAGACCAGGAGGCCGGCTCAAGCGTCTCATTTCCCCAGGTCGTCGTCTTTCACAGAAACACGCTGCATCAGAGGGGCCTCTGCTGGAAATCAGATCCAATCAGATGTTCCCGAAGCTTTGAGAGAGCCGATAGAAGTCCCTCATTTGATATTTGATCAGATTTGCCAGCCTCTCTAACCCCCACCCTGGCTCACCCGCTCCCTTTCCCCCTACTTAATGGGAAGTAAAAGATCAGTAAGCCTTGTGGAATTCAAGACTCCTGTTACATGAGCATGTGCTTGCCGTCTGGACAAGGGCCTGTTTGCTCTTTCCCTCTGTCTCTCTCTCTCTCTAGTCCTCCTTCTTTCTCCCCCATCTCTTTTCTTGCTTATTCTTTTCTATAACTTCTATTTAGCACAAAGCGCCTGTCGCAATCATAATCAAATGTCAGTGCATGCATCCATACTAATGTGTGGGCCAAAGGCAAGTAGTGCAATACCTCAAAAAAAAAAGAACGAAGAAAAAAGTCAGTTCCTCTTTGTTGTATTTACAGCCAGTTATATCAGCCTTCTACAAACAGATACACCCTCGGGTACCCGGCGGAGCATGTCCCCGGCTTGTAGGAGAGTGATGTGTCATAGCCTAAGTATCTTTTCAAAAAAGATTACATTCCAAAAGGCAGTTCTCAGCCTCCACAGCTTTGGCAGGAAGGGAAAATGAAAGGTCTTTCCCATTGTATAGGTCACCTTAATATCAACAGAAGAGGCACTTTTTTTAGGTCAGGCTCTTAATGAAGCTTCCCAAGTATCTTTTATTTGGTTGTCAGGGATCTCGCATTGTATTAGTAACTCCAGTTCAATACGTTGCATCCCCTGGCATTGAGTTTAGAGTTCCCTGAAAGAGACAAAGGCTCTTGTAATGTTTTTCCATGATAATATGTGAGCAAGTACAGCTGTCACACTGCAGAGTGGATTCCCAAAAGTTAGAATGGAGTTTGCTATGCATCAGCGATGAAAAGAAAAGGGCAAAGACTGCAGGAGGCATTATTTCAGCCACACAAACACACATTTGCGCCACATTTACGTTTTGCAACAAAAGCTACACAAAAATGCCTGATCTGAAGGAGCGCTGACTCGGCCAGTGAGATACTCGCATCCCCTGGCTTTCCTGCTCCATATGTCCCCGATTAGCAGGCCTTCCCAAGGAGAACTGCTCTCCAGACATCTCCACCCTTATGTATGAGGACAATGTGTAGTTCAAGCAGTCCTATGCTGAAGGATGCATGACGTCAGCCCTGGAGATCCACGTGTGTGCGGAGCTTGAGTTTCTTCTAGGCTTTTTGCGACGAGTCCTACAGTCATGTGAGTTACCTTGCCTGGAGTCACAAGTTGCAGCTTATTGACAGGTTGCTCTGAACCAGCAGTCAAAAGGTGACCTCAGTATCCTCCAAAGCCGGAGAGCTGATTATATGTTGGTCCAAGCTGCAGTATGCATCATGCACAGTTCTTTTTGTTGGCAACTATTTATATTTCACTCACCTTTACACTTAATGAGGACCTCAGGTGTCCCATTTCTAGGCATGTTGTATAGAGAGGTAAGAAATGCTGGTGAGCCGCGCACTATTAAAACCTTGCACAGCTGTTGGTGTTTGGGTGTCGGAAGTGTGCTAGATAAATCAGGCCAGGTTTCCGCTAACACCATGAGGGCTACTGCCCCATGACTGGGGTTTGATAGTGACCTGAGCCACACTCTTTAAGCCGTGTTCAGTTACCTGCAAAATCAGTAAGAGGGTGATGTTACTCTTCAATTAAGCTGTTCAGATGTGGACCAATTTGGAACACTAAAAGGAAAAGAAAAAAAAGTAATGCTGGTGAAAAAGTCTAAAATCCACAATTTATCTGTGCATTCAGTGATCACTGTGATGACGTAATGGCTCCCTTTACTGTGTGCTGTTGCTGTTTTACAACAATGCTGCAGTAAAACAGAGAGCAAAACACTGCAGCTTGAGTTCGACTGTTTCTGCATACTCAGGAAATTTGGCCAAGTTGACCAATTGCTGGCCACTGGTGGACCAATTAGTGGACTGAGAACCTCCCCCCCCCACACACACACACACACACACACACACACACACACACACACACACACAGAGAGAGAGAGAGAGAGATATAACTGCTTTTTCCAGTTGTACTGCCATTTAGTCATTGCACTGTTTCATTAAGGAGTGTCTTGAGTGAACCCTCAGGTCCCTTTTTTCTTTCAAAAAACGCACAGCCATGACAATCACAACTCCAGCTATGATGGAGCCACTTCTCAAGGTGGGGAAAAACCTGTTCGCCAAGAAACTGGTGGGTATTTACCTTGCCCAGGTTATCTTATGCACAGTATGAACATACATATTAAACACCAACAGGAGACTTCTTCATGGTAGACCTGTTGGGTAGGTCTTATTACATGTGCAAGCAACACCCAAAACTGCCTCCCTCAACTCTGCTGACACCACAAAACTCCATGTGATGAGTTTACATTTACATTTACATTTACGGCATTTAGCTGACACTTATATCCAGAGCGACGTACATCAGTAGTTTAAATATAGCTACTGTTACATCCTTTTGTTTAAAGCAGCACTCAAACGACTTCTTGTGTCTTATGCGGCTCCATGACCATGTGCTTCTGCATCTGACCTGTGAGAAGGAACATTTTTTAACATAAACTCCTAGGAATATTTCATAGGTGACCGCTTGCCTAGCTAATATCACGAAAGCCGCCACCACACATTAGTGAGGAGCAAGGAATAGAACATTGTGCTTGAGGTGCAGGTCTGGTGCATGAGAGAGCCTGATTCATAAAGCACACTGGACAGAGGAAGGAAGCATGGCTAAACTTACTTCCTTTTTCTCTTCTCGCACTGTTGCAGTTGTGGAAGTGGAAAATAACCAAAGAGTCCCTCTGGTTTACTTACATGAGAATTTTTCTACTGTGGTTTCAAACCAAGGTCTGCCCCAGCTACAGATGTAGTAAAGTAAATCATACTCCTTAGCAGACAATCCTACACAGACAACCATGCATGCACAGCAACAGTGCTACCCTTATCCTGTTTGAGGCAGGGCCTTCTCTCACAGACCCAATGAAAGAGCAGGAGTTGCTAACAGACCAGCCAGTCATGTTGGAGTTCCTCTTATTCACCAATCCCCACCGAGTCTCACCCTCCACACCATTCACAAAAAAGCTCCAGGCACCGTTCTCATGTCTCAATTGTTCTTCATTGAAACTATTGTGCAATCCTTTAAAGGGAATCACGAAAAAAGGAACTGAAAGAGCTAAAACGGTCCAAGCGCTGTTTTAACTAATATAACCAGCTGAACGGCCTGTCCTACCAAACAGCTGCTGCTTTTTATTCCAAGTGCTGCTTCGGGCTGAATCCTCTCTCAAAGTTTGTAGCAGTTTCGACAAATCGCATATTATAGGTGTGTTTTAACCGTGTAAACTTTTTCATTGTTCTGCATCTTTAAGTAAGAGTGATTTTAAGATTTCTGGCATTAAGGTATGTTCAAATGCAATATAGTTTCTATATATCAAGTGCAGAAACGCAAACACTTTGCAGGAAATGACCTTATCAGGAGCATCACTCAATATCATTTCCCTTGTTTCCAAGGCAAGACTTTCTTCCAAAAAAAACATGAAACGCTGGTGATTTACCCCAAAATTAACTGAGCCAGTGGAGCGCAAGGAAAATGCATGCGTCTGGCTCTCTCACAGCAGCGTGGGGGGTTCAGATAGACTTTGCAGGATCAGATCTCTTTGCTTGGCTTCAACCAAAATGGGAACCCTCTCCCTCAGCACTGTCTAGCCCCTCTTATGCAATACATCCCCCAGCCCCCGCCCTCTAAGAAAACCAGAGGAAAGAAGCCAACTGACCAGCATGGCTTTCATAAGAGGGTAGAATCTATAGGCCCGATGTGGGCGGAGGCTGGAGAAAACCAGAACAATCTTGGTAGAGAATGATTACAAAGACATACGCTCCGCAACTCTGGAGGCGCTTGGTGCAGGCACACACTTGAAAACAGACAGATTTGACGATAATCGTTCCGTTGAGTGAAAACTGATGGTCTTAAAGCATTGCTGCTGTGCAGTGCAATGGAAAGCAGAGGAATACTATATCTCCCCAAATCAGTTTGTAAACTACCAGAAAGGATGAGGGCGAGGGCAAGAAAATATAGGGGCAACAAAGGCTGACGGCGAGTGTCGAAACAAGGTGGTCTGAAAAGCATAAAAGGTTCAAAATCACCTTCATACCTCTGTGTTGAAGAAAAGAAGGCCGTCTCCCCAGCAAAGAATGCCTTCGACCTAATTGGTATGGAATTCACCGGAAATGGTCTACGTAAATTATGTGGACTTTCTGGGGGCAGTTGAGAAGAATCTGTTCAGAAGAAAATCAACACTCCTAAAACTAAAGGGTTCTGTTCAATGATGTAATAGAGGAACCACTTTTTTGCCTGAGGAACCTTTCAGTGGACGAATGCAAAGCTTCTGTCAGAAATGAACGTTTTTCTGTTTTCCTTAGGGCCATGTTTCAAAGCCAAGAACCACAGAAGTACTCTTAACACTAACGTTCTCTTGTCTTTTTCTCCTACATTTGTCCTGCGGTGACAGAGCGTCAGGGCACACTGGAACGTGAGCTAGGCTGCATGCCGTATGCTAGGCCGAGAGCACATGGCTCGGGGGAGAGAGAGAGCTTACGTGGGAGCATTACCCCTGCCTAGTGTGTGGGCTGGGAAGTCTTTGTTGTAGATTACCGTCCCATGAGAACCCGGAGCAACAAGCAGGCGGAGGAAGCAGGCTGCATGAGGGAGGGGTGTATGGAGACAGACATGCATCAACCGAGGAATGCATGCTGCCCCCAACACACACACACACACACACACACACACACACACACACACTCATACACTGAAGATATAGCAGACACACAAACACCCACATCCACACCACAGCCACAATACTCGAGTACCCATACAGTAAACAGCACTGATGAGAGAACAACATCAGAGGATGCCCCTGGCCCTGAACAAAGGCGAGTTGGTAGGATGTGTACAAGAGAGACTATAGGGCAATAAGGCAGGCTTGGCAGCAAAGTAATTTGCAGAGTTCTCAGCCAGATATTCTTGCCTGATGAAAGATCAATGCTTGGAATTCCTTTGGATTTGGACCCGCTTAAGGTAGAGTCGGGGGGAAAAGTCTATTTATATGAAGAGCAAAAAGCTGGCTTTGGCTAAAGCTTGAACTTCATGAAAACCTAATTCCACAAGCTGCTTCAAGCTCGCAGAGTTCACTGGCTATATGTTTGCATTGAGGCTGCAGAAACCAAGTCTTGTTCTTCTGCTTATTAAGGCTGATACTATACATCAAATGGCGGTTCCAGCTTTAGGCTCTGGGCCAAGTCTTCCCTCTCTGGAGGGTTTTCAGGATGCGGCATATTTGGTCTTGCCGAGACGGAGCAAAAAAAAAAAAAAAAAAACCTCTTGACCTCTCCGAATGCCCACATCACCACTATCACATGTTCAGCACTCCACCACGCCATGTGGTAGCTTGTAGGTCAAGCAGTGTCTTGTTGTGCCTTATGAGTCATCATAAAAGCCTCCGCTCTGATATACAGGGCATGATAATTACAGTCATGCTTGTGAACTGTGCCTCAGCATCTAAGGAACAAGCAGTCGTGTAAAATTGAATGATTTATGTTTCTCTTCAGTGTTTTAAAGCCCACACAGTTCGAGACACTCACTGCAGTACTAATTCCAGCAGTGTGAAGTTATCACCTGTAGAGCTGAGAAGTAGACGTTCAGGGTCTGAGTATGAATCTCATCTCCCCTCTAGTCACTCTACTTAGCGGCTCTCCTACACTGCTCCATGCTTTCTCAGTGCAATTGGAATACAAGCACCACCTTGAGGAGCTTTTTCTGAACTGCAGGCTTTTCTTGAGAAGCTGGTTTACAGCAGTGAACACAATTCTTAGAATAATCATTTCAAACCACCTGAATACTTTTTTATTATGATTACACAATAAAGTAATATGCTATGCTAGACTGATATGCACAATTATTGATGGCCATTCTTGGGCAAACATTACTAAATGATACAGCAACCCATTGTTCATTTGTCCAGTAGAAGAAAGTAATTACACTTTATTTTACACTACTTATTTATTCGGCCCTAAATAGCATTTAAAAATTAAAATTCAAAAGTAGAGAAACATAGAAAAATAGAAAACTACCATAGACATGACTAATAATAGGAATAATATATATATATATACACACACACATACATACATACATACATGTTTTATGTGCTTTCCCTATAAATATATAGATTATATGCATAGGGAGAGCATATAAAATATGCCCTGACACAGCCATGATAAGCATCTACAATGTGAATGCATTTAAAGTTTTCAAGCAATATAACTTATCACACAAACGAGTATACATCCCTATCAGAAGATGAAAGTTCACTGATTTGCTGTAACTAAACCTTTTTTTTTTTTTTTAACTTCATTTATGCACGGTAGCTGCTTTTGTATTGTGCAGACGTTTCTGGACAAATGGGAATTTCCTTGAACATAAATTCTAGTGTTCCACCTGTAAACATCAAGGTTTGGTTCTGCATATGGCTAGAAACCTGCTATGCTTAGAGTAGCTTATACCATAGATTAAAAAAAAAAAATATATATATATATATATATATTTTTTTTTGTTTTTGTTTTTTTTTGTTTTTTTTTTTTGTTTTAACCAAAAGGCGTTTCTTTTGTGCTTCTGGACTCATTCTTGTGAGGTGTGACTCTGTCACTGCCTGATAAGCTCAAAAATATTCAACGCCCCATTTTTTTGCTGAGGGTGTGTTCATGGACTGCGGTGACATTGCACTAATGATGACCCAACACTACATCCTCCTTTGTGTTTTAACTGAGGAGCCAGCTGTATGAGAACCGCAGTATTGATAGCTGTGCTGAAGCTTTCTTCATTATCATAGTTTCTAAGATGTCACATCGAATTTCCATCAGAGAAGATTGAAAGTGACAAGCCCCAGGCTCAAGACTTCCAGGCCATTGTCTTTCAGTGGCCAAGCGGTAGAAAAGACTGTGGACACCAATTCAGCCCAATTCTCAACATCTATCAGAAATGATTTTAAAAAACGGAGGCAATTATATGGACAACGGCTTTTGTTCATTTCGCTTCTATTGTAATTCACGTTTCTTGTTTTTCTTCCCGAGTTCTGAGAAAGAGCTTGGACTTTTCAAGTACGAACATGAACAGGAAAATCTTAAACGTTGCCCACTTTGCATAATGCTAGCTGTCATTATTTCACGCAGTGTTAGCAACACTATCACTCCTGGGCACTATTCCTTTCACTTCAGTGAATGTCATTTTTGCACATTCTTAGTTACCTGTACCATAAACTCCACCCTGTACTCCGAGGTGTGAAAGGCAACTGTTTTGTAGTCAGGTGTTATAGGTGAGTGGTCTTGAAACATTTCTCTGACCTTGATGGTAGAGGGAGGGGAGAGGGGGCCTGTGGCCACCATGCTTGATTTGGCTCACCTCAGTGCCGCGTCCCAGAGGCCACTGAACAGACGGCGAGGGAATACACAGCAGTCCGACTCTGAGAGTGACTAGCAACAAACCAGGTGCTATCAGTCAAGAAGGAGGCCACAAGGCTGACCTGGGATCAGGCCCTTGTTTGCTTTAGCAAGAACCAGCCTCATTTGTCAAAGAGCCATCTCAGAGGCCTACAAAGCTGCCAGCTCTGTTTAGGCTGGCCTATCTTTCCGTTTACTTGTAGCTGGGTCAACTATCCAGACAATCGCTCAACCTGTGAGAGAATAAAAGGAGAAAAACTGAAACGGAGGCGATGAGAGACAGCTTCATCATTACCGAGTTGCGTAAATATGACAGGGATTTTCTTTTCTCTCAAGAGCAACTCAATTCTGGCTCACATGCATCATTAAAAGGCTCTCTGTGGACACACCCCGAAGTAAAACATTCTTTAACAGACACATAGAACAGTGCTTTGTTCTTGATACACATGCATGCTGGACTCCATAAAGACGATGGCTCTCTTTGATATTTTGCTCCTGAAGCATATGTTATGACTATCATTCAGTGCAATTAAACGATAAGTACTATCAACAATTAACAAAGCGATAGATATCAGGAAGGCAATGTCAGGAAGGTAATATCCAGCACTCCACAGCTCCAAGTGAGGCAGCTTTCTAATGCTGAAAGAGGACGACTTGGAAAAACAAACACTGTGCACATCAGTCTACAGCAGTGTTGTGTTGCCCTACATCCAGTATCAGTGGATTTTGCTTGAGTTTCCTCCCGAGACGTCCCTGAGGTTAGCTGTCAGCGGAGAAGCTAGGCTGTTTACATTCATTCCATATCCTTACTCTGACACCTTCAGTGGGAAATTAACCATCGGTAAACATGGATAACAGTGCTACGAGTAGAAGGTTATGCTCTGCCATCTTGGCATCCACCCATGTTTGAACAGTGTAGGTCAGATGACTAATGGCATCAAGAAATTGTGAATGAATGAGAGTTAGCTGCTGATACGAAGAGGACGCCATTCATGCATTCCAGGCCCTTAGGGTAACTTGAGCCGAGGCAAGGGGGAGGGCGCTGCTGCACAGTCACTGAAGAATGATCCTGTCAGTCATACTTGGAGTTCATGTGGGCCATGTGAGGCCTGATGAATGAATGAGTGCATGAATGAATGAACGAGTGACCGATTTTGAAGCAGGAACGAATGAACGAGCGTGTAACTTTGTGAATCAGATAGCATTACAGTTTGGCTGGATGCCCTTAAAAATGCTGACCTCACTCAGTGTTGTCATAAATAAACATTTTACGTTCCTCAAGCCAAGACTGAAGAATAAGTCTGTTTATGACATGAACATCTGTCTGCATATGGTTGACAGCGCTGCCTTGTCCTATTGTACAGTGTGAAGGTAACCCAATTCCAAAGCCAGCTGTTGCCCAATGGGTGTTCCAAAGCAGGGGGAACATTACTCTTCTCCGCTGGCCCCTTCTGCGAACAGTTCTAAGGCACAGTTTATAAAAACTGAGGCACCGTCTCTACAAACCAGCTCATTCCAGCACTCCTGCCTGACCTCCCCAAATTTAACCTTTGGCCCGGAAGGCCAATATTAACTCTCAGCCAATTGTCTGGGGGCTCCCGACTTCCCCTGCGCAGCCCGTGAGAACATTCCAGGAGTGGTTGCCAGGCAAGGTTGGGTGTTAGAGCGCTGACCTCCAATATGTCCCGGGTTACCCTTGATCTCCTCTCCTATCCCCCACCGGGCCTGTGAGCCCACCTCCTCCCTACAGTCCTGTGCTCACATGGGCTACTGCTCACTCTCAGACACAACACCTCCAGTCCTGTCAGACCTCCCAGTCCCCCCACCCCCCCACCCCGCTCATCCAATTACCTCTAATCACCTGCAGCCGTTAAGGACTTCAGTACAAGCACACACACACACACACACACATACACTTACACTCAGACACTCGCACTATTGTTTACTTCCTGCTTCCTGTGGCAGAAACGGCTGCCCTAGCAGTCCTGAAGGACCTTTAAAAACTAAACTGTAGAACTTTTAGAACTTCAAGAGGCCAAAACACCAAAATAATCAAATATTTTAAATATATATAAATAAAAAAATGTGAAGTGCTTATTGCAATGTCAGACCTCTCCTGACTTTTTGACTGAGGTCACTCACTGCACATAAGACAGGCCAGCTGTGTTTCAATACTGTTTCATCCAGGATGGTGTCTTCCACTCATTCATGGTTTAAACAGCTAGGGAGAATGGCCGGGCCATTCAAGACGCAGTCAGCTGATCTGCCCTGTCTTTGTGCCCATTTTCATCAGACAAGGGTTAACTGCGTCAAATTCTCCTTTGTCCTCACTATCTTCTCGTAGGGGGTGAAGGATACGGGGGTGGAAGCTTTTTTTTCTGTCGAGTCACTCGCGCCTCGGACTGGGAACGACCTCAGAGAACAAAGGCCACCGCCGCCGTATCGCTGGGTGGGAGGATGAAAGGCCAGTCGCTATCAGGGCCGGAGCTAAGGGCAGCTGCACTCGACTAAAAAACAACAGTCAGAGCAGGCACTGCAACGCGAGAGGAGCAACACAACACTCGGCGCATAGCCTGGAGTCAGTCCAGCAATCAGAGGGCACAGACCTGTGTGAAAGAGAGGGGGAAAAAAATGAATGGTCCGCCACCACAGAATGTAAGGTTTTACTCAAAGTGACAGCCCCGCTAACAACCAATCTGGCTTGCATGTAGGGCTTGTGCTAATCAAGTTTCCCTCACCAGAGATATATGGCCAGTATCTGAAGCAAACAATGCAGCTTTGATAAATTAGGGGTACTAAATGATCATTAGTCAAGCGCTTAATCAATGATGTCAGGGTAAAGATTAATGGCATCAAAAGGATTGAAGGCACTGTTTCGGTTTGAGTCAAGGCCTGCCCAGGTAGCCTTAAAATGGTTAAAAAAAAGTCAAGGGAAGTGGGTGTTTACTGTCATTTCAACGAATCTACGCAGTGAAACAAGACAACATTCCATGGTCAAGCAACACAATCACAATCGCTGACCTACTTTCAGATGGCGTCGAAATGCCGCAAATATTTTGCAATTCCTGCAATCCGTAGGTAGGTCTTGTATTGATCTGTGCTATCAGAAGGCCATATCAATAAAGCAGCTGTGCAATTTAGAAGGTAGGCCTAATGGGAGAAGTTACACAGTCAGTCCACTGTGCAAAACTGAAGGGATTTATAGCCTTCATCAGAAATATTTAACCGGTTTGGTTCCACTGGGGCTCTATCTGTAAAGACACCCACAGCACGTACAGTGAGGAGGGTTCAAATTTGCTGAAGTGAGAGCAAATTAAGCCCAAAACTCATGACTCGTCAATCAATGACTTTCTTCACACTAAGGTACATATGTAGTTTGTCACTTACACTGGAGTGACCCCTGCTTCCGCATACTACAAAAACACTCATAGAGGCTTTCGTAGAGGTTAGTTAATGATCAGTGCTGGGAGACATGGGAAAGAGGCTTGGGTTTGGCCTTCACAGGTTAAGCGCACCTTGGGTGCAAAGTGTGGCATGAAATACTGAAACTAAAAGTAGAATGATAAGCCAGCGTATCTAAAATTGCATAACTCCATCCTGCTACTCCTAGGTTCTAAAAAAGTTGATAGATCTAACATTATAGCCACGGTTCGCATGACGTATATGAAAGCAATATCTTGACTCTTGGTGCAGGGCTGGCCTGTACTGTGCAAACAAGCTGATACAGGGGGACAAAAGTGATATATAAATAAAGCTGAATTCAACTCCTACAAATAGAACAAGTTCTGAGTCATGGCTTAACTTTCTGCCCTTAAATACAACCTTTTGTGAATAATTCACTATAACAAAACATAGCTCACTAACCTTGAGGGTCTCTTGAGAAGAATCAAATGTATGACTCATGTTTCATTCCTTAATAGCAAGAATGACTCGTTCACACTTTCCTTTATGAGTCACACAGGAATTCGAACAATGGAGCAGATCGGATCCCTCAAACAATATGCCTACCTCAGAATATTGTATAAGCCTTTTATTTGTTTTGGTCACAAGAAAGCCCCTTTTCCCTCGTCTCTTTTCATGCTAATGATTCAGGTTGCTATTTCTGATAGTTGAGGGTCACTGATGAGAGGCAAATAGCTGCGAGTGTGGAGGGCTCTCCACTCTCCCTCTCTGTGGTGCGCTGCTAGATAGCTGCATCCCACCTGGAGGGGCTACAAAGACTCTTCCGCTGAGCACTAAGGGCTTTCCAAGGCTCTCTGGTTAGAACTGGTCGATCAAAGGGGAATGACCGGCAGGCCGTGAGAAGCTAAGGCAGTTCTGACTAAAAGCATTTAGAAGAGGGATCCTGACTCAGCGAGTTTGTTAGGTGACCACTTGATTTGTGACTGTCATAAAGGCTCTGACCACAGAGGAGAAAAGCAGGTGAGGTCTGCAAGAATATAAACCGTAGCCTTATGGAGCTGCATCCCTATGTAATGTCTGAGCAGGTGAGAGTTCATAATCATTTTGAGTTCTGACCAACGTCAAACGGTCGCATCCATAAAGCCGGAATGCTGATGAGAAAAAAGTCAGTGCTGCTCAAAATTACGTCTCATTGTTCATGCTACACTGTATTTCTGATGGTATTCATTTCACTGTAAAAGTAGGGCTGGATATTCATTTTTGTAGTATCTACTGAATTATTGGTATCTAAAAATTCACTCAGAACAATATTTAATACCCATGTTGTCAGTAAAATCAGCATCAGTGAGCCAATAAGCGTCCTTGTTCCAGACTACTGGTGACAGAATGCAATATATGTCCAAATTATTAAAAAAAATTGTGAAAAATTAAAAAATTTAAAAGCTTTAAAAGTTAGTGTCCAGGTGACATTAAAATTAATTTACCTTGTATTATTAATCTAAACTAATAAACACATTATTAAATTAAAATTTTTACAGTGGAGATGGGCCTGAAAATGGTTCATGATTAGAATGGACACATATAAACAAGATTTTTATGTTTTTAAAAAGGTTCTGAATATTTTGTTTGGCTGAACAGTTAGAGTTCCACAGGCTTTGGTTCCTGACTGCTCAGTGCTGCCCAGTTATTGCATGGAATTGTTACATTCCATGGACAGCACACTTGATTTAATATAATATAGAGCTCATTAGCTAAATGAGGTATTGGATGATAACAGTTATGCTGTTATACTCACAACTCAGATTTTCAGACCTCCGACTAAGAAGGATCAAAGAAAACGCCTCCTCAGCTAGGAATTCCTGCTCAGGAAGGGATGTGGTTAGTGTAGCATTCTGGGTCCTCCAGGCTGGAGGCTGGGGTTCGACAACACACCACACTGCACCAATAGTCCTTGGGCAAGGCTTGCTGCATTCGCCTACATCTGTAACATGATTCAGTTCAAAGTCGGTCTGGATAATATCTGCCAAATGTAATGGCCTCAAGTTTGTGTGACGTCAAACCAACATGGCTGCTACCCACTCAAAGAGAGCAAAGTCACTCGGACTCCCGGCCACAGCCAAGGAGGGCTGTGAACGTCTCTTAAAACAATCTTAAACAAGATCTGCTTCAGACCAATCAACAGTTGCTTGGGAAATCGATCAAGCTGACAGTAAAGATAAAAAAAATCAATACTGGAATAAAAATTATTATTATTATTATTATTATTATTTTTATAAAAGTATGAACATGATGATAATGAAAATGATTGTTTTTCTCATTGTTACTATTTATGTGACAAAATCACGAACGCCGCTCTTTCAGGGACATTCATGAAAAAATGTTCAGTTTTCACATACAGCCAAGCTGTGTCTGCACATGACGAAGCAGAAAAGTTTGTCACGAAGCAGAAAACTTTTCTGGCACACAACAGTCTGTGCTATGTCAACATCAGTGACTGCAGTGGTCTGGAGAGGCTGTTTGCGGCGCGGTCAGACATTAGTAAACATACAGTAGAGGGACAAAATAATGTTGCTATTTTTGCATCTGAAAAATGTGCATATTTTACATGTGTTTGAATTCATTACTGACATCCAAATGAATCACACAGACGCTTAGTGCTGAAGGGCTTGTTAGTGGTTTTGATGTAATCCTACCAGTGATCATCCATCCATACATCCATTAACTGAACAGGACAAAACGTGGAGAAACGTCCTGGACAGGTCTAGTAATCATCCTATATTTACAATGGGATGATTAACTTCTTTGGTGTTTTTAATGATCATTTCTATGGTGCTTTTATGATTTTGTATGATTTTGTATGATGATTAAAAATCCCCTAATAAAGACTCCCCACGCACTTACGAGAACAAACACAGTGACATTTATAGGATGATGGGTAAAACCTGCTCTTTCCTCTGTTCTCCTGTGACTCTTTCTTGATGTAATCAGTGTTGCCATAATAGCTGGGACCCCTCAATTAGATCCTCCTGTTCATTCATTCTAAATCATACGAACACCAAATACATGAATATGTGCAATGGTATAAATGCCCATTAAAAAAATAACAATAAAATCATTATTCTAAATGTGATGAGGGCAAATATAGACTGAGAGTGCCTGAGTGGAAAACTGTGGACAGGCGGCCTAAAGAGCAAAGGGCTTCCGCAGCTCAGCACAAGCAAAAAGGGTCTATCCTTGTTTGTTCAACAAAGAATTCGCTGGCCAGGTGAGAAATGCCCGGCGTGGTGAAGCTTGGAGGGGCACAGGGAAGAAATACATTCCTGTGGGTGAATGATTGAAAGGAGGAGATGGCCGCTGCGGTCATGGGCCTTCTCACGGCTTTGGGCATTTGTTGTGGCTCCAGAATGCCCTTAGCCGAGCCTGTGACATTCATCCCCTCTTGCTCATACTCTGTTCTCTAGCGCTGATGGTTAATGTACACAAGCCGCTTTAATCAGATTTTATAGATACAGTAGTAACCTGATTTTCCGAGCTTGAAAATTAACCTCTGGGTGGCTGGGCAAGCACCTGACTGACGGATGGGCAAAGTCAAGCTTTGTTTTGGAGAGAAAGCCTCTCCGTCAGCTGCTGTTTACTCAAGCCTTCTTGGAAAGGGGAGAAAAAAAAAAAAAAAAAACCTGGTGAATGCCTCGGCATACCCTGTTTCACAGGAGGCCCTGAATGGCAACTGACCTGGATGCAGGCAGCACAAGTAGAGCACAAGGATCTTCTCACAAAGCTCCTCGTAAGAGATTAAGCATATCGGGAGCAGGATTAAATTCACTAGGACCACTGTGTAAGTGGAGGTCAGAAGAAGTCTATAGGCACGGGATAAATATAATGGAAAGCGTGACATGACTGACATCTGGAGAAACCTTGAAAGCACTCGCTTTATTTGTTCAGTGCCCATGCTGTATTGTTTTATGCAATACCCACTCATTTCTACATTATGTCCTTTCCATTGGCCAATGATAAAGGCAAAGTGAATTGAAAGGCGTGCGATTGAGAGGGTGGTAATATCCCACCCCTCTTATGTTCAGAGGAAAAAGATCCAGATGGCCAGCTGTTCACGGGCAGAACCTGATAATCAAGTGCCTCCTCCTCCTTCACCTCTGCCTAGGCTGGGGGAAGAGTTATCATGGACGAACCCCCTGGACGGGTGGAGCTGGGGGCCCTTGTACCTCACAATGGTGCCTCCATGATAATATCCTTATCAGCAACACCACACCAGCCCCAGGCGAAAAGTTTGTGCCACAGAAAGCAGACAAAAGCAGACTTCCTTGGGTGCTGTTCACCATTTGCATGGAAGAACCTTTTCCTGGCAGAGAAGTCTCCAGTCGTGGTCCCTTGTTGAACTTTGAGCAGGTGTGATGAGGACTGTGAGGAGTGTCTTGAGAGGAAGTGTCTAAGATAAAGTAGATGGAAAACATCAAGGCTAACCGCAGCTTTCAGCTGTCCACCTCGCCCTCCTTTCATTTGGGTCTAGACAGACTACAGGAGCAGTGTTGGAGAGTAACGGATTACATGTACCGCCGTTACGTAATTAGATTACAAATTATGAGTAACTGTATTCCGTTACAGTTACCG
>JBBIGB010000037.1:3589800-3600152 GCA_037577075.1 Alestopetersius hilgendorfi
AGTGTGAACAGCACGAAATACTTCCTCTGCATTTAACCCATTCACCAAGTGAAGCAGGGGGCAGCCATGAACACAGCACCCGGGGAGCAGTGTGTGTGACGGTACCTTGCTCAGTGTACCTCAGAGGTGCCTAGCATCTTGGGAATCGAACCCATGACTTCCTGATCACAGGGCGAATGCCCAAACCACCAGGCTACCAGTTGTAAGCTCATTTTTCAGCTACTTATTTGACAGCAGTACAAACTGGAATTATTATTAAGTGTTATTAAGCATTATGAAGATCACTGGACAACATGTTAGCAGACAAAAAAATACAAAGAAGTTCATTGAGCGTCACATTATTTTGTTAAACTTAAAAGAAACGGGTTTAGTTGGCAAAACCTCCAGTGGTGGTTCAACAATTATTTACTTACCAAAAGTAGCACAATCCATAAGAAAAACTGCCATGGCTGCACAATGTTTTAAAATTGCCCATGCATGACCACAGCTATGGTGATGTATGCCCATTGTCACTCTCACCACTGTACATGAAGTCGTGCATGTGTTTATATACAGCTGCCAGCTGGGAAAATCCCTCAGCAGTTAAACTAAAGTATCAGACCAACAGGAACATGACCACAGAGGAAATTTTGTGATAAACTCCAGCTCCTTTAGAAATGACTGTGTGGAATAATGGTTTTATACTCTGTAAAAGAAAAAAAAAACACTGGCACACTTAGTCAATAGAGCATAGAGGGCTGGAAGGATTAGTTCAAGGACAGAAAAGAATCATGAGGTCAGATGGCCTTCACTGCCCTGCAAGCTGGGCTGGAGAGGCTAGTGAGGCGAATATGGGTGCATGCGGTCTTGCGTGGGCTACAGCTTAGACGGCCTTTGATCAGTCATCCTGGCAGTCCTACTGAATGATTAAAGTTCTGGTAGTTTTGGATGAAAAGTATGGTGGCCCTATGAGTCAAAACACAACCACATTTCAGAAAACACAACCACGTTTAAAAAACACACGCACAGTTCAGTGTGGTGTGTTCTTTTTAAATGTGGTTGTGTTTTGACTCCCAGGGCCATGGTAGAAAAGGACCCTATAAGACCTTCATGCCAGAAAAGTTTTATTGAAGCAGTCCAGTCTGAAACACTCCTTATAACTTCAGCATCTTCATTTAAATACACACACTACTCACAATAATTTAGGAATATCGTGAGAGACTTGGTGGATGTCACACATACGGTGTTTGTTTCACTTCAGACATTTTTGGGATAGGGAGGCAATCGTATTGGGGTGATAGACACACCTCATTTTGTATTTTCCATGTAATGTCTCATTGTGTACAGGTGTGCCTTATATTGGAGCCAATACCAAAAGACAACCTTTTTTAGTGTGGCATCAGTTTCAGCATTCTGTGGGTATAAGAAGCTGGTTTTGTCAGTAAGTCATTCCAAGTTCATCATTCAAACAGCCATGAGCACACGACGTCACTTAATGGCCATGGCGCGTCTTCGGGTCGGTGGCAGGCAGTCAGATGTTGCTCGTGAACTTGGTGTGTCTCAAAGTGTCATCAGCAGACTTGAATCAAGACACAGAACTACTGGCAGAGTTCATGACAGACCCAGGAGTGGAGCCCCACGAGTGACAGACTGCAACGATGACCAGTACCTAAGGACCTACGCACTCAGACATCGTTATGCAACTGCCACACAGCCTCAGGCCTGTTTACGAGATGCGAGGGGTACTAGGGTTTCTAGACAAACCATTCACAACCGGTTCCACCGCTTTGGTTTGAATGCCAGACAACCATTGCAGGTGACTCCACAGACACCAAGACACCGCCGTGAACGTTTCCCGTGGGCACAAGACCATGCGACAATGCAGCAGTGGTCTACCGTCCTGTTCACTGATGAGTGTCGGGTCACCTTCCACAGAAATGATGGCCGTCAGTGTTGCTGGAGAAGGCGAGGTGAGCGATATGAGGAGGCGCAACTGTCTGGGCAGGCATCACCAGTCAGCACTAAACAGATTTGGTTATTGTACACGGCTCAGTCACCGCACATTCTTACCTCAGAAACATCACAGAACCCATCATCATCATCATCCCCCAATTCCACCAGAACACCCCCAACTTTCTGTTCATGGATGATAATGCTCCACCACATCATGGCAGAATTGTCACAGCTAGACTTCAGGAAGCTGGAGTGCCTCATGTGGCATGGCCTGACCTGAACCCCATAGAGCAGGTCTGGGACCAGTTGAAGCAGAGACTGGATGATCGTACTCCACCCCCACGTGACCTGGCAGAGCTGCGTGTAGCACTTGTGGAAGAGTGGAACGCATTGCCTCAGAACAACATCATGAGGCTATAACAGTTTTGTTATTTGGGGCTGTCCCTGTTATTGTCTACATTTTGGGGGTAATAAATATTAAACTAATGAAAACGGTGTTTATTCTCATACATTATTAGTAATATCAAATATCAAATTTTACTTATTTCATTAAAATTCAGAGCAAATAGGACAAGCACGTGTAAATAACAATATCCCTAACTTATTTTGAGTATGTATATATGCTCCATTGGTTGCGGCCCCCTGCTTCACTTGGTGAATGGGTTAAATGCAGAGAAAGAGTTTCACATTGTTCATGCTGCGCTGTGTTCAAGCATGACTTTACTTTCCTGAACTGCTTGAAATAAAACTTCAGGTGGGCTTAGAACTGTGTCTCAGATTTGCCTGGCTAATAATGCTGTCGTTACTGAGCCCTGATTCCCATGATTAGATGTGATCACATTAAAGTGAATAGCCCACTTAAGCCCTAGATTTCAATTCTTCTCTTCTTTACATCGGTCAGTCAGGCTAACCTTTCTGCTGACGTTTGCAGACCAGGACAAGCAGGGCTGTTATAGTCCGGGTGATGACCCCAGCCACCAAGGGGCCTGCGACTCTAATGAATTCCATTAATTCTACACTCACTCTTGCTCAGTCTCCCCATACACAGACATGCCACACCACACAAATGCTCACTGGTGTCCAAATCCGACACCAGACAAATGCTTGCTTCACAGTGAGGGTGGAAATATATTGCATTAATATTCTCTCAACTGCTGTCCAGTATAGTTTATGTGCTGCAGTATATCTTGCCAATTAAACAGTTGTCTTTATGGGACAGCCTAAGCCATACAAAGTATGTGCAGCTCTATGAAAAAACCTGGCTGTACCTAATATTTAGTCAAAGGGCCTGCTAAAAACACTATAGAGGTTTTTTATTTTATTCTGAACATTACGGAGAAAATACTATCACAATGTTAAGCATAAAACCTCACACTTAAGTTTTTAATGGTACATCATGTCCAAGTTTCAGTTACAGTTTTCAACAATTATTCTACTTGAGCGAAAGTTCATTAAAATACAATTACTCACTAACAACATGGTCTCAATAGTTTCAATAGAACTATATGTCACTTGTAATACAAGTTTTTCCACCTTTTGCCCCATGACCACTGGAATAGGCTCCAGCAGCCTCCATGACTCTAGTTATCCTGAAGCATCTTAAATAACAAATTGCATAAATGACAGATTTACCAAAAGCCAACCCATTTTACTAACATGCCCCTGAATTCACCGTTTTCTTTTGAGGGAGTCCCCTAAACCATTTTTAGGGTCACTCCATGATTAGATTAGATCTCAAATGAATAGATATCTAAAGAAGCCTTTGGAGGGACTGATTCTACAGAAATATGCTCAGAAAACTTTAGAAACTGTATTGATTCGCTGCGATTTCTTATATGAAACCATTCCATTGCTGACTGGACTGCTGATGATTTATAACAGTAAAAACTGAAATGAACCACAGTTTTTATTGAAAAAATGTTAATTCTTTTGTACATTTCTTCTTTATATTGGTAAGCGTTGGTAAGGGCATGTTAAAACCAGCATTAAAGTGAGGGGACATTGGGTGGCAAGGAATTTCAGCCTTTGAATCTACTAATAGACTTGCATCTGTCAGGGTCCACTGGCTCCCATCTCTTCTAATCAGAGATGACTCATATCTGCAGAAAGTCCAACCTAAACAACTGCCCAGAGAGTCAGCCCCTCATACAACCCCCTGTCGCAAGTTAACTTAGGCCTTGACTGGTGTTTTTCAAACACAAAACAGGTATTAAACATGTTTGTTTCCAGTTACTGGTTTTCAAATGCATTTTTTGTCCTACTTTTAATCACAGCTGGCCTGATTCCACAGCAGCGGGTAGCAGCTGATTGACAGAATCTTAATCAATCAAGAACGCTATGATTAATTAGGTGGCTAGTTGGCCCCGTTTACACTTTTAAAATGCACTTTTAAAATACAACCATCAAGACACACTGTGATCTAATCACTCATAGCACTTGCCAAGGTGACCTGGGGTACATTTGTTTTGAAAATGCTAACGTCTTAACGTGTCCCCCACAGGGACGTCACAGGAAAATGTGCTTAGTGTGAGATTACAGCCGTCTATAAGTGTTGTAGGCGGCTATAAAATCAGCTGAACACCTTGGAGACGCAGGTGTAAACAGCAACGACCCCGATTGCTGAAGATGTTTTGAAACCAAGTGTAAACAGGGCCCTCGAGAGAAGAGCCCTAATAAACGCAGTAGAAAGCTAAACTATGACGAGGAAAAGCGCAGCATAAGCGCAGGACGGTGTTTGAATTACCCAGCCGCAAAATGACGCTACCAATACTTTACAGCAGAGAAAAGTATCACCTAATGCTTTCCCAGAAAGCACCAGGACAGTGTCAGTGTGACACCCAAACAAAAGCCAGAGCAAAGCTTGGCACATTGCTCCGCCTCTCTCTGTGTAATTTGGCATCTTTGACCTGCTTCAGAAAACCCTCTTTAAAGCTAAACATGAGGTCACATACAGTGACAGGGCCAATTGTGGGCCATTAGCTCTAGGAGTTAATTAAATTTCCCTGCAAGTCACAGGGGAGAATAGTGTTTGACAGCTTCAAACAGGCTTTCTTTTCTGAGGCAACACACAAGCCGAGAACAGAAACCGCAGAATCTGTATGAAAGAGTGCAAAATGGACTGGGGATGTGATGAACTGTCTGTGAACTATAGCTTCTCCAAGGCTGGCAACCTTTACCTGAAGAAACTGCACTCCTCATCTGTACACAGCCACACACCAGGGCAAAAACTGTTTTGTTGGCCACAAATACAATCAGAAAGAGTTTGGATAGAGCCTGCGATGGTTGGGCATTGCATCATGTTTCAAACGTTAGTAATTTCCATGATTGGTGGAATTCAGCTCCAGTATGAGCGGCTTTGCTGGTGTCTTGTTTCAGAAGAGTCTTTAGATATTATCAAGGATAATTGCAGGAAGCCCACCCCACAGCGTGGATGCAAGAGAGGTGAGCGGGGACGTGTGTGTGTGTGTGTGGGTGGGTGTGTGTGTGTGTGTGTGTGTGTGTGTGTGTGTAGTGTGTGTCTGAGTGTGTCATTTGTGTGTGTTTGCAAGCTAGCAGTGCCAGTCAACTGTCTGGACACACCTGATGGACCCTTTTCAGAAGTCTGAATGCCTCTGTCTAAAGGAGCCGTTTAATGGGGGGAAAAAAACATATTGTTCTTACTTTCTGAAGTGCATAATTGCCCTTAAAAGACCACTAGACCACCAATTCCACAGTCCATGCATGCAAATTTAATTTTATGATTGGCTCACTTACCATAAAAACAAAACTGCCCTTCAGAAGGAAATGCAACTGGCTGAACACATAAATTTGCATATTGAATTTTCCTAAAATTGAACGCTGCATGTAAAATGTATTTCCCCTGGAGGTCTGTGACGTGAAACAACAACGAGTCACACTGAAATGAACAGAATTTTCTCGGCAGCTTTTTGAATAGGACACAATACAGGGCGGCCGATCGGAACTGAAATAGACTCTTGACAAGTCGTTTAAATTATGTAAAGTATAACTCCTTTGTGAATAAAAACCATACTGTCAGACATGGCCCACAGGCTAATAGAGATTTTGAGACATTCAGGCCATTGAGCCTTTAAATGCTTGAACTCTGTATCCAAGTGAAATATAAATATGTTGTAATCTAGATAAAATGAGTTTTAATGTACGCATCCTTCATTTTCTGAGCTCATTTAAAGCTTGAGTGTGGAAAGGTTTGTTTGTTGGGCCTACGTAGTTCTCCACCTGGTTTGGACCAGTTCATGCTGGTTACGCTTTTGTCTAACTTGTGTCGGGACCAATTTGTTAACATATGCCACGCTAATCTTGCAAGAGTGAGACGGCTGCAAGTTTTAGACTGAGGCAATTTCAGTTCCTCTCGACGCAAACAACAGAGCTCCTCCAGACACAAACAGAAGTAAATACAGGACCTAGACTTGTTCTGCCGTCTTACGTTGATGGTCTCCAGTAAAGCTGCCCGGCTCGACGGCTGACTTTGCAAGTCTTAGCTACTCTCGCTGATCACAGCTCATCTTAAACAAGCCAAAACTCAAAGTTAGAGACGGAAAATGTTAAACCACAGTCATTATATTGTCCTAATTACTATTTGTACCTTGTTAAAAATTGGAAATGGAAGAATGCCTGGTCTCATTAATGTGTTTGAGCTAATTTACTTGTTCTGGAGGACTAAGCTTCACTGACAAACATAGTAATTCCACAGGAGAAATGTCCTGATTTTGATATTTTTGTTAATGTTTAAAAATGTGTAGAATTGATAAAACAAAGGAAAGACCATTCAAGAGTAGGTGTGTCCAAACTTCTGACTGGAATTCGGACTGGGATGTTCGTGGAGCGTTACTGGCACAGATGTGCTTCAGCTGGGGCCGGCTGCATCTCTCATTCACTTTAATAGAGCTCTGGGCTCCGCAGGCCTGCCGTTTTGTTCCCATTAGCGGGCAGCGAGCCCAGCTGGCCCTGTTGCGGTTAGCGGGCCTTCTCTAGAACCACATGTTCTGAATGGAGGGAGACTGGCTTGCACTTCCGAAATTCTGGAAAACCAATAATAGTCATCATACTCGGTAATGATGATGATGGCGGCGATGACGATAATAGGCCATTACAGCACCGGGGTCAGGACCGTGTAATTTACCGTTCCCCTTCCTTTACCACCTACAGTGTGTGTTGTTGTGTGCGTGTGTGTGAGCGACTGAACGCATGTTACAATATACTGATTCAGCGATCATTACCAGCATTAGCACCCTTGGTCTTGGTATTCATCCGATGTCAATACTGACGCAAGCCCCTTTTTCGCCAGAACCAAAATGGTGCAATTTCTACCCCAGGAATTGTTTTTTAACAAGGCCTGACTCCATGCACAATCAGGGATCTCCATGTGAACATACTGCTAGCAGAGCAGACAAACACACTCCAAAGAGATGGTCATCAGGCCCCCGTTCCATATAATGCTCTCTTTGACCTCTTTGAAGTCAGGTGACATGCAATTAAACCAGGGCACCAAGATTGCATGCAACTGTATCGCTCATTAAGCATTACAGCGTATTATTAAAATCGGATTTCCATCTTTGGGTGACACCAAACAGAGCTCAGCATGATGTCTGATACTTCAAGCATCAAAACAAACTGGGGGAACTTCAATATAAGGAGTTATTTGGCCATATAAAGAGTGAAAGTGACCATTCTGTCATATGTGAAGGAAATTCAACCTCTGCATTTAACCCATTTACCAAGTGAAGCAGGGGGCAGCCAGGAACACGGCGCCCGGGGATCAGTGCGTGGGGACGGTACTCGCTCAGGGTACCTCAGCGGTGCCTAGCAGCTTTGGGAATTGAACCTGGACTTTCTGATCACAGGGCAAAAGCTCTAACCACTAGGCTACCAGCTGTGGTGAGGGTGTACATTGTGCATTTATTGTGCTTCTGTCATGGATCCGTGCCGCTCATGTTCTAAAGGTTAATCCTTAAATTCATGTTGGAGGAACTTGTCCAATATGATGTCCTTACCTGTCTATGAGTCCATCATATCTTGCAATACTATCAGTTTTTACAAACATTTTAAAGATAATTTGCTTACAGCCTTTCCTATTTTCTCTGCCACAAACAACGCTATCTTCTATGGCCATACCTTCTATCATGGGAAATTTTGGGTACGAGCCTGCTGTCACGTCTACAGTGATACCGGCTCCACCAAAGGGCACATTATGAGCATATGGAGGAAGCTCATGTTCACCTGTTTGAGCCCCAAAAGTAGAAATAGGTCACAATCTTATCAACGTGATACACAAGACTGTGTCTGTTGACACATCCATGTTCTGCCTATAAGCTTAATGAGAAATTGTGGTCTTTTTACATTTACGGCATTTGGCAGACACTTTTATCCAGTGCAATGTACATCATTGAAAAAAAGAGCAGAGTGGCCATTTATATTCACGCATGTACACACCACACTGTGTGAAATTCTTTCTAAGCCGTTACTCCATTCACCAAGGGAAGCTGGGGGATGCAACCAACAAAGGCAACATGCGGAGCAGTTTGTGAGGATGGTGCCTTCCTCAAGGGTACCTCAGTGGTGTCACTGGCAGTCCTGGGATTCAAACTCATGACCTTCTGATTGCAGGAACAACTCTTTAACCACCAGGCCATTAGCCGCCCTTCAGTGCCAGTAAATGACACTCCAGTCAAATTGCTATACAGTTTTATGCGGATCAGGAGTTGCGGATTCAGTCACACACGGATTTTTTTAAAGAACCAAACTCATACTTTTACACGGAAATCCCCACAATAACACAGAAACTGCAAATATCCTTTCCTTTACTTTTTGAGGAACTGAACTGTATACACTGAAAAGTTGACAACCACCATAAAAGGTGAAGCCTGCTGCAGCCTGTCTACTCCGTGTCTTGTCCTCATATTTTAGTGTTTCAAACTCACCCCCACCCCCCAATTTTCAAGTTATCTCAGTTTACTTAGTATTAGTAAGCTGTGCCCTGTCTAAACATGTGGGGAGAGAGTTATTTCAATGTATCGTTTGCATACATCTTTTTTAGCAAAAGTGTTTTTTGATTCGGATTATTTATTTTCTATTATTGGTAATGCGTTAAACTGAGTTTAAAATGAAATTAAAGTGTTCTGGGAGCAGATTTGGGGCCATATTTAGAGTTTACACTATAAAATTAGGCAGTTTTAGGCATTTTTGAACCAAAACACAACGTGTTTCTTCAATATACGCGGGTGCTCTCGGAACGCAAACCCCTGTACTGCTAAACAGGAATATGCAAATGCATCAACTGTGCATGTATGCATTTAAATAATTTCCAACCCTGCAGCAGTTGTTAAGACAGAAGGTCAGAGCAGGTCACTTGGTTCAGGGCCTTCAAGTAGACCCTACCCTGCGCCTGCCTGCTGCCCTGTCCTGAGGTCATTCTCTGGTGCCAGGTCTCTTGGCATTGTAACTTTTCTAATATTGTCAGGAGGCTCTCGGGTGCCATGTGGTTTAATGACATCATCTCTGCGCGCCCTCCGCCCACATGCTAAACACAGCAAGTCCTGCAGGAGAAACTGTGCAGAGCACACAGGCTATAAGGAGAGAACGCACAGCTGAGTTAAGCATGACCTAAGCTCTACTGGGTTTTTCCCCTTTCACAATACATTACACCCCGACAGCACATGTGTTTAGACTGCATGCACAGGCATATGTGCTTTCAGTGTACAAACGGATTGATGAAATATGTTTTTTCCACTGGGTGTGTTGTGAGCTTCCAGGCCTGGTGTGGATTTGCTAAGCATCATCATTATCATCAACATCACTGCTGTAATTAATGGAGCCGTGCGCCTCCATGTTTTATGTCGTATACATAAATCATTCGCTTGCTTTTTTCATGCAGTTGTGTAGGCTGAGTTAGAAGCTGCTGTTTTATTCCCCTCCAGAAAGTGTGTTTGGATCGCATGTGTTGTCCAAAGGCTAATTATGGCACTCAGTGGATTAATCTGTGCGTTTGTAGTTGCTGTTGCTAGGTTGGCCGACCTAATATATTTTGCATTATATGACTCAAATAAATATTAAGAGGGCAGTTACTCTGTGAGGATAAATTGAGTGTATTTTTGTGTTTATGTGTTGGGGTGGGGATGTGGTGGTGGTGGTGAGAGTGTGTTGGGGTGGGGATGTGGTGGTGGTGGCGGTGGTGAGAGGGGGGGGGGGGGGTGTTGTCCATTGTTTTCTCAAAGTTAGTCGAGGTCAGTTCCCACTTGATAGTTAGCTCTCCCAATCACAGAATGTCACAAAGCTGATAGAACGTTTACCAAGACAGTAAACAGCCACCAACTCTATGCCTCTGACAGATGGACACAGGGCTCTCAAGTTGACCCAAAACCTGCGCGTGAGATTTTCGGGATGTGCGGCCGAGCGGGGGTGGG
>JBBIGB010000037.1:3600252-3611651 GCA_037577075.1 Alestopetersius hilgendorfi
TAATACTACTACTACTACTACTACTACTACTACTACTACTGCTAATAATAATAATAATAATAATAATAATAATAATGGTTTAGGTTCAGTTTAGCTTGCACAGTGCTAGTTTAGGAAGCATAAGCTTGCTACAATACCATTGTAACAATATGGCAAATATCACACCAAACATAATTGCCATCTGATTATTATTAATATTATTATAACGGTTGATATATTACTTGGGAAAATTACTGCTTTGTGAACCATTAGCCAACATGTTCATATTTCTCATTAGATTGGAAAAGTCCAAAGAGAGAAAAGTGTAAACTGTAGAAGAGAGCACTCACTACATGTAGCAGTGCAGTCTGCTACAAAGAACATACACACTCCTTCCATATGGAGCTAGACGATTACACTCGTACCCCTCAGGCTTAATTTGTACAATATGCCTTTTTGATGATGTAAGTCTATAGAATGATAGAAGCATCTGCTAAAGCGATTGGCCTTTATATTCTCCATATTGAAAATGTCAAAAGGCTCTATGACCAGAAATTTCACCCGCTCTATCCCCTGGTCATAAAGAGCCCTCCAATAAATCTGGGCTGTGAATACAATCGCAAGTCATTCTGATACTATATTGGTCTTTGTGTGAATTGAAAGCAGGATGCAAGGAGAAAGGAGAGTGACTGAGGGAAATAGACAAAGGAATAAGAAGAAAAGATCACAAATGTGGACTCTTTTTTTCCCAAAAAATCATTTGTAGTGGCTATTCAGTGGGCTTAATTTTGTTGAAATGTTACATTTAAGCATACAATTTCTTTCTTTAGTAACAATGCCTCAAATATTAATGAAATTCCATAGTGTACCCCCTAGAACCCCTTAGAAATCTCAAAGGTCAGAAGGTTTTTTTTGTAGCTGTCCTGAAACTTGAATGTTTCCTTGTATTATAAGTCACTTTGGATAAAAGCATCTTCCAAATGAATGTACTGTAATAGTTGCCTAAACGTTTCTCTTGCCAGTCAGTTTCCTCGCATTTTAATGTATTGTTTATATTCAGTTATTCAGCCAAATTGTTGAATGAAACCACTTACTTTGCAAATGCCTAGCTATTCATGTTTCAGCAGCAGGACAATAAAAAAAGTACTGAAAAGTACATTAAAATCTTTCAGTACTTTCAGTATCTTTATCACAGCTTCCTTTCTTTACAAGAAATCTATTTTCAGTATCTGCAGAACTTTGCAAGGGTATTTTCGACACACGCTTAGAACCTGGTTGCATTCTTTGCGTCTTGCTATTCCAATGACAAATTTACACTCATCAGTTCATATGACCTCTATATCTCAGACCAGTCTCAGTGTTCTCAGCTTCTTGAACAGCTGCACATGCTTTCAGACCAACAGTGATATGTTTTCATCTGACAGTTGAAGACACTTCAATCTTTAGTCATGCATGGCAGCTGAGGTGTGCGTGGGCAGTTGCTTATGTGAATGTATTGTTGTAAAGGGGAACATAACATCAGTGAGTGCTACAGAAACACTTTTTGTTGGGAGGACACAGCTGTGACTGAAAAAATAGAAAGGTGTGTCAGTATTTAAAGTGTCAGCAGGAAAAGAGTGTGAATATTAAATAGCGCTAGATTTTATATTATAATTAGTGTTAGGGTTTTCTGTAATATTCTGTCTCCTGTTTTTTGTGCAGCAGCTTGTGCTCTAAAGCATATCTCTAGGGTGCAGTGGAGTGGAGTGGCAGACTCAGTGAGGTTATGGGAACTGGAGAGAGAGCTCTGTTGGCTCTGGCCGAAACCAGGATGAGACTTTCTCTCAGGAAACAGAGTGACCCGGACGCACCACCTGACCTCGACAAGCGCTTCCTCTGACCCCTACTCCAACACAGTGCAGACCACAGCAAAAGACTTTTGTGCATTCATTTGGTCATGAGGTAATTCTTCTCTAATAGAAGTTTTGCATGCTATAAGAGAAGCCTCATAGCCTGAGCCATGTGGTTGACCTGTGGCGCTAGGAAAAGCTACCTCACAAAATAAATAAATAAAACAATAGAAACTACGGAGGGAAAGGATAAGAAAAGCAATTTCCTGCAGGATCATAGAGTTCTTCACTGTTCTTGTCTAGTGAAACTGAACTACAAGGCTAATGCGTGTACATTTTTATGGGCAACATTATGTCAAAAATCAAATGCAGGTTGATTTAATAAAAACTCAACACAGCTTGCATCAAGGGTGGTTAATATAAATGGGCTTGTATAAAAGCCCTCTCTATCTCATAGCAAAATGGCATCAAAATAGGTCTAATCTAAGGCATACACATAGTTTTACTTGCTAGAAGCTGATTACCTTTGTAGACGTATGAACAGCAACATCTGAGCTGGATAAGACAGGGCTGATTTATACTTGCTCAGACTGATTTGTGATTTGTTGTCAATGTGCTTTGGCATTTTACATGTAGTGAGAAGCCCTTTGGACTCCATTTTTGATCACTACAATGTATAGCAGTCTACAGTCAGTAGGTCTGGTTGTAAAATCGGATCATCGTTCAGAACAATAACCTGCTGTCACTGGTGATACAATGCTAGTTGCTATTTTTAAGCATTCATGCGTTACCCTTTTAGATCCAGAGTGAAACGTACCTTGCCCAATTGATTCAGTTTGGGAGAAATATACAAACATGAATTTTTCCATAATTGTTGCTTAAAAATCATTTATGTGCTTTAAAAGCACCATTTTGAAACTGCTGTACAATTCAGACTCGTTTAACATCTGCGCTTAATTATGAATTAGACTCACTGAAACATAAAGGCCATTATTGTGGTGATACACATTATTGCTTAATAGAAGATATCCATGAGGAAAACAAATGGTCATCTCCAGATGATGGTCATCTCCAGATGATAGTCATCTCCAGATCACTTGCAACACATGTTACTATTGCTACATTAATGATGCTTGGTTTTTTGTCTAGCAGTCTGCATTAATTACAGTTCTTCTGAGATGATTTCTTTTCTATTGTATTTCTGATGCAATTTTCACCTCACATTGGGACACAGGTTTCCCAGAAGCATTATTTCACAGGAATAACTTCCTCCTGTTCCTTATTTACTCAAAACCCACTCATGTTTGGAGAAACGACTTGTGAAATCATTCCTGAATTCTTCTTCATCCTTCCTTTTCCTGTGGCTCCTCTCAGCTGTCTTCGTTTACTTGTGTATCTGCGGGTGTTTAGAAAATGTGATGCTTTAATGTAATTAGACAGCACCAGTGTGTGCTCAGTACAACGAACATCACTTTTGAAGAATGGTGGGGGCTACGTCATGGATGGGGGTGGTGTTGTGTGTTTGATTGGCGGATGTACTTCTGTTGATGTGGGGGTGCAAGATTTATTGAGCTTTCAGAAAGTGTTGGAGATGAAATGGTCCTCCACAAAAACGTGGTGGGGACATGTCCCCAGCGTTCCCCTGCATAAATGATACCTATGTTCATTATGCATCTTTTGAAGTGCCTATGATGTCTTTCAGCTCGTCTCAGCCAAAAAAATGCTGACTAGGCAGTTTTCACATTGATCCGTGTGTGTGGTCATGAAGGGGCCCTGCCAGGATACACTGCTTAGTTTGCTGCTAAAGTCGGGTCAGCAAATGGAAAACACAGACATGGTCTTAGAGGGACTGCTTTAAACACCTCTGCGGCTCCGTCCATAGCTGTGCAGGTGTAGATAGAGTGTTATGCTAATGCAGCTACCTTCTGGCTGCCTTCACAATGACTCCCACATAGAGCAGGTCAGGTGTAGAAGGTTTTATATTCCTGGTATCAGCAGATATTAGTATGCTTTGTGTTTTACTTTGTATCGCAAATTGAGACAACTGTTTATTTTTGTTCTGTCATATGCAAATGAACCTAAAAGCAGTCATGGAATGTTTTGTTGTGTGTTGAGAGCGCCCTTGACCAATCGCAGACGTTGTGGTTGGGTGAATTAAGGCAATTGTTTCAGTTCTAAGAGAAAACAACATTTTTCCAGTTTCAGACACTTTTTCAAGTAAGTAGAGTTTTATACTTTATATTTATTGTTTTATTGCCTTACTTTTTATTATAAAATTAAGAAAAAATTGAACACCCGGGTGAGGCACAATGCAGTGCAACACAATGGTCACGGCTATATTTACAAATCAATAATAATAACAAATAAATTATAAACATGTTTGGACTCATATTAACATATACTTCAGTAAGTTCCACTTTTAATTTAGTTTATATTGCATACTGTAATTTGTTGAGTAACAAATTCATATGTTACACATTTTTCTTTTGTAAAATTCTTGCAAATTGTCTATTTGTTCTACTCTGACAGCTTAGTAAAGATAATTACTTGTGTTTAAGATTTTGACACAGTACACATACCTGTAGGCCAGACTTAAACCACACCAGTGAATCACTAATGCATTTTCTATGCACTGAAAGCTATATTGCTATCTCAATGTACAGAACTGCTTTTGCTACCTGCTACTTTGTTAGTATTGTGTTGCCCTAATGAGAATACTTCCTAAACTAACCTTTCACATTATTTATCAGCTCTATTAGGAACAGTCAGTCTAGGTATCCTTTTTAATTTCATTTTTTTGGGTGAACTTTTGACACATTCACCCAGTACTTCATTCAGCCTTAATTATGCCAAAAATAATGCCACCACCCACCGATGACATCTCTAATCACAGCGAACCTTTCACTCTTGTGTGAGTCAAACTAAGGCCTGGTCTCAAAACGCGATTGGAAATGGTCTGTGTTCTAATTTAGGCGTTATGAGCTGTTAGCATTAAAAACAGGTTTGTCGAGGCAAGCTTTCAAACTCTAACGAAGAATGTGCTCACTCTGTTTTGTTAGAACATTATCCGTTTTATGGAGAAGGTTAATAGTGTGTTGGCAATGGGTGGGGTCGCAACATGCACTGCCCACCCTCCCCTCACTGTCTTTCTCTAATCCTCAAATAAACACTCCTCCACCACATGTTTTACACTCTCAAAAGTGACCTCATGCTCTGGAGAAAGAGAAAAAAAGAAGTAAACGAGAGATGGTGTGGCAAGGCGAACCGGGGCATGCCAGCGACAGTGCCAGGTCGCGCAGGTGTTTTGCTTGCTGTGGTCAGCCCTTAGCGGTTACCCGTTCTCTGGGGATGGACAGGTGCTAAGTGGGTTTGTTTAACAGAACCCAGGTGGAGTTCCGCAAGCAATTAAAACACAGCAGGACTGAACCAGAAACAATACTGAGAGGTGTTTGCAGACCAAGAATGTTGCCCAGGCCCAGATGCCCCACCGGCAAAGTTTGTGCAACTTAGATGGTATATGGCTCATATACCATCTAAGTTGCACAAACTTTGCCGGATGCACGATGGTGTGAAGGTGACAATACATGTAGTGCAAACTGATTGATGTAACTAATGTACTAATATAGAGGCAGCTCGACTGAAATGTTGGCATAAACATCAACACAGGATTGTCAACTGCTAAAAACAAGAAAACGAAGGAATATATAGTCATGTTGTAAGAGAATGATATAGATTATACATCATATTTAAACAGCTCTATAGACATGGAGAAAAGTGGTGCAGTGCTGTAGCTTCACATTGTGTTTGATTTCAGAATGGAGTGGCCAAGGGGAGTTGCATATTCTTCCCATATCTGTGTGGGTTCTGCAGTTTGGGGAAGCTGTTTTTTTAGTAGTTCAGGAGTTGCCCCTGTAATCAGAAGATTGTGGGCTCACATCCCATCACTGCTAGTGTCAGCACTGAGTTACCCATGAGCAAGGTATTGTCCCCACTCACTGCTCCGCTGGTGCCCCTTGTTGGTGGCAGACCCTACTTCAGGGAAAGAATTTCATTGTTCACACTATGTGCTGCGCTGTGGTGTGTTCATGGCGTGACTGTATGGGGCCACTTTACTTTTACTTTACTTTTTCCTCCCACAGGACAAAGACATCTCTATGTTTCCCCGTAATGGACTGACGATGTGTCCTGAGTGTTTTTCTGACTTTTACCCTATAAGCTCTGGGATAGATTCCGACACCCCAGCAACCCCAGTTATCAATCACCAGCTCAGATAATGGATCCCACATCCTGAATATCCTATTAGTAAAACTGATTGACACAGAGGACAGAAACACATACGCTCCTATATGAATACTAATGTGTTGCATATATGATGCCTTGATTCATAGTTTACTTCTGTTTGTATTCGATCAATGGCACCTGCTCTCTTTGGAGCTGCACTGTAGGCTTCCTCTCCTCTCCCGTCCTTTGTCCTTCAGTGGGCCTCTATAAATATACCGCCCAGTCTCCCATGGCCCACGTGGCCCTGTTCTTTCCTGAGGGAGAGGAAGTGCAGCCCAAACCAGGGACCCTGAGCTCTCCTGAGGGAGAGGACAGACTTCAGATGGGGGGTTGGGAAGCATGGAAGAAGGTTTGTTTACAGTTAAGCTCCTTTCAGGACTGTACTGTACAACATAGATAATAAGGGAAAAAATCTAGGCATGGTATATTTTATCAGCATAATCTGAGAACTGCTAACTCAGCCACAGCCAAATATAAAGGGTGAATGATACTAAAAGTCAAATGTCATGTTTATAGTTGCTGTGCAATGTGTTCATCTTAAATAACAATAATTCTTGTTATTTAAGCTCTGAAACAAACGTTTTAAGAGTTCTAATATTAATGACAGTTTGTCAGTTTATCTCTAGATGGGTGTATTTACAGTCATCAGTGTGGTGTTATACAGGGCTCTATACTGGGCCCTCTTTTGTTGATGTATTTTTTCTTGTCAGTGTACTTTACTTGCATAATTGCTTAACTAAGCTAATACTTAAAATGCTCATTTGTTTTATTTTTTATTGCACATTTATCATCCTTATCACTAACGGTATCTAGGAGATCACACCGACCATTTTGCATCTTCAGAGCATTTATTTATTATTGTTTACATGTCCAGCATGGATCGTTAAAGACACTCAACAGATGTGATCAACAAACAACACAAATGTATAAAATCTTCAGCTTCTACATCAGAAAAAAAATTTAAATCACAAGAACGGAATGTTATTAACAAAGTAAAAATCTAAAAAAAATAACAAAACAAACACCTTTAAAAAGTCCTACAATATTTACAATTTGAAAAACCAATTAAGATCAAATAAGATCAGAGAAACAAATGAACTGCAACAACAAAAATATAATCATACATTTAATCATTATTAATAAAGATGAGGTTTTTAAAAAAAGAACTGCAGCAACACAAGTTGCGTGCCAAACATTGCCTTACATTAGTCATCTTTACCTGACTGGGTAATCTGAATGAATTGCCACATCTAGTATTAAAAAGCATGGCGCTTGGCTCTCGGCGTAACGGCTACTGAGACAGGGATGCAGGCCTAGACATACTGTCACATACTGTTACTGACTGAGATCATACTGCAATTGCACACAGCCTTGGTGGCACAGTAATACCAAATATCCTCTGTCTACTCTTCTGATACCACATGATTAGACATGATACTGTAATGCAACACATTTGGCAAGTCTTTTGAAAGTCACCAAGAGATCCTTTGTTTATATTATTCACTGCAGTTGTGGGATGAATGGCCAAGTGCATAATGAGCAGGACATGTGGTTTGGAGACATTTACTTATGAGAGGGAATGCCACCACCTCTTAAATCACAAAAAAGTGACAGAACAAGAAAAAACACTGAAATGAATGTATCTGTCAACTCAGCAGGTCTCCTGTCCATGTGTCTTCCTGGCTGGGTTAAATCTGCATGCTAAAAACAATACAGATCATTAAGCTGCATATCTTAGAAATATTTTACTAAGCCTCCCCAAGGTCACCCACACACAGATCGCAATGTTAGAGTGTGAGCGATTGTAGGAGGACGTTTCCTGGCTTTGGCCAAAAGCCCAGCCTTTTTTTTCCTGTTGGCCAGAAGACAAAAGGTTGCAGGACAATAATGCCCAGAGTGAGACGGGCCTTTGAGAGCCATTCAAGATCCAAAGTCAAGGAGTGGTTTAAGTGCCTAGGCTGAAGCTTGGCTCAAAAATCTGGATCTGCTACACCTTGTATCTGAGTAACACATAAATTAAAAGAATCTATGGTTTGTGAAAAGCAAGGTGAACTATTCACAAGAACAATCATTTTAGAAGGCCTTGACAAAGCATTTGGTTTCGATTGGATGAGCAAACACAAACTGCATACCAAAAAAACAGCCACAAGGTCTCGAACAGCAAGGCCATAAAGGTGTGGAATGAGGTAACGGTCTGCTCATGTGGACACAGGCAGGGCTTGAGTGGGGTTTAGGCCTGTCTGTGTGAGTGAACTGGGTCTCTTCTCCCTCCAGATACCCTTCAGGCTTGCTTGTGTATTCCTCATTGATCTGAGCAGGAGGGGAGGGGGAGGCGGAAGAGCTTTTATCTCTGATTAACTCTCCTCCACATCTCCCTGGATGACGGAGAGCACATCGAGTTGGAGGGGGGGGTTGTGTGCGTTGAGGGCGCTGCTTGGCAACCGCGCCCAACGGCCTCCATCAGCGGCAGCATGCGGATCATGACTGTCCTCCGTCTCCTCTACCTTCCCAATAATATTTATGAAAGCACTTTCGACTGAACCTCGCCCGGCAAGGCAATATTTATAATACCGCACTCTTTCGTTTTCTCCTTCAGGCTGTCCTCTCCGCCTTTACAAAATGAACAACTTTCCTCTGCTGGTGGAGGGTCAATAACAGGGATTTTTAGAGGCACATCTCCAGTGAGGTGGACACCATTTTTTTGTCCTGGATTCTGCATAGTGTTATAAGGATAACACTGTAGACTAGTGGTTCGCAATCCTGGTCCTGGAGTATGTCTCCTATACATATTTTGATGTTTTTCCAACACTCAGAGATTCTCAACTTCAGTCCTGGAGACCCACGGCCTCGCATGCCTTGCATGGTTTCAAAAATTCCCTGCTCAACACATCTAATCACTCTCGAAAGCCACCTATGCTAGTTATTCCTGGGACGATCAAGTGTGCTGTGTCATGGAATATTAGATCCTGTACAGGGCTCCCTCCTCCCCTAGCAGTGGGTCCCTCCTCCCCTAGCAGAGCTGATCCGAATATTACATTTACAAGCCAATGCCGGAGTTTAAATAGGAGTGTAAGAGCCGAGAACACTAAACTATGCAAGGCAGGGGTACTCCAAGACCAAGGTTGCCGTAGACTAAGCAAAGCAGCTCAAAGAGCAGTTATATTCTAAACAAGGACGGCAGCTCCATCTTGCAAAGCCGAGTCACTGCCTTAGTCTGCTCTGTGGAATCCTGATGAGTGTGGGCAAACATGCAAAGTCCAGCTTGGAGCTCCTGAATGGAAGGAGAACGGATGCCAGCCACAGATCCTGTTTCCGCTCTCATTCAAAGAATGTGTTTCTAAAATAACCCGTGGCAGAGTGGCCACCACGACCGCATGCCAGCATGCTCCCATATGGGGACTTCAGGCTAACTCCGCTCGCCCCGCTAGCCCCTCATGCTGCCTTCCTGTCCTCATCGAAGGGAACTCTTCTAATTACAAAAGTTGCAATTACAAAGGCTTTCAAGTGCTTTGTAGTCAGAACATATCTAGGACAAAATTCGCTAATTAGCTTGCTTCATTTATTTTTTGGTATGTTCCTAACAGTTTACCCACTACTGACCACTGATACCATCCTTTCTTCCACTATGATGAAAGGTTAAAGGTTAGCGGTCAGAGACTCGGGTATCGTAATTGTCCAGTACCGGGTTGACTTGTAATTACCACATGACCACAGGAACGTTCGTGGGCCTGTTATTTTTAAGTTGAGAACTTGTATTTACAATCATTCTGATACCTCAAGAAGACAGCATCAGGCCAGCCCCCCTCTGTTCCTCCCCCATGCTTAAAATCAGCCTCATCTGTGTAAAATAACCCGGCCCTGCCTTTGGAATAACAGACTGTAAGCCTCTTCCAGAGGACTTAGCAGATAAGGTTTCCGCAGCTGAACCCCCTCCATCCCCTTTGAACTGACACAGATGTCTCTCTCTCTCTCTCTCTCTCTCTCTCTCTCTCTCTCTCTCCTGCACAAACTCCTCCTTTCCTCTCTTGCTCACTCATGCCCCTCACTCTTCCCCTCTCACCATTCGGGCAGATGAGAGGGATTTCTTTGGTGCTAAGGGGGTTTGTGTTGGGGTGGCTGGGGGTTAGCAATGTTTTCAGCCACCTGCTGTTTTTAAATATGAGAGGATTATCTAACAGGCTCTAACAGAGGGGAGAGAGAGGCCCAGTAAGGATTTTACTTATAATTGGGGCACGAGAAGCAAAACTTTTTATTGGCTTTTTCCAATTGTTGCGCTTCAGTGGTATGCACTAGTGGTATGCGGTAGTGGAATGTTTTTATGGCCTTTCTCTTGCGGTATGCACCTTACTGTATTGTTTAAAGCAAGCCTATACTTGGCTAATAGCTCCTACATCAACATTCGCTAAAACCCCTCCCTCTACCCTCTAGTACCTCAAATGTTCCCGACCATCCCCTGCAGAGTGGTTTCACAGTACGCCACCTTTGTCCTAAATGAAAAGCACCATGTGAGCTATGCTCCTCTAACAATAAATGATTATAGTCAACACAGTATCACAGGGCCATAGAGAGAAAGCAACACGCCAGGCAGCATGGGGTAGGTCAGAGGGCTCCTCCTATAGCGGCAAAAACCACAGGAAGGCTTTTGGCTGGCAAGACCAAGGCACCATTGTTAGAACAATAGCATGAGTGGTTTGACTAAGGCAATAAAATGCGTGGGATTTTTGTTCCTCATCATAGGCAAGCACGGCTAAAGGCAGGGATCCAGAATGCACAGTTGCATTGAATAGGGCCGCTACAGCCCTCACTGTTCTACGCCAGGCCTTTCCTGTTGCACTTAGACCTGCCCGGTCAGTGGGCAGGTGACTGCTAAGACCTGAGTAAAAGGAGAGCGATTCGAGAGCGATCTCAGAGACGGAGAGATTTACATCCATTCTTCCCTTTTTTTGTTTGTACTACGCTCCTCGCGCTTATTGATTTCTGCTGTTTCTCCTTGTCTAGCGTACAACTGCTGAGCCGAGAAGGCAGTTATCTCTCCTCGTTGCAGAACAGAGAAACTTCCTTGTTTAGAAATGAAGAGAAATGTGCACTCAATAGAAACCCAAAAGCAGGGCAGAGGGGAGATAACCCACAATGAAAGAAAGGATAACAACAAAAACAATGTGCAAACTTCCTGATATAAATAGACTACAGTCAACGCATTAGGAGAGCACCATGGGATAAAGGAGTATAAGGCGTGTGTGTGTGTGTGTGTGTGTGTGTGTGTGTGTGTGTGTGTGTGTGTTTGTGTGTGTGTGTGTGTGCATGTGTGTG
>JBBIGB010000037.1:3697466-3719885 GCA_037577075.1 Alestopetersius hilgendorfi
TCCAGACCAAGAGGTCACAGGTTCGAATCCTACCTCCAGCACACCACCATTGGGTCCCTGAGCAAGACCCTTAACCCTAAGATGCTCCAGGGAGACTGTCCCCTGTATGTAGGGAATGGAAGTCGCTTTGGATAAAAGCGTCTGATAAATGCCATAAATGTAAATGTAAATGATGTGGGCTATTCTTTCTGAGCTCTGCACAGGGCTGATTTAATTTCACTTTTGCGACCTGAAACGTGTACCAACCCCATTTTTAGTCATACAACCCCAAGACATCTGTGGCCAAAACCAAAACTAATATCGTTACTTAATAATTGGGGGGGTGCGTGTGTGGTGGCGGCGCTAATTTACCTACGACCGAGAGCAGGGGCCCTTCTCCTTTCTCAAAATAGAAATCCGACCAAGTTCTTACTTCACGTCCCACTCACCGTTCATTCTGTCGAGCCAAAATATATGGTGAAGCTGTTCCCTTTCTCATACGGCATGAAGACCGGTTTCCTTCCTCGAGTCCAGCCGGTGCCCAGAGAACTGTCCTGAAACGCTGTCTTACATTTTAAGTAAGTTTATGTTTTGCTGCAGCTTCCAAAGAGAGATGGTTCAGGGGTGGAGGTGGAACTGGTTCTGTTAGCTCTTAGCTAACAATACAGGCCTACTCAGACACAAATATGCCTTTTTAAAAATGTTTTTAATTATTACCGTTTACGGACACGATGCACAGCAAAGTAACCATCATCTGGCGAATGCTGTTAACCATTTGTTTACCTTCCAACCGAAGTTAAACGGGTTTGTTCTGGCAGGGAAAGGCCGGCTAACTCTCACCACCGCCGACCGTTTCGTTTTGACCGGGTCACGTGGCGCGCCACGTTCGTCACATGACACGCAGCGCGCCGTTCGCTTAATTTTAATTTATTTATTTTTTTGTTTTGTTTTGTTTTATTAACAACATAGAGAACAGAACATTAACAATACAAACTCTCATGGAGGACATAAAAAAACTATCAAGAAAAGAAAAGGGGGTGGTGGCGGCGCAGTGGGTAGGATACCTGCCTCTAGACCAAGAGGTCATGGGTTCGAATCCTACCCCCAGCACACCACCACTGGGTCCCTGAGCAAGACCCTTAACCCCGAGTTGCTCCAGGGAGAGACCATCCCCTGTGATTAGGGAATGGAAGTCGCTTTGGATAAAAGCGTCTGATAAATGTAAATGTAAAAGAAAGGAGGGAAAAAATGGGGGGCTAGGGGGCAAACTACCTAAAAAAGTCAAATACAAACACACTGTGGGAGCATAAAACATAAAGGAAACTTAAAACACTAGGTTTTCATTAATCTGCTGTGAGATGGCAACCCTAATACGTACATAAGAGAAAAGGCAATATTCTGCTCTTCCGCTGTGTAAAAAAAAAACTACATCTCCCTAAAGAACTACATCTCCCAGACTGTTGGCAGCTTGAGGCGGAAGCAGTGTGTGAGATTTGGCGCTGTTGTGTGCGGCAGGCCGGAGTCTGATCTTCCTTTGGCGCCGGGAGAGCGGAGAGCCGCGCGTCCATGTGTGTAGTGCCCCGGACCTGACCGGACCACTCATCCCCTCCCAATCCGAGCCAGAACTCGACTCCACATGGATCCCAACTCTCTGATCGAAGCCCTACGGGGCACTATGGACCCGAACCTGCGGGAGGCCGCGGAGAGGCAGCTGACCGAGGTACGGAGAGGGGGAGACGGGGAGAGCGAGACAGACACGGGGAGAGGGGGAGATGATGATGATGGTGGCGGCGGCTTTGGGCCTTTACTCACCAAGGCAGCGTGCAGTCCTCTCCTGCGGGGTGGTCATCCCTCCTGCCACCACTCCGGGTTGGCACAATGGCCCCATCCTCTCTCCTCTCTCTTTAAAACTGTCTTTATTTGTCGGTAGAGTCGTTTCTGCCCCGGGCCGCTGCCTCATCCCTCGTGCCCGGGTTTTTAACCACGCTAGCCGGATAGTTAGCTTCCTAGCCTGTTTATCTATCCTCAAACATTCGCGTAGAGGTGCTGTTGTGTTTATTCTCTGATTTGGATTCTCTGATAATCCCAGAGATTATCATTCCGAACACGTGTACCTATTTCTGACGCCTCGTTGATAGTTTAACAGTTAGCCTGCGTGCTAACTTAGCAAACTTAGCACAGCCTCTCACGTGTCATGGTGCCAGTCGTTTTTTGTCGAAGTGTCTTTGAGAGCTCAAAACAAACTGTGAAGCGTATCCGTTCGGATGTGGGTCGAAATGTGAATACGGCTAAATCAAATGAATTTTTTTCCTACAATGTTTACACCTGGGAGCGTATATTGGCCGACGATTAGACGGCCATCATCTCCCAAATCAGCTGTATTCACTATTTGGCCAAAAGTATTGGGACGCTTGACCATTACACTGGTGTAAGACCTTTAACGTCACTACATTTGGATACATATACTTTAATAGGGTGTTGGCCAGCCCTTTAATATTGGTATCAGCTTCCACTCTTCTTGGAAGGCTTTCCACTAGCTTTTGGAGTTTCTTAAGGAATTTGTGGCCATTCATTATGTAGCGCGTTTTATGAGGTCAGACACTGATGCTGGACGAGAAGGCATGACTCGCAATCTCCATTCCGGTTCATCCCAAAGGTGCTGGATGGAGTTCAGGTCAGGACTCTCTGCGGGTCAGTCAAGTTCCTCCACACAGAACTCATTCAGCCATGTTTTATGGAGCTTGTTTTGTGCCCTGGGACACAGTCATGCTGGAATAGAAAGGTTCATCCCCAGACTGTCCACAAAGTTGGAAGCGTGGCGTTGTCCAAAATGTCTTGGTCTGCTGAAACATTAAGATTACCCTTCACTGGAATTAAGGGGTTCCGCACAAGCTGATACTTTTCCAATACTTTTATCCATACAGTGTGTATGACAGGTTATGATCTGCTCTAGTACAACTCTGGTGCAAAACTAGGTTAACTTCTGTTTAATCCTCATTTTATAAACGTCACCAATTTAGAGAATATAGCTAATAGTACATTATGTACTTTTTGGTTTTATCATGTGAGGGCACCCTGGGTAAGCTCCAACAGTTTTTATCAACTCTGAAATAACACCATACCAGTTAATAATAATCATGGAAGTATGTAGTTACCACCTTTGTAAAGAAGTAGGTCCCCAAGTGTTTCACTGACCTGAAGCATCAGCTGTGTATTATTCTGTGTATTTACATTCATTTAACTGTATAGTCAAACATCATACCATTTCTTATTGCTTGCCTCAGTTGTGTAATATTTATTATCAAGCCTTCTGTTATTTTAGCGTATACTTTACATACTTTTTATTAAAGTAATTTGCTTGCAGAGCAGAATATTCATGGAGGGTCGTCTGGCTATTTGAACAATTTTACAGAAAGAAAAGAAAACTCTTAGTCCCACAGGTGGAAAATTTACATTGTTGTAGCAGCAAAGTGGACAGTACGAAAGAAAGTAGAAGCCGTGTAACATATAAAAATTATACAGTATAGCAGTATAATATAAACATATACTATACAGGAATTTCAAAGGCATAAATATAGAACTGTATATGAATGTATAATCAAAGAGCTGTCTTCTTAAATGAGCAGTTTCCTCTAAAAGGGTTAATCAGCACTTGAGGCTGCATGGTGGAAGTCCTAAGTGTGAGTCATGTTTGGTATCCAGGGAAGGGTTAGAAAGTGCATTTGTCACTGCAGGGTGTAAGAGGGAGGCCCGTTTAGCTTGTTGAAGTGAGTGCAGTGGTTCCGCGCGAGTACAGCTGGAGAGAGCCCCGCTGTCCGGTTCATTCATTGGTCATTATTCGTGGTCTTTAACCACATCATGGCTGTTGGCGCCTAATGCCGCCTCTTGGTTGTTAAAGGGAAATACTTAGCAAGTGAACACAGCCACAGTTTGAAAGGGAGACTAGATTGATGCAGTCTCCAGTGACAGAGCCACCCTGCTGGCTGGGGTCCAAGCTGTCCATGTGGCCTGCAGGTTTAGATTCCTGGGTGCTGACACATTCTGTGGAAAGAGGGAGGGAGAGAACACACAGCACCAGTGACATGGCAATTCAGTTTAATTATTTATATACAATATGTATTCAGATATATAAACGCATTATTGATGTGCATATAGCTTGTATACATTGTGTATTCTCCCATTCTACTGCAATAGTTTTGTGTTCTCCCCATACTGCAGTAGTAAGTAATGGCAGTTTAGTACTGTGTTAAATGAATCAGACTCATTTGGATATGAGGCACTTCATTAATACCCGCCATTCATTCAGCTGTTCCTGTGATGACTAAGGACAAGCTGAGTGAAGCGTTATTGCTCAGATGTACTGTAATATTACGTCAGAGTTTGTGGTTCCAATCTGGAATATGTACATAATGTGCTGATATATACACTTAATCCGTACTAACTTATATAGCGTTAACATATCAGAGATATTTGTATAGTGATGCAAACGCAGCAAAATGAAAGAAGGGTGTTTTAGCACCATAGTTTACATGCTAGCTAATTATCACCCGTTATGTAAAGTTTATACTTTACATAAACATTCTCCTATTTGATGACATCTGTCCAATGGTAGAAGTTTAAAACTTTTTTGCTTTTACTGAAACTATAGATATGATGGCAGTGAAGGCCTCATTTGTGCATATGCTGTTTGCCCTGTCATGCACTATGCTTCTCTTGATTTAAGCTCTGTCATTTCTTAAAGGTTTTAAACATAATGTTCACAGCAAGGCATAGCTTTCCTGTTTAGTCCGGAGGTGCTATGAAGTGCACATTTATGGAATGCAACATCTTTCTCCTACGGCTTAAGAGTAAGGCTTGTTTCTGTTTTCTCCCGCAGGGCCATGCCCAGGTAAACTTCGCATCCGCGCTGCTGCAGGTGACCATATCCGATCAGCTGGATTTGCCTGTGCGGCAAGCAGGTACACACGCCTCCATAGGTTTCAGTGTCCCTTTGTTTACATTCTCATGTCTGTGAAAGACACGTGACCTCGTGTGTGTTGAAGTTTCTGCTTTATTAGGCCGTCAGTTGCTATTCAGTGGCACTGAGCTGACAGGTTCTCTCACCACATGTTTGTATATTAGAGCCACACATCTTTGCCCACGTTTCCTCCGTCTGTTGAGCCTACATGCACATAGAGGCAGAATCTCGAGTCCTCAATTAATTACTGATTTTTGTTCTTTTAAAACCAGGAAGTTTTTCATAGATGTAGAACCATAAGGAACAGGAAGTTCTTCACTGTTATTAAGCTACTGTGCTTCACTTGGTTGTTTCATTAGGCACATTATTGTCTAATGTGTCATTACGAAGTTAGGAGGAGCTCTTTGACCACATTCCTCAGATGGTTTGTGGGGTAAGTGCTTTAAAAAGGCCTTGCTGCTCTGTGTGTTTGCTTTAGTCAAAGCTGTATCTGTCTCTGCCATTGTAGAGGATATGACCAGTTTAACCATATCACCTTGATGTTATCACCCATAAGGCATTGTTGGAACATATTCTTATAAGTTTCACTCCCTGGAAACAAAACTGTATAATATTGTAGAGCTTTTTTATTGTTTGGTTTTTTGGTCACACAGATTATTTTTGAGTGGCAGAGGTTTGTTCTAGGCTCTTCACCGAGACGCTGAACCAGTGAACATTCTGTGACTGTGCTTCCACTGCATCTGACTCTGATTTGGCCAGATTCAATTTGGCTCGTCGTTGCTGTTGTGGCAGTGATATCAGCCGAGCGTGCTCAGTGGCCACAGCTCTAAAAGCTGAAACTGTGACAGTAGTGTGCCTCCTGCATGCCCTCTTAAAGAGCTGCTGTCACGGTAAAATAAGCCACCGGAGGAGGTGCCACTGCCCGGGTCACGGCAAGAGCACATCTTAGACAGCTATCCGAGCTCCTCCCGGTGTCCCCGCTTTCGTTTTCCTTGAGTTACGACAGGGATATAAAACTGCAACGTCACAGCAGCTCAGTTGTTTATCTTTATCAAATTTCACTTGGTTAAGATTTTTTTTCTTTCTTTCAAACGCTCAGATCTTTCCTGATTTTCTGCACAATTTAGTCATGTCCAGTTCTACCCTTATGCTGGGGCTCCCCCATTCCCTCACTGGGAGTGTGAAGGCCAACATGTACTTCCTAAGAGTCACATTAAGCCAGACACCAGATCTTTTCAAAGTCATTAGACGGTGGAGGAGAGAGTAAAAACCAATTGTATTCTCTTGGACTTCCGGCCAAGGATGGCTGTGGCACTCCTGGGGATCGAACTCATGCTCTCCCGATGATGGGGCCGATGCTTAGACAGTTGCGCCATTCAGCACTCCTCAAATAAAGGTTCTTGTGTTTCTTGGCTTGGACATACGGCTCTGTGAAAAACTTGTTTGGAATCTAATCTTTTCATTCAACAGCCTTTTTCAGTCTCGCATCTCATTTGCAAGAAGAATTATTTGAAGGATCTGTTGAAAGTCTCTGCAGCAGATGAAGGGCATTATATAATGTCCACTCAGTGTTTAAATATGACAAAAGTAAGAGAATGTAGTCAAACCAAGTTTTTCCATGTTAAAAAAATGTATATATTTGATTATCCGGGCAGTGCAATACAGGGAACAGTTTAAGCTTCCATCAGACATTTATTTATTTATTTATTTATTTATTTATTTATTTATTTATTTATTTGAATGGACAAACACCTAAGCTTCAGTTATCTCGTTTTAGGATGAATGGTTAGTTTGGGGCTGGAAAGGGCCGCAGAGGGGGCTGCCGATTCAGCAGCTGGAAGGATTAACCTCATCCGGCTACACGGGCACATCCAAAGTCAGCAGTCTGCTATCTGATTCACTCCCTTCAAAACCATCCTGTACCTTGTTGCTGAAGAACTAGAGTGCAGAAGGAGGGTTGGGCTGGTTAGAGAAGTTCTAAAACCCACCTCGCATGGCCCTTCCACATTTCACATTCTCAGAGGGCAAGTCCTGAACTCCCTACACTAGTGTTGTCTGGATCACGGCCACACAGCGCTGATTTCCACATGAAATAGAGGCTGCCCCGCAGGCTGTTGTCGAGATGACGGGAGCTGAATACGCTGGGGAGGGGGGGGGGTGTAATAGACCCTGACTGTATGTGTGTGGAGATGAATACAGAGGCACTCTGGATGTGCTTGAAAAGCACACCTGCTGATCTTATTGAACCAGAGCGCTGCTGTGCCGATGCACAGAGCCTCCTTTTATTAATGCTGAAGCTCAGAACAAATCCTGCCTCGTTGTCACTCTCACGCTTTTTCAGTGCACACTAACATTTCATTTCTGATTGGAATCTCGCAGCCTTCTGACTCACGCACGTGTCACTGCTTGGTGCCCTGTTCCAGTCATCCGTTCTTGGAAACATCTTCTGACTAGATTAAGTCTATGAATCAATTACTTCAGAGCCTTCTAGAAATAATGGCTGCTCTTAAGCACGGATGGCTGCAGAGACTGGAAAGAAATCAGTGTTAATGCCATAGTTGTGAAACCAGAAGACACTAAGCAACTGTTTTGTCAAGACAGCAGAGTTGCCTATCTCTCGTTTCCTGAAGCCTTGAAGTTATTGACCAAGTGAACGTGTGTCTTCGAGAATTTGAACTGATGTAATTGAAGTGAAGAAAAACATGAACTTCCTTCATGTGACCATGAAAAATGGTTTCACCCTTCGTAGAACAGCAGGCTGTGGCAACAGAGAGAAAGTCATGGGTTTCATTTTTCACGGCTGTACTTGTCCCTGTCAATCATTATTGGACATCTGATCAAACAGGCTTTTAAAGAATGTTTATATATAATAGTTAAATTGCTGCCATTGGTGAATCGGCCTCTTTTTTCTTTTCTTTCTTTGAGAGCTTGCCGTCTGCCTTTTAATACGAACGTTTTAAGAGAATTGAATGAATGGCAGTTGAATTGAATTGTCTGAAGTTCACAAATGGTCTCCTTATGAAAGTGGTGATGTTCTGTTTTGCTCATGCAGGAGTGATCTATTTAAAGAACATGGTCACACAGTTCTGGAGTGAAGGTGACAACACGAACAATGAAGCGCCTGCCAACAACATCCCTGAAGAGGACCGTCAGTTCATTCGAGACAACATAGTGGAGGCAATCATCCAATCCCCAGAGCGCATCAGGTAACACGGCCACTGGTGAAAAGTGACCCTGTACACGTAAAGCATGCGTTCTAGAAGGCAGTGGGTTGTCCCCTTTTGTCTTCTAACTGCTTTTCTTTTTTTCCTGTGTTCCCTAGAGTGCAGCTGACCACCTGCATTCACCACATGATTAAGCATGACTACCCCAACAAATGGACAGCCATCGTGGACAAGATTGGTTTCTACCTGCAGTCTGACAACTGTGGCGGCTGGCTGGGTATCCTGCTGTGTCTCTACCAGCTGGTGAAAAACTACGAGTAAGATGCTCAGAATATGGTGGAATTGACCCCAGATGATGATTAGCTACACAATTAGTTTGATTTCCTTAATTTTGCATTGGTTAGAAGGCTACATGTCTTGAAGAATTAAGTAATTTTTTTTCTTGTCAAATATCTTTATTGAAAAAATCCAATACTTCCACTTACAGAAATATCATTGACCCTTTTTCTAAATAAATATACTTAATTTAAAAAAATCTGACGTGAACGACGGAGAAAATAATCAAATTAAATTAGAGTGCTGTATAATAAACAATGAACCCCCGCCCCCCACCACGCACACACACACACACACGCACGCACACACACCCCGCCCATGTGGGCTCATCACAGCCATATTACATGGATACAACAGGTACTTATAGGCATCAAAGTTAATTGCGCAGTTAATTGCACACTGCACTGTCTAGTTTCAGACATTGTATGGCACTCTTAGTTCACATAAAAAAGCCTTACTAACCTTACATGCCAGCTTATTTAGCCTAGCCATAGTTCCAGTGCAGAACTACACCAGACATGTCTCGGATAAAGGATTAGAAATTAAATTTGGGATGTTTTTGTCTGAGTCATCGCTTTGGTGCAGTGCCACAGGTGTTAAGTTGCTCACTGCACTCTTTTGTAACAGGTACAAGAAACCTGATGAGCGGCAGCCCCTGATTGCTGCCATGCAGATCTTCATGCCCATGCTGAAGGATCGTTTCATCCAGCTGCTGCCAGACCCCTCTAGTGACTCTGTGCTGGTGCAGAAGCAAATCTTCAAAATCTTCTATGCCCTCTTTCAGGTACCCTTAGATCGATCTTTCACTCTGAAGCTGCTGCCTCATGTCGAGAGTGTAATTGGAACATGCTTGTAGGTCTGTTATAATTTTTGCTTTCTGTTCTCTTCCAGTATAATCTCCCTCTGGAGCTGATTAACAGGCAGAACCTGACTGAGTGGATGGAGATCCTGAAGGCAGTAGTGGACAGAGATGTACCTCCGGTAAGGACCTGTGTCTGTTTCAGCCAGAGTAGCTGGCTGCAGGTGAACGGTGTGCGTGGTGTCTGTCTGCGTTCAGTGCTGTCTCCAGTCTGTGTTTTACAGACTGCGTGGCTGTGCTCACGCCACACCTGCAGCCACAGGGCCAACGGAGATCATAGTACTGGCTTAGTGACGTCTATATGACTTTATACCACTCGCCAGCCTCCAATCTCTCCTACAAAAAGTCATCTGGGACAGGGCAGTATGTCTACAGTTCAGTTCAGAGTTGTCTAGTACACTTTCTGGCATCTATTCTCCAGGAAATTAACCAGTCAGTAAAGACTGCAGCTGTTTTTTTAAACAAATTAGAACTGATGATTACTGCTCATAGTAGGTTTGATTGGTTTCAGCCCCAATTATGGATTTCTCCTCTGCTGCAAAAACGTTTCCTTATGTCTAATGCAACCATCTAAGCAGGCCTTGTTGATTAATTTATTGGTGGATCAGCAGTGGGGGGGGAGATGCAGGATTGAGGACTACTGAATTCGATGAGGCATGTTTTATTGAAGACATACCAAGTTACGTCAAAGTCCGATTTAAAAAAAGTAGAATTGCAAAGCGCTGAAATAGCCGGAGCATATGAAAACATCAGTTGTTGTACAGTCAGTACTTTTAATGTTGAGCGCTGGACTCACCATGTTTGTGTGTTGCTGCCTTCCAGGATACCCTGCAGGTGGATGAGGACGAGAGGCCTGAGCTTCCCTGGTGGAAGTGTAAGAAGTGGGCCCTCCACATCCTGGCCCGGCTCTTCGAGAGGTACAGCACGCCCTCGCTTTCTCGCTCTCGGAGCCCAGCGCACCAGCTCCACTCCGGCAAACCGGAGGTTGAGCTCTCGCTGGTGACTCACGGCTGAATAGCCAGCCCACGCTGAACAGTTGGAAATACTGAACTGGTTATTTTTAGTCATCTTTTGTGTGTTTTGCGAGTGTAATCTGACATGCCCGATCGTTATGTTTTGTCTCTAAGATATGGCAGCCCCGGCAACACGACCAAAGAGTACACAGAGTTTGCGGAACTGTTCCTCAAGGGTTACGCTGTGGCTGCTCAGCAGGTAAGAGAGATGGCACAGACAAGCAATGCTTTGCTGTCTCGGTTTGAGTTGACCTGTTAAAGCTAAAACATTCCACCTTCATGTCCTCACAGGTTCTGCTGAAGGTCCTGTATCAGTATAAAGAGATGCACTATGTAGCACCCAGAGTTCTGCAGCAGACCCTAAACTACATTAACCAGGGTATTGCGCATGCCGTTACCTGGAAAAACCTAAAGCCACACATCCAGGTAAGAGGACTGTACTTATACAGGTTTCCCTCTGATTTACCATAGACTGACTTCACAAAGTGTTTTGTCAGCGTTTTCAAATAGTTAGCAAGAATTGTTCTCAGGTTTCAGTGTGCATTAATGTAACAACACGTCGATAAAGCAGAACATTGCACAAGTAGCTATCAGAACAGCTGTCATGGTTGCATGCTTGTTAAGTTGGCAGGTTTCCAGAAGCTCTCATTTGCTGTCAAAGCTCAGGTGGTTGACGCATGAAGGGACTGTCCAAGTTAAAAATGTTTTAAATATTTTGGTATTGGTTCCTGTTCCTCTCACTGTTCAGAATCTTTGTTCTTTTAAGGAAGTCTAAAATTGCGAGTGCATACTTATATAGACCTTGTTTGCTAGATTTTTTTGTCCTGGTCCAGCAGTGATGGAGAATCTTTTGAACATGTCTGACCGCAGGGCATCATTCAGGACGTGGTCTTCCCCCTGATGTGCTATACAGACAGCGACGAAGAACTGTGGCAGGAGGATCCGTACGAGTATATCCGCATGAAGTTTGGTACGAGCATTGCTTGTGGCAGAGTCTCTTGTAGCACGAAGCTCAGTGTGGCTGCTGGAAACTGCAGAAGAGTTCATCACTAATGTCTTTTGTTTTCACTCTTCCTTAGATGTGTTTGAGGACTTTATCTCGCCAACCACGGCTGCTCAGACCCTGCTCTACACCGCCTGTAATAAAAGGAAAGAAGTGAGTTCTCGCTAAGCACCATCTGGCATAAAGAATCCTGGCATGCTACTCTTCAGCCACACTTCCAAGTGTATAGGTCCTATTGCCAACATGCTGATGTATTCAGTCGGCACCCTGCCTCTCATGTAGCGTCATTGTTGGGCATCTGCCGAGGCTGCCTAGAACGGGAGAGAGGATGTTATAAACAAATGTTGGAGCAATGTGGCTCTTCATTTCTATATACTGTGTGTTTTTGAGGGGATGGGGTATGCAGGTAAAGCCATGTGTAGTGTTTCATGCTTACATTGCTGTGCAATTAATTTTACTGACTGAACAATTGCCAAGTGTGGCATGGAAAGCTTGCCCGAACACTTTTCTGTGCATGGAAGACCCAGCGTTACCCACTTTGCTAAACCAAAATTTAAGAGTACACCGATCAGCCGACATTAAAACCACTGACAGCCCACCTGTCAAGCAAATCAACTCCGTTCTTTACATTGCAAAAATGGCATTTATGTGGATGTTGCTTTGACACCTTGGCAGTGTGCACACTCCTTCATTGCAATATTTCATAACAGTCGCCTCGTTTAGTAGAATAATGCCTCCTGCCACACTACAAACAAGTGAGCTGAGCCAGGCATTGGCAAAGAGTTCAAGGTGTTGACTTTGCTTCCAAAGTCCCCTGATCTCCGTGCAATCTAGCATCTGTGGGATGTGCAAGACAACTAAGTCTCATCCGTGGAGACCCCACCTCGCATCTCTCTGGACTTATGGGATCTGCTGCTAACGTCTTGGTGCCAGATACCTCGGCACAGCTTCAGAGGTCTTGGAGTCCATGCCTCCATGCAGTTTGTGGCGGACATATACAATATTAACCAGAATTTATTTCATGTACGGCTGATGGGTGTAAATTGCTGGCTGCTGGCGAGCGCTGTGTGTGGTATCAGTCTGCATTTAGTGCTGTCTCCGGTCTGTGTTTTACAGGCTGTGTGACTGTGCTCACACCACACCAGCAGCCACAGAGCCACTGGAGATCATAGTACTGGCTTAGTGACTGTCTACCACTGGCCAGCCTCCAATCTCTCCTACAAAACCCTCAAAGGGAACGATTTGTAGGCCTCTATCGGAGTTCGGTTTGTTCACTGTTCCCCCCCCCCCCCCCCCCCCCCCCCTTTCTTCTACAGGTGTTGCAGAAGACCATGGGCTTCTGTTATCAGATCCTAACTGAACCCACCTCTGATCCCCGCAAGAAGGATGGTGCCCTTCACATGATTGGCTCTCTGGCTGAGATTCTGCTTAAGGTATGTTTTGAAGAGATCTACCAGTTTTATTTTCTTGTCTGATGCATAAGTGACTTCAGCTGTCTGTTTTATTGAATGCCACTGACCCCCATGGACTGTCATCTTCTGTCTGTTTTGTACAGAAAAAGATTTATAAAGACCAGATGGAGTTTATGCTCCAGAACCATGTCTTCCCCCTCTTCCGCAGTGAGCTTGGTTACATGAGAGCAAGGGTAAGTAGCAGCCTTAATAAGTAAATTTGCTTTAAAAAGTTTCTCCTGTTCCAGTTTTACTTGAAATATTTAGTAACATAAGTCTCATTGAAAGGGGGGAGGGGTGGGAAATCGGATATGAAAAGTGAGTTTCTTGACTAGCGATACTGAGACTCTCTCTGCCCTGTCCCATTGACTCCAGGCCTGTTGGGTCCTGCACTACTTCTGTGAGGTGAAGTTTAAGAGTGACCAGAATCTGCAGACAGCACTAGAGCTGACCCGCCTCTGCCTCATCAATGACAACGAGATGCCCGTCAAAGTGGAGGCGGCCATTGCCCTGCAGGTCCTCATCAGCAATCAAGAGAAAGGTAGGTCCTCTCTTAACCCTGTTCAGCTTTAAGAATTGTCACACTGACTGCAAGAAGTCGGGACAGCAGCTTCCTTGTAAAGTGCATTCATGCTTCATGATATGGTTATTTTTGCACTTATGAGCAAATATATACATTATTATTATAATAAGGTAAAGCATTTGTTGCCATACATTTTTATAGTCATGGAGGTTTATGACTATATACATGTTTATTGAAAACAAATGATCTAAGGTGGAATAAACTGAGACAGTGAGTATATAAGCTTGAGAAAAGCTGTATGCCGAGAGCTGTCCTTTCATGCAGGCCACCAAGTGATGGAGGTGCAGGTATCTATGGCTGAGCAGCAGAGTTACAGTGTCGAGCAGTAAATAATTAATAGAGCTTTTGAAGTCAGGAGCTTGCATTCCTTGAGAGGCAGAGTAAAGTTAGCCAAGCTTATTTATTCATTCCCTTCCTCTCGGTAGGTACAGGGAAAATTTTGAGTTAAACTTAGGGAAGTTCTCTTATTAGAAATGCAGTTGGGTGTTTTGAGATTGCACCATTTCAATAGTGCTGGAAGGTGGGCTGTTTCTGCACTGTGTGGAAGAGGTTTAGTGTAGAAGAAAGGTTAAATGCTGCTAGTTCTCACACTTTGTTTGTTTTAACCCTTTGCCCTGCAGCCAAAGAGTACATCACCCCCTTCATCCGGCCAGTGATGCAGGCTCTCCTCCACATCGTGCGTGAGACCGAGAATGACGACCTCACCAATGTAATACAGAAGATGATCTGCGAGTACAGCGAGGAGGTGACCCCGATCGCCGTGGAGATGACCCAGCATCTGGTAAGGCCCTCCAGCCGATGGCTTAGTCACGGCTCCTGAAGGAGGTTTTTAATGATTCACTCGGAAGGAAGATTTCAGTATGCAGGGCTGTGTGCGTTATAACTGAAGTGCACTCGCTACTCTGCATTCTCCCAGGCTATGACCTTCAACCAGGTGATCCAGACTGGCCCTGATGAGGAAGGAGGCGATGACAAGGCAGTAACAGCCATGGGCATCCTCAACACTATCGACACGCTCCTCAGTGTGGTCGAGGACCATAAAGAGGTCAGTGCAGCCAGATGCCCACGCACTGACTGAGCTTCTCGCTCCATTCTGTGATATCAGTGTTGAATTGCATAGCCCTGCTGTGTAGTGGTGTGATTACACCACCTTATCCATCCTCTTTGGCTTCTATCAGCGCTGACGTACTTCTAGCCGCCCACGAGCTCCAGGGAATGCATGCTGTTTTCTAGCCGCCTTTAAAATAGCCTCATAGGTAGGATCTAGAAATATCGGGTTAGTACAACAGAGCAAGCGTTCTGGAAGATGTTTGTTCCTTATTAAAATCACAAAATGTTTGGGAGTTTTTTGTCAAATATTTATAGCATCTGTTTTAGATTATTGAATTATCTGATTAAATCTTTTGTTTTCAAATGATTGATAAATATACCTTTCAGCCATGACACAACCATTGTTATTGCATTAAACTACTAATACTATTACTTACTATGTACTACTACCACAACAACAAAGCAAGCAGCCAACCACGCAGCCATCTGAATAATTTCTAACATAAGATCATTATTTTAAAAGCTGTTACTGTACAATCTGGCTGCTGTTGCACCATTATGGGGTAGGAAATTCAGGGCAGCCGTGCATGTTTCCTTCTAGGGATCTTTGTAGTTAGCCAGTGCTCAAGTGGCTGAATATCTGTGTTTCCTGACGTTTTTACGTTTTTCAGATCACACAGCAGTTGGAGGGAATTTGTCTGCAGGTGATTGGCACCGTACTTCAGCAGCACGTCCTGGGTACGCATTCCCTGTCAGTTCGGTTAAACATTTCAGCCATGGCTGGCATTTTGAAATGGTCCTATGTTTACCCAGGTCAGGTGCCTCACTGTGTTTGTGTTTCACAGAGTTCTATGAGGAGATCCTGTCCCTGGCCCATAGTCTGACGTGTCAACAGGTGTCGCCACAGATGTGGCAACTCCTCCCTCTCGTCTTTGAAGTCTTCCAGCAGGATGGTTTTGACTACTTCACAGGTAACCGTATTTTGCTTGTTACCGTATTTTACAGATGCTGTCGTTCTGTAGTGTGTATTAATAGACAATTTATTACAATTTATTAATACTGAAAAGTCAAGTTACCAAAGGGGACCAATATGCAGGGGATGTCGTCGTGGTGGTGGTGGTGGTTGGGGGTGTCCGTGTTGATGCCTCAGCATGGCTAAGTGTGTGTGTGGGGGGGGTCCGTGCCAGAGTATATGCCTCAGCATGGTTCCAGGGGGATATGCACGCATTAAGTCACAAAATAGGTCCTTATTTGTGCTGTGAAAACTGAAAACTGATGCACATTTTGCATATCACTTGTGTTTATTCGGGTTTGCGTACCAGTTATGTCAATCCCTGCCTATGTAGCAAGTTTTCTATTATGAGAGTTAAAGGCTTTTCTCAGTTGTTTGGGATATTTTTTTTTTTTTTTTTTTACATTTCCTTTAATTACATTTTCTTCCAGATATGATGCCGCTCCTGCACAACTATGTTACAGTCGACACGGACACTCTTCTGTCTGACACCAAGTACCTTGAAATCATCTACAGCATGTGCAAAAAGGTAAGAGCATGGTTTAAATTTACTGTAGTGTTGTACATTTTGTGTGTGTTTGTTTTCATGAGAGGGCTGTAATTTGTATTCTCTCCTTTCAGGTGTTGACAGGTGACCCAGGAGAAGATCCAGAGTGTCATGCAGCAAAACTGTTGGAAGTAATCATTCTCCAGTGCAAAGGGCGTGGCATTGACCAGGTGACTGTTCTTAACCCCCTATTTTGCAGGCGTACTATTCAATGAATGTTCTTAAGATTTGTTTGTGGCTCTGGAGTGGCATAATGTTGGATCATGAGGAGATTACGAGTTTTGGCTTCTTTCTCTCTTCCTGGCAAGGGTATCTTATCTGACATAATAGAATTGGCAGTTAACAATCTCCAATCACATTGTGTTGTCCAGTTACAATGTGTTAGTGGCTGGTGAGGTGTGGTGGTTACATATGACTCAGAGGAAGCATGTGCTGGCTCTCACCCTCTCAGTGGGAGTTGTATTGCATGATCATTTCTGGCTACTGGATAGAACGGGAGATAACTAAATTGGCCAGAAAAATGGGGAGTGGGAGGGTAATAACTTTATTTAGTTTCTTCTATGGAACTGATGTCATGTTTCAAGTGAGGAATGTTTAGGGGTTAAACTGCTTTAAAAAATCCTTGTGCATCTATACCACAACATTAACACAGTTCTTGCCAAATGCTCCTGCAGGTGGTGCCCTTGTTCGTAACCACAGCACTGGAGCGTCTGACGCGGGAGGTGAAGACCAGCGAGTTGAGGACCATGTGCCTGCAGGTGGCCATCGGTGCTCTGTATTACAGCCCTCCTCTGCTGCTCAACACCCTGGAGAACCTGCGCTTCCCCAACAACACTGAGCCAATAACCAACCACTTCATCTCCCAGTGGCTCAAAGACATTGACTGCTTCCTCGGGTATGACCTGGAATTCTTTCCTCTAGAGTGGATCACGCGATTCTGTTCCGCTGCAGCCTTTAATCCTATGCGCTTGTCTTTGTAGGCTCCATGACCGAAAGATGTGTGTGTTAGGGCTCTGTGCTCTAATGGATCTGGAGCAGAGGCCGCAGGCTGTCAATCAAGTCGCCGGCCAGCTTCTCCCTGCTGCCATCCTTCTGTTTAGTGGCTTGAAGAGGGCCTACGCCTGCAGGGCCGAGCATGAGAACGAGGAAGATGATGATGATGAGGACGGAGAAGAGGATGATGATAATGGTAATTAAGTTATTTCTTTCCTTCTTTTTTAAAAAATGCATTAATATCAATACAATGTCCTATTTGCGATTTAGTTCAAATGTTTTTTCCTTGGAAATGTGCTTGTACTGTGTCAGTACAACAACATACTGTCATCCAGAACATCAGAGCATTCTAAGAAAAGTGAGTGCTGAAAGTGAGTGCCTGCCTGAATGTGTCGTTATCTTTGTTTCTAGCTGAGCTTGGAAGCGATGAAGATGACATTGATGAGGAAGGCCAAGAATACCTAGAAATGTTAGCCAAGCAAGCAGGAGAAGATGGCGACGATGAGGACTGGGAGGAAGACGATGCTGAAGAGACTGCGCTTGAGGGCTATACCACCCTGGTTGATGATGAGGATAACCCTGTCGACGAGTACCAGATCTTTAAAGCCATATTACAGAGTAAGAGCTGTTTGAAAAGCTCCGTTCCATGAAAGTAAAGAACTGCTTATCTTTGCTTCTTATTAAGGATGCTTTGTTCACTAGGGTTTTTTTTTTTTCTCCAACAGATATCCAGACCCGTGATCCCACATGGTACCAGGCACTCACCCAAGCTCTGGATGAAGAGCAGGGCAAACAGCTTCAGGACATTGGCACACTCGCAGATCAGAGACGAGCAGCTCACGGTATGCCCAGAGATCATGGGGAGAGTTCTTATGCGTAGAGTTTCAGCGTAGAATTGAGCTTTTGTCCATTAGACCTGTAAATATTACAAAAAATGTTAAACCATCCTAATCCAGGCCTACTGACCTGTATGCATTTCGTGTAGTGCAGTGCATTTTTACACCAAACAACGGCAGTACTGTTTGTTGATCTAAACTATACAGAAACTGCTGCTGTTGCACAGTTTTCTGCTGCACAGGTGCCGGGTCTGATGTTGGGTTCTTTCCACAGTCGACAGACATTATGGTTATATGGTAATAAAAATGAAAATAAATGTCTATATTTGCTGTTTCGTCTTTGTCACAAATTTATTCTGTAGGCAATAAATAAGATATTTGTTTTAATATACAGATTGACTTGCTACATTGTGGATGTATCTGCTATCTTAGAAATACAACGAAATACAATGGTTCCCAATTTTAACTTGGAACTGTTTTATTAGGGATTTCAATTGCAGGAGTTTTTTTTAAATGTTAACTTTTTAATATATTATCAAATGTTTAAATTTTAATAAGGCCAGGTTCAGCAAAATTGTCACTTTGCGCAATTTTCAGCCAAGTCATGTTTTGTCTCAAATTTTTTTGATATCGCAGTGCAGATATGTGACAGAATGCATCACTGACACACGACAATGCATTGTGGAGAGTAAACATGAGATTTTATTTGTTGTAACTGCATTGTTTATGGAGTTAAACCAGTGCCTGTCAAGACTAGTGCACTCATATCTTACATCATCCTACCACTAATGGTGTGTAACATTACAGTCAATCTACTGTTAAGGCTTCCCCATTACCGGCAAAAACATATAGCACGAACCGCACTGACAAACAATACACATGCGGATCAAATCAGAAGCAGAACAAGACAGCCAACACCGGGACTACTCTATGTCCACCTAGGAAGCGCTCGAAGTTTCCTGTGTGAAGCTAAAGCGATCAACCTACAGCTATTAGCATCCCCTCTGAGAGAGTGTTCAGCAGTAGTGGGAATATTCTCTCACCTCATCGTTCAAGGCTGAGCTCAGAAAATGAGAACATGCTCACCTTTTTGCACTTCAACTTGGACTGATCTTGTGAACAGTTAAAGCTCTTCTGTTTTACATTATTTTTTCTAATATTGTCACTGCATTCAATCATTTTAGCATCAACAGATGACATCTGTGCTGCCTATAGATGTGTACAGATTAGTTTTATTTAAATTTTCTAACTATGCAGCATCTTAAAGAAGCAGAAATTTTAACTGCAATTTTAAGTTAAACAGTGCAATTTATGTGCACGTCATCAGGTAGGTCTTAGTTCAATTTTCTTGCTAAAAAAGACATACGAACTGAAAAAGGAGCTCCTCAAAGGAGCTGGATGTGTTTACAAGTACACTTGAATTTAATGGCACTCTTTGTTCCATGAGTGTTTTCAGATACAGCTTTAAATATCCGTTTCTCAAAGATTACTTGATTATTATTTATTTTGTACTTATGTTTTTGACTGGTGTATTCAAACGCCAGCAGTAACCTCTGTCTGTGCAGCTTACAGACTTTTACAGTCTTACAGATGGTTACAGAGATTACTAAATAATGTCAAGCCCAAAACCTTTATAGAATGTTTGAGTTTAATACAGTTGTGAAATCAATTCACATAAAATAACCGAAATAATCGCGAAACTATAATCGTACCACCAGAATTTCTAATGACAGTCCCTGGCACTAGTTTCATTAGTAAATTGTACCAGAGTAGTCATTTTTGTTTGTTCAAATTTCACTCTAAATATGATAATGTTGGTTGATTTTTCAGTATGACTTACTGTGTAGCTGGAAGCCGCAGCCATTGGTTTAAATCCTGGTGTTCACAAAGCAGTTATAAGGACAAATCTTGAGATTTCTTCATATTGAAAGTGAACATTCTGTCATACATGAACACACCACAGCACACAGTGTGAGCAGCACGAAATTTAACCCATTCACCAAGAGAAGCAGGGGGCAGCCATGAACTGAGTGCCCGTGGAGCAGTGTGTGGGGGCGGTACCTTGCTCAGGGTACCTCAGTGGTGTCTAGCGGTCTTGGGACTCGAACCCGGACGTCCTGTTCGCAGGGCGAATGCTCTAACCACTAGACTACCAGCTGCCTATTGGTCAGTCAGTTTCACAAAAACTGATTCTAGATTAGCATTCGTACTGCTGAGGCGATTTCTGAAACGCACTGTTGTCTAAAATGGCCAACTGTGTGTTTAGCTTCACAGTAAGTTTTGTTTATGCAGCCGAGTAAGTCATTCTGGGTCATAAACCACAGTGCGTCTACAGTGACACTGCCTTAATGAAGGGGGTTTTTTTTGGATTTGTGTGAATTTTTTTTAGAATTACTGTTTGTTAGCAACCTTGTCCTCAAAGCTCCAGTTCAAAACAAATAAAGCAAAGTTCTGGGGCGATTAGGTTTATTTATTTATTTATTTTATTTATTTATTTATTAATGTCTAACACAGTTAACTTCTGTCTTGTTTGACGGTAATATTTTTCTGGCCTCAGACTTGAGCTGATGGTGTTTGTTAGCAGTCTTGTCCTCAGAGCTCCAGTTCAAAACTAATGAAGCGAAGTTCTGGGTTGAGCAGCCACTTTTGGGAAAACTGAATTAGATTTTTTTTTTTTTTTTTTTTTTTTTTCTTGAACTAGTGTGTTCTTCCTGCTGGTTTGTTGACTCTTTTTTTTTTTTTTTCTCCTCCTGTTCCAGAATCAAAGATGATTGAGAAGCATGGGGGATACAAGTTCACAGCTCCAGTGGTGCCAACCAATTTCAACTTTGGAGGCAGCGCCCCTGGAATGAATTGAGTCCCCTCCCCCTCCCCCTTTCTAACTCTGTGACTGATTGTAGTGAAGTGAAAAAGCTTGTGTTGTTCCCTCAAGTAGTGGTTCCAGAACTGGTTCTTCTCACTCACTCTTCAATCTGACTACCAAACTGGACAGCACCAGTAGATGTGGGAAGGCAACCAAATGCAACCAATGGCTGGGAAAACATACCAAGAACTTGCAAGTGAAAAAAGAAGCTCTGAACAATGTTGTCTTATGGAATCCAAAAATGAAAGGGGATACCATGATGGCAGCTCTCTCTCTCTCCCCCCACCCCCCCTCCCTCCCACTCTCATTCATCGGGGGCTATAAATAATAGAAATTGTTAATGGGACAGAAGCTCAAATCATTTTCACTGTTCTGGCCAAAGGGCCTCTATAAGATTATACCTCTGGCAGTAGTGTGTCAACTTTTTTTCTGCATAAACAAAAAGAATTCTCATGATATTGTACATACAAGCCAAGGCTCTTGATTTTTAAGCAGCCTGGCCGAACATCCAGAGGCATTTGTAAGGTGTCAAATGTGTATTCAAATGTAGCATATTGGATACTTGTCATAGCACTATGTGATGCCTGAAATCTGTAAATTAATGACTAGCACTTTCATATTGTTCAGGTCTCTTAGCCTTCTGTATCAGACTGCAAATTTTTTAAAAACTCAATTGAAGCTATTTAAAAGAGTAACTGTAACTTTGTTACTTGGCAGGCAACGTCCCATTATGTCTGGTTGTCAGATGAATTTGCTTACGGTAAAGTGAGTGGCAATCCTTTGCTGCTTGTAATGGAAATGTTTAAGGTTCCAAAAACAAATGCTCTTAGTGTTCAGTCTGGACACAGGACATGGTGTTACGAGCACTGAAAGATGTTCGAATAATTCATTGGAGCATGTACAACTGGGCTGGATTGTGAAAGTCTCAAGCATTTGGTTGATGTATGGATGAACCATCTATATATGACATTAAAAAGAAAAATAACTTCATTGCTTTCTTTCGTGATGAGATCACAGGCGTGTCACGGGATATGATGGGCCGAGTGCTGCTCTGTTTTGTTCGTTTTCAAGCGTTTTGAAAGCGAAGTATAAAGATCTAAAAGGCAAAGCTCTGGAGCAAGTGTCTCAAACTAACACCTATCGCATTTGCAGTTGATTCTTGTACATCCCTCAATATCCCGTGCTATTTAAAGTGCTACCTATAACAGGTCAACAAAAAAAAATTATATCATCAGAAACACACTTTTCTACACAAGTTTTGTGTTTTTAGATCTGCTTTCAGTCACATCAACTTTTTGAATTATGAATAATATTACATTTGCAATAGACTTGCATGCATTTTTTATTAAACCACAGACACCAATCAAGAACTCTTTCAATATTTTCAGTGTGAAGTCGGACAGGCCACACTGTGGCACAGATATAATGATCAGTGTTATTTGAATTCAGTGGTCCCCAACCTTTATTTGGTCACGGCCCGGCCTTTAAGGAGCGGCAGATAAATATACGTATTTATACAAATAAATGATACGCATAAAAATGTGGATATTTTAAATATATAATAATGGAGTATCTTTAAAATACAATAATAAAGGTAAATCCAGTGTGTACTCGCAGCTTTATTAACAGCATTTTCATAACAACGAGCCAACACCAGAACACGGGTAACATCCATGTTTTTTTTCTGTGCAGGCCAGGGGTTGGGGACCACTGTGATAATTGATAACCGATTGAGGCCAAGGCCCTTGTTCCACAGCCTACATAATAAAGGTG